>CAXKVW010000389.1:0-469839 GCA_964058825.1 Carex arenaria | reverse complement strand
TGTGACGGGCCAACACGGTGTGACTATCTGTCATGTGAAAATATTTTTGTCACGTCACGTGTTCAATCATAGTGTATTTATCACGACACGGTATGTATTGTGTACACAACATGTCACTTGTTTAGCATACTAATCTTTGGATATGTTTGGATGTGTCAAGAATAGGGGCAACTTTAGAATAGCTATTGTTCTCTATTTCTTGTAAATGTTGAAATAACTACTATTCGAAAGATTAAAGAGAGAGAAAAAAAAATCTTTGCATATTTCCACCAATATTGTCCCGGAATGACAAAATTAATACAACTTTTGTCATATCCACATCGTAACAATTCGTTTGAGATCTCGCTTGTCTATCTTTCATCTTAATTAGTACATGATTAAAATTATTTTTTCTCAGTACAACTATTTACTATTCTAAATGTATAATTAAAACAACATTTTTACTAATTCAAATAGTACTATTTCTACACTAATATGAAAATTACTATTTTTTTATTATCTACTAATCTCAAATTTTATTATTTCAGCTATTCTATCTTCCATTCAAACATACCCAAAGTTTAAAAATATTTATTCTTCAGCAGTGTTGAAGAAGCGACGATTGGATGCTTGGGGCCTAGTAGAGTGTGAAAAATGGCACGACGGAGCCGGTTCCGTCACGGAACGGTATGGTTACGGCACAGAACGTATGACTTTTCCTTGCCGTTACCATTCGTGTGCCGTGACCATCTTTGAAAATTTGACACGACACTGCATATCACGCTAAAAATCCGGTAACGTCACGACACGGCACGTGGTCACGCGAGTCACGTGTAATTATGACCGATAAGTTTTGATCAAATAGTGAATCTTAAATAAACTAATTTAAATTATGAAAAAATAGTTAAATATGAGAATTAAACGTGACTAGTTATGTTTGAATACGACACGCGAACGGTCACGGCATGGGAGTCATGGTGTGACTCACTTGTCATTTTCACCCCTCTGCATTTTAGTCACGGTACGTGTAACTGTTCACAACACGAGACCAAAGTCACGATGTATTAATCCTGACACGGCACGATACGATTTTTCTACTCTACGACCTAAAACATGTAGTTGGGCGTGGAATTCACATCCTCTCAGTACCTGAAAAGGGTATCTTTTACAATTAGTGGATCATGCCTGTACTTTTTAACTCGGCACAAATTTCAAAACCCAATAATTCTGCTCCTGCGCTAGTTTGAATTACAAATAGATTGAGAATAAATCAAATCGTAAAACGAGAATCTTGTGTAGTAGCGGGAGGATATTGATCGTGTGGTTCCTCTGATGCCGACAGACTACGCAATAAATCATACAACAGTTTAGTTCTGTTTGCTTTATAAAAAATATAAGGTGAGGATTGATTGAGGACCACCTGGGAGCCTGTTCTCATGTTAAGTTGTTTGTCTAGCTACTAATTTGCAATGTTTCTCTAATTGGATTCCGGGAATAAATTCTGGTACCGACTGTACCAGCTGTTCATATCGGTGCATTATACTCAAATAATGCTTTGTGCACATGATTCAAATGAAAATGTATTTATTTTCTAGTGCAATTCACTTATGTATTAATTCACACAATTTATCTCCAGCGCTTTTTTTATTTCTTTATTTGGAAGCCAGTCCGTTTTTATAATTATTTCGTTTATTAGAAGAATTCATTTAAAAATTCAGAAGGACCTTTAGAGTGTGCTTCAAACAGAAATATGTAAAGAGAGGGGGCAATGTAGAGAGCAAGCCTACTAATAAGCCGGACTTGCTCATGGATAAAGAGTTGGATTCTTAAAATGAGTCAACTTGAGATCAGATTGAATAATTTGGAGAATTCACATCCTCTCCATTACCTGAAAAATGGAATATTTTACAATTAGTGGATCTGGGCCGTTCTTTCTAACTTGGCACGAATCTCAAAGCACAATAACACTGCCCCTGTGCTAGCCCAAATTCTAAATTAGCTGAGATTTAATCTCAAATAGTAAAGTGAGGCTAATCCTCGACGACACCTGAAAGGATACGAATTCATAATTTGAATGAACTATTTGAACTTAAAAATTATAAAATAAAAGTGTAAAGTAAAACATGTTATTTACTTTAAACACAACAGCCCAAATCTAATATATATAGTAGTATGTTAATCATTTAATTTTAATGTGCTGCTACTGATATATATTGACCTAAGATAATGCTTTATTAAATTTTAATTATTTTAAGTTCTATTATATTTACGAAAATATCTGATTCCAGTTGTCACCTTTAAGAATACGCCACGTTGTTTACTTCACATGGTCCATCCTCGTCATCATTAGAGAATCATGGAAATGTTTTAAACGTGGTTCATGTCGCGCCACGAGGATACAACATTTCTTGACCACTAATCTTTCTGACCCTCAACAATAAATTATTAGTTATCTTTTTATAAAGATATATAGGCATATAGCAGACTGTTCGATGTTTGCTTTTGTGATTTTTTTTCTTTTGAGAAATGCTTTTGTAATTTTATTTTCCATTAAAAGAACGCTGCGGTGCCAATTGGGGTTGCTTTATTGGTTGGCTATTTTATTAATTAAAGATAAATATTATATCTACCCAAATTTTCCATCTCCAAATTTTTCTCTTGTGGCATAAAAATCTTTTGGGGCAACCTATTCCCATCAATCCTTTTATTTTTTTAATTCGTTCTTCTATTCTTTCTTTTATGATCTCTCAATATACCGTGCTCGAGAATTTTGATAACTAAAAGGGGTTAACTAATATTATTTGTTTATGAAAGAAATTTGTACAAATTTAATTTTATAAAAGATCCATCATTTTCAGGGCATTAAATTTACACACTCAAATTATTAATGATACATGAATATTTACATCAGTGTCCTGACGAGCACGAAGCAAACACTTCTTGAATTTTAATTATCAAACCTCTTGAATTATTTACCAATTTGATAATTCACTAGAAATAAATAAGGTTCCATTCTATGTATATTAGTGTTACCAAAAAAAAAAAACGGTCTTAACTGCATATTAAACACTCGTTTAATTGTTAATATCGGTCAAATCATTACGAATATACTAATCAGAGGCTTGTTTGCGGATTTTTTCGATTAATCGGCTGATTATTCCTAATTATTCTATTTATTTCTGTTTAATTGTACGTTTATTCTAGTAAATATTTATTTTTATATTATTATTTTTTTCTGTGATTATTGTGATAATAAGTTTCATAAATTATGTATTATAATTTTATTTGTGCTTGGATATACATCAAATATTTTTTATATATGTTTCTTCTTACTACTATTTTGAAATTGATTATTTTTTTTATTATTTATATAACATATATTTTTCTTACTTACTAATGTAATTTTTTCAATTAGTACGACATATTTATTTATGAAATTAAATTATTATCATAAACTAAATTCCAACTGTCTTCACCATATTTTACTTTCTTTTCGGTGGTCTTTATCAGCCCTCTTATCTTGTCTTCATTAATTTCTGTATTTTTATTTATTTATTATTATTTTGCTAACCCAGTGGAAGTTGGAAACTTGGAATGAAAAGAAAAGGCGGCAGTGGGACCCTCAAGGCTCAAGGCAAGTAGCAAGTAATTCAGGCTACATAGATTTGAAGACGATAACAAATAGCTAACAATATATTATTAATTAATTTCATACAACATGCAGTGGAAACCTAGAAAATGAAAAGGAAAGGAAAAGAGAGAAATTAAGACTGATAGAGAGAACGAAAAAGAAAGCGATAGAGAAACAAAACCATTTATTCATCTGTTCAACACCGTGCCTTGATTAATTCCCTGGTTTCACAATAAGGGTTTTAGACTTCGCCAACGGTTTCTTTCCTCCGATCCCCATCTCTCAATTTCTTCTTTCTTCAATATTTTAACCACTGGTGTTATAAAATCAGTTATAAATTATACCTATTCTTAATCTAACCAAAGAAAGATAGAGATAGAGATAGTCGATTAATGGAACGATCAAGGGGAGAAGGTAAAGTGCGAGAAGGTAGCCGCAAATGTGCGTTATGTGAAGGCGAGGCACGGATGTATTGCAAGTCTGACGATGCGATGCTGTGCTGGGATTGTGATGCATGTGTGCATGGCGCTAACTTCTTGGTGGCGCGGCACACACGTGCCTTGCTCTGTCGCTCATGCCGGAACCCTACTACATGGAAAGCTTCCGGGTCCCGACTCACCCCCACCATTTCTCTCTGTTCGCATTGTTGCTTCGGTGGTGATAATCACGGTCGTCTTCTTGAAGGAGAGAGTCAATCATTGGAAGATGAAGAGGAGGATGAGGATATTGAAATTGGAAACAAAGAAGAAGAAGAAGAAGAGGGTGATAACCAGGTGGTTCCATGGGGGATGCCGGTTACTGCCGTGGCAATTGATCCACCGGTAGCAAGTTCATCGAGTAGTGACGGGTCAACACTGAAGCGGGCACGAAATGACCCACCGGAGCAGTCATCATCCCCAGGAAAGGTCAATTACTGCTTTAATTTTATTTTGATTAAATACAGATTTTACTGACAGGAATAGTTGCTATGTGTGGATTTAAAAAGATCAATACTACTTTTAAAAAAAAAAAAAGAACACAATTAAAGTTAAGAGATCTCAAGAATTAAGCAAATGAACGCTAAATTAGCTCAATTGGGAAATGTGACTAAACTGGTAATGCAACTTTCTGTTTCAGGATGATGAGGCCGAGCCGACATCAACGCAGGTACAGAATATGGAATTCGACAGAATCAATAGAATTGATGTAGGAAGGGACAAGGGGGTATCGAAAGCCGGAAGGCATCTCAGGTTGAGAAGGGAAAGGAAGAGATCAACTGCATTGTCACAAAAACCAACATTTTTGCCGACTGTGGTTGCCGGTGAACCATCCATGTCGTGTTCTTCTGCCCGGCGGTCCATTTCGCCTCCTGAGTGAGTTCACCTTCTCTTTTTTTCTTTATGATTTTCTTTTTGTATTTTTTTTTTACTAATTAAATAGAAAAAAAATGAAAAGTTTAATGGGGCTCAATTGGGAAGTATGATAATATTGGAAAGGATTAGAATACACTAGCTGTCCATTATGTAGCATCACCCACCGATTACAAATCATGATCCTGATTTTTCTTTTCTTTTTCTACAAGTATAATCAAATGGATATTTAATTTTGAGAGAACTGTAATTGATGTAATGTTATTTTATCATTATTTTAATTTATTATCGTATTATATTATCATCATAATTGTTAATTAATTCTACAATTTGTTTGTGTGACGTTATTATTTTAAGATGATCCAATGGTTATGTTTAGATGTGAAGTAATAAGTGAAGTAAATTTCTAACAAATGATGAGTAAAATAGAAATAAGGTGGAATAAGAAAAGATTAATTTAGAGTGACTTATTTCATCTCTGTAGATAGATTAATTTACTCTATTTGTAGAACTCACTGTTATAGATATATGCTCACGTCATCTCTCCTTTTTCTATTGTTAATTTTAGGAAAAAAAATGAAAATCGCTTTGATTAACATTGAAAATTTCTGCCCTGTAGGTTCATTCCGTGCTGAGAGAAACAGAGAAAATTAAGATGATAACATGCAGAGATGTGTACATTTGTATAAGAGGCTTTTGATTTGATTTAATTTTGGTGGATGCATGTCCGATTATTGTCGAATTAACAGGGACCTACCTAATTAATTATGTTGGAACAAATGATTTTATTGCAATTTTGTAGACAGTAATGCTGCTGCTGATTAATGATTTTCACCTGCTCCTTGTTAGCCAACCAAATATTATCAAATGCATTATACCATGCGGGCCATGTCTTGATGATAAGCGCCCCCCACATTTTAATAGAGAAATTATTCGAAATATACAATTTTTGTGAGGACTATTTTCGCTACCATCTTTCAATAGATGAAATCTTTCTAATTTAGAAAGTGCTCACATCGCTGACAGCGAAAATGAAAGCGCCAACGTATATTTAGTAATTAAATATAAAATCCGATGCGGATAGGGCTGCACAAAATATTCATGCATGGTTTGTAATTCGATTTGAGTTTGATTCGAAAAAATTAAAAAAAAATTGATTCGAAATTAATTTAAACCAATTCTATTCGATCTTGAACGAACTGAATTTGAACCTATTATTTTAGATTCGAATCTCCGCATAATGTATACTGTCCGTCAAAGAGAGAAAAATATAACCCTAGACAGTTCCTCCGCTCCTTGCTCCCAGAGATCCAGACCCCGCTCGCTCTCAGCCTCTCACTCTCGCTCTTAACCTAGCTGTCTCTCCTCTGCGACTTCGGCAATACCTATCTCCTACCGTCTCTCCTCCGCCTTCGATCTGTTCGAGCAAGTGCAACAATCTGTTGCTCTCTGAGCCTCTCGAGGGCTTCAGTGGCGCTGTCTCCTCCCCCCCTCTTCGTCTTCTTTAATTCCTCCTCATCATTTTGTGTTGTGCTGATTAAGAGCTAATATATTCCTAATTTAGTAATAAGCACTTTAGCAACTGCATATTTTTTTGGATACGCAACAAAATGAATTTGAAATGAAAAAGTAGATGGTGTTATTCAATACAAGAGAATTTACAATACACTAACTTCTCTGTGCTGCTACTGAGTATTCTCAGGAAACTGAAATCCTTACTTCTTTTTCAAAATTGTTCCATTTTGTATATAACCAATTTTAGGGTTTCACCGTTTTATCGTAGTCAACAGTTTTGTTTAACTTTGTCTCAGTAAATTATGACACAAGAGCTATATATTTTATATTTTTTTTTTCTGTTCAATGCAAGGTCAATCAAGATCAAAGCTTTTACTGTTCTCTCGGTCTGTCTCTGCCTGCACAGAGGTAATGTACTGCCTTTTTTTTTTCCCTTTCTTTCACATTTTATAAATAAGGATCTATAGAATGTAACATTTGGTTCAGAACAATCTGATGTATGACATACGATGTCTTCTTAATTCCATCCTCCTTGCACAACCTATAAATAATATTAACACTGTCACTCACGACATTAGATCGTGTCCTCACAATATCTGCAAAGTCCAATGGCTTTTCAACTTCACTTTTCTCACTCCTGATTTCTTCCAACAGTTCTGAAAGTCAATTGAAAACCACAACAACAAAGACATCAAAGACACCAGAAAGCAACTATTTCCACCATGTCAGTCCAAGAAGCCAAGAACAAGGTAATAAATTGCCAAACCAATATAATACTCTTATACATAACAACATAGAGAGAATGCATTTGCATAAGCATGTTGTTAGTCATAACATTAGATATGCTACCTTTAGACATCAAACCAATACCCTTCTCTTTTTTCCTTTTTTTCTAAAAAAAAGTTAGCATATGCCACTTGCATCATTATATAAAAAACACAATTTTGACAAACCCATCCGCACCAACATAAAAGAAACATAAATCAAAACATAAAGGTAAGGCTACGCCAAATCTCAAGTTCCTATTATGCCTTCATTAAAATTGCTCATTTTATTGCCACACCAAATACAAATCCAAGTTGGTTGCTCAAGTAATTCACTATGAAAGCTACTACCTTGACAATGGTAGGAACTTAATCCTATTTGGATTTGTTTTGACACTGATACCAGTGCCTTTTATGTGTACTGGTACGAACTTTTACATGAACTACAAAAGTTAATTGGTGATTCCCAATTGGTTCGTGCCTTGTCTTTTTTTTTCTTCAGCTATTGGGTTTGTGCCTTTTTTTCAATTTCTGATATGTGAGAATCTATTGGTACTGGTCATTTCAAAGTGGTTTGTAGTCAGTGATTGATTTTGGATTGAAGAATTCAAGCTTGAGCATGTCATATCAGTTACCTCTACTAAGAAGAACACCTTTTTGATAATGAACTACACAAATTAACCATCATTTCCATATAAAAAATTAAGAATTTGGTGTAGCCATTTGCTCACAATGATTTTACGAAGATGGATTGTCAAAACTGTTACCGAAATGACCTTCTCTGACTTATTAGTCAACTGAGAAAAAACCAGAGACTAAACTGCAAAAATAACAGCACAGCTAAGTAAAAGACTCAAAAACAAATACACTACAAATTGATTTCATATTTTTAGCATTTTTCTAGAATTAATTAGGCATTTTCTAAGTTGACTTCCTGAAAATATAAAAATCAGCAATTTTATGCTACAGTTTCCTTATTTGCCCCTGTTGCACATGCTATAAAATAATTATAAAATTTTCTTAAGATAATAAGTTCACAAGTTATTTCAATTGCTTTTGATAAGTTCACAAGCTTTGAAATTTATTTTGGAATTTTCAAGTAGGGTCACAATATGGGCTGAATTTGGATGCTGAGTTTTTCAAATAGGATGCTGAATTTGTGATGAACTTTGTGATGAATTTGTGATAAACTTAAATGTTTTATTTAGGATAATATTTGGGTTTGTATTTTGTAATGAACTTTAATGTTTTATTTAGGATAATATTTGAGTTTGTAATAATTCTAAACCTTTGATGATTGTTCAGTTCATATTTAAATTGGACTTTAATATGAATTTTGATATGAACTGTACTTTGTATTATTTTCTAAACCTTGCTTGATATGTACTCCAGTAACTCAACTACTCATGTACTGTGTATTATTTTCGAATCTGTTTAACGAACTGAACCAAATCGAAACGAATTCAAACTTAGAATTTCAAACCTTAACAAATATGTGAAATTGTGAATTTGTCTCAATTTTGAACCTTAACGAATCGAACCAAACTAGTTCGAACTGAACCAAATCGAATTCGAACCTTGGCCTTCAGTTTGAAACTGGGTCTTTATTTCGAACCAGTTTGATTCGAACTTTAACGAACTCAAATTCGAACCTGACTAGGTTTGACTAGGCTGCAGCCCTAGATGCGGATGCTCTAAGCGCCTCTAAATTTATAAATGAGTAGGAGACGAATTATGGATTAGTAATTTTGTGGAAAGAAATATGCGGGAAAAGGGAGAAAGGGAAAATTCAAATGTGAGAGCCATCAGAGCGTATTCTGTAATTGGTTCAGGATAGGGAAAAAAATGATAATGACAATAAGGATGAGAAGTTAGTGAAGTCTAAAAAAATAAAAAAATAAATAAAGAAGAAACTGAGCTTATTCAGCAAGAGAGGGACGATTTAAGGAAGACTGTGAAGTGTGAACTCTAATATTTTAAAAAACAGACAAACAATCATAAATTTAACAAATAAAAAAATATTTAAACAAATACTTTATCATTCAAATTTTTTATCAAATTAAAAAATCATTTGGAAAGAAGTTGAAAATGAAGATTATTTATATTGAACGAATGTTATTCAAAATTGAAATGCTTTTTGGTAGTAAGCGAAAAACCTAACATATATTATAAATTCAGAAATTCTTGTTTTTTTTTCACCTCTAGGTCTACAAGATTGCTTTGACAAACGAACCATTCAAACTTAGCTGCACACAAATGAACCCGTTTCTTTGACCTCAGTGCTTTATACCGTGTAAATTTATATTCGTCTAAATTTATGTTCAGAGAACCATCATAAAATACAATAACAAACATCAAGAATGCATTACAGAAACGCATTTTATTGGATGCATGATAATAGTAAAGCACATCAAAACAAGAAACCAACTAGGTGGTTTAGTGAAACTACAAAATCAAGACAGATGCAACAATAAGACATTAACTTAAAAGATTAACGATCAAACATACGGTAATTTAGCACTCAGTCACTTCACAATACGCCCAATTACATGTCGAAACCAGGATTTCTACTTCTTTCTTAGCCGCTCAAGCTTGTTTTCACCTAATGTTGGAAACAGAAAAACAAGAGAAGGTTAGGTTCTTGTTTTGACCTACTGGAATATATCAATCCATTTCCCTAACAAGAAAGAAATCAAAACATCATATAACCTACAACACAAAAGACATCAAGTCTGAATCTTTAGAAAAACAAGGAAATCATCATGAATCCCCCCTCCCCCCTTTAAGAAACACACACACACACACACACACACACACACACACACACAAAAACCAAAAAGAAAGAAAAAGAAAAACATCTATCCCTGGGCATCCAATGCCAGTATTATCCTAACAGCAAACATCTATCATCCCTGGGTATCCAATATTATACCAACAAAAATACATCTATGGATGGGTGTTCAAAATTCAAACTTGGAATGTTTGATCTTGTGCCAACAACCTAGATGGCTAGATAGTTGCAGTATATAATAGAAGCCCAACAAATCGAGGAGCAAGCAATCAATGATAGTATTGAAACTTAAATACAAGTTACGGTCACAAAGAAAGTGTAGAGTACCATGAAATGAGAGGAGCAGAACAAATAAGCTTCCAGTCAATCATCTGCCATGATTACAAAATAAAAATGCAGTGATCAGTTAGAAGCTAAAACAATTCATAAATATTCGATTTTTGTAATCATACAAACTAGTTTCTTCCCTGATCTGATTTAATCAATGCCGTTCAATTTATAATAGGGGTTTCTTCTTATCTGATCTGAGTCTTCCATATTTAATCAGACAGAAGAGAGGGAAGAGTGGCACAATAGTCTTATCAGAATTCAGAACTATGGTAGAAAGAAGTAATATTGTGTACGGGGAATTACACTAGGATTAATTACTATTTCAATACATAACAAGGATACAACACATTACTGGAAACAATCCAAAATTTTTTGTTTCCTTAAAAAGGTACTGTAAAAAACTGCTGTTTGAATTTCTATAGATAGCAAAATGTAATATACTTTTAAGTTTCAATTAGGAAAACAAACATCTATTTAGACTGACGCTGAAATGCTTCATAAAATTTTCAGTCACTCTTTCATTATAGAGTCAAGAATTTTATTATATTCCTAAAATAACTAACAAAATTGTTTCAGTTCTAAGTGATTGAATATATAAAAACAAACTTTTTTGACAATCACAACAATGCTTATCCAAAATTAAAATTTTAATTGCAGATAATTGAAAACCAGTTAATCATCAACAAAACAATTTGAAAATTGAGCAATACAATTTTAATATACTTTCGGATGGCTATTAAACATTTTCAGATCGCATCGAAATTGATACCTGTATTTTCACATTTGATGAATTGGTCATCTTTTGTCAAAATGGCCATTTGTCAAAGTTGCTGTCATATAACCCTTACCATGCTGTATATACATTATCACACATTTCAATGTCAAAAACCAGTTACAAGTTGTAGATGTTAGATTTTGAAACCAAAGAGTTCATCCTTATGTTACACAATCAACCAATGTTTTTGTTAGAAAAAACCTATTCTCGTGAGTAATCAAGCCATAAAAAATTAGTTTCCAGCTTATATGATTACTAATGGTAACACAAAAGCCATTGTCTAAATTAAAAACTCAATTCGACTTGCATTCAATCATGTTGATCATATCTCCATCGTTATTTAGGATTAGATAAAATAAAGGAAAAAAGACCAGACCTTCCTTAATATCAGACATGGCACCAGCAGGAGGGGTTGAATCAGAGTGAGAAACCGTGGCTGGGGCTGCCATACCGGTAACAGCATCATCAGGGTAACGCACGACCACAACAGGACACACACAGTGATGCACACAATAATCACTCACACTTCCCAATCTACCCTTTGCATTCTTTCTAGAAGCACCAAAACCCCTGCTCCCCATGATCACGGCGTTGGGCCCCAGGCGCTCAATCTCGAGGCACAATCTCTCCTTCATGTCGTGATCCTTGACTACGTGAATTTTGAACGGGATATTCGCATCAACCAGGGGTTGTGCCAGCTCCTGCGCCTTTGTGGCGGTGAAGGCGTCAAAATCCTCCTCCCGTTTTTGCTGGACTTCCTCCTCCGACAACTCTTGGTCAGCGATGGAGGTGGAGCCCCAATCGGCGCCGTACAGGACTGAGGTGGGGCGCACATGAAAGAGGATCACGGAGTCGCCGGGGCGGAGGTAGTTATGCACGGCCCAGCGAAGTGCGTACGCGCTCTCGTCGCTCAGATCAACCGCGATTCCGATCCGACGGTTTGCGGTGGAGGTGGCAGAGGGGTTGGGATCCATTGAAGGAATTAGGGTTTTGTAGTACGAGATCGAAGAAAGACGATTGAGAGTGAGAAAATCAAGAGCAGGGTTGAAGAGGAGGAGATGGTTGATTGCTTGTTCAATTGGAAAATGCTATAGAATGTACTAGAAATGGAAGGGATTAGGATAAACCCAAAAATAAAATAATACGGAAATCAGCGTATATACTCTCGGTTTCTCAACTTCTATCCTCTGAAAAGGTCAAAAAATTGATCATGAGTGTATCCTATAGATCGAACGTTTGTGCTCAATTTGACCGGAGGTCTGCCCGACATGCCCGACTTTACATGTTGTGGATGAATCGTATCGGACTGTTGAAGATGAGAAGTACAGACAAGATGTGCCTACACAGTTGGAGAGCATCGAAGATAGCTCAACTATTGTGTGACTGACGTGTGAAGTGGTATCCTCTGAGATATCGCATATTTTGAGTGACTTACTGGAAAATTTCAACTGTTTAATAACGTTTTACACGAATCTCAAATCTGAAATAATACAGGTCCCAGCGATATCTTCAAATAGGTAACGGACACGTCGTTCACACAAAATATGAGATATTTCAGAGGATATGAACTCCTGACGTGTTCGGTGCCTATTCGGGGATGTGAAGTGTGCCTGTCCTCTCAGATATCTCAACTTTTGCGTGACCGACGTGTCCGGTGTCTATTCGGGAGAACGTAAGGGACAGTATTATTTGTGCTTTGAGATTCGTGTAGAACGTAATTGAACGATTGAGATATTCCAAAAAGTTACTCAAAGTTTGAGATATCTCAGAGGATGCGAATGGACCCAGTATTATTTGAGTCTGTATTCTCTGAGATTAGAGAAGGAAATACATAGCACGCCGTGACGTAACGTGACGTGACAAACACGTCGTGATTTGGTCACGTGATGTAACGTGACGTGATCAACATTTTTTTTTTCACGTGACGTGACGTGACATGACCAAAATGGTGGCAGATGGTCATGTCACGCGTAGTCACGCCGTAACCATACGTGACATGACGTGTCGTGACGTAAATTAGTCATGTCAATTTTTTATATATTTTAATTTAAATTATTGAAAATTTAGAAAAAAGATATAAAAAATTATCCGTCATTTTTATTCATAACCAAAAAAATAAATAAAATAATATTAATAACCAGATCTCCAAAAAAATTTCATCCATGCCCAAATCGCCCCCCCCCCCCCACCCCCAACCCGCCCCCCCAAGGGACGGTTAACTAATTTTTTTTTTAATGCGATGATGGATTATTTATAATTATGTTTATAATTTATGTATTTTGTAATATTATGTATTTGTTTATATTTTTAATATGATGAATTTTATGATTTGTGAATAGTTTAAAACATAAGTGAACAAAATAATCAAATAACGTCTGAATGCAGGGTTAAACTTCATAATATCATATTTATGATTTATGATTTCATAATATCATATTTTGTAATATTATGTATTTGTTTATATTTTTAATACGATGGATTTTAAGATTTTATAAAATATCCATTATACCCTTTATTAAAAAAAATAAAAAATATGTAGTCTATTTAAGAAAAATGTCATTAGTCTAATTTGTCGGTTTTCAAGAGCAAATAGTTAATTTGTCTACTTATGTACGTATACACACAATTAAATGGATAATATAATTGAACAATGACGAACTATTAATTGTAAACCTTAAAAAACATTTGATGGTTGTTAATAGTAACAAATTTCAAAGTGATAATGTTGATGAATTCTTTATTTGTGTGAACACATAACTAATGAAGTAATGATTGTTAATATATAGATAATTGTTTCTAATGAACAATTTAAAATTTGTTTATTATAATTAAGTATATAACATTGAATGCAAGATAATAAGTTATAAATTTCAAAGCGTTTGGCATTGATCGAACACATTGTCCAATAAACATTTAGAAAGTGGATATAAATGTGTAAGGAGATTACATAAGCAATTAAAATTCAGTATACACTAGAAAGAAAAAACTTGCTAGAAATGTGTAAGGATATAAATGTGGATACAAATGTGTTGAAAGCATGGTAGTTTATTTACAATAAACCTTGTAAAAATTGCATAAAAGAAAAAACTTGCTAGAAATTTCAAAGAAAAATGGTGTATTCATTTGTTATACACATCAAACAATATTTATTATATATTGAGATATTAGAGAAAATCACTAAAAATTAATATGCTTGCCTTTTATTTTAGTTGTGTAGGCTCAAAGTTTTAGATTTTGAATGTTTCAATTAGTTTGTGTAGTTCTATATAAAAGTTAGTTTTTGGAGGGTTTTTGGAGGGTTCTGTAAAAAAGTTAGTTTTTGGAGGGTTTTGTAAAAAAGTTTCAGATTTTATAAAAAAACCTAGAATGCTAGGATTGATAGAGAAGAATCATAAATCTATTATTCAGTATACACTAAAATAAACAATTTAGAAAAATAAGTACCTAAACATGCTTTACATTTTCAAGACAAAATCAGGTGATATATTCCATATAATGTTCCTATCTAGACTACTAATTTGCAAAGAGATGCCTACGCTTCTTAGAATCAACGGAACTAGTAAACTATATTATAATTACAGGATTGCTAGAGCATATACCTTTCAGTCCTTGAAATCGAACCAGAAGATAAAATGCTTGTATGAGACTTCTCCTGTGGCAATTGCACTTGTTACTTGTGCAAGCTGAAATGTATTTTTTAACATAAAAAAATTCAATTAAGACACTAAAAATCTTAAACTTAATTTTTGAGACACTAAACGACGTTTTTTGGTGATTCTGATTCGTCGGATACCTGGGGTTACATCCGCTGGTGCGGTCACCACCGTCTCCTCCTTCCCTTTCCGAATTGGGGTCATACGCATAAATCCGACTTTCCTAGCAAAAGTTATGGCCATTTAAAGTTAAAAAAAAAAACGATGTTTCTAACCCTTGATCCATTTCATTTTTTTTTAAGTTATGACCGTTTTATTTTTTCTAATAACACAAAATGAAATATTTTACTTTTTCTTAGAGCTGCGAAAAACCTGATCTGAAAAATATTGATCCGGATTATTTGTTTTAGTCCTTCTAATAAACTAAATTATATATTTTTCTATCTAATTTCAAAGAAACATATCAAAAATTTCTAAAACTTTAATAAAAAAAATTATAACTTTTTTCAAAACCGGTTCCTAATTTTCTAAAACTAAATTACTTTTTCTATCTATTTAATAGCCGGTTCCTAATTTTTATTAAAACCGGCTATTAAACCGCCGGTTCTAACAAAAATTAGGAACTGGCTATTAAATAGCCGGTTTGGGCAGTTTTGACAGAATTTCGTTTTGATGGGCAGAGTTGGCGAAATGTAAGTTTCGATGGGCATGGATAAAAATGACGGGTGTTTTGGCATAGACAATGAGGTCACACTAATATTTTTTTTTTAATGAGCATCAATGCATTGCTTAGATTAAAAAAAAAACAATTATTGTTATCTATTCATATCATGTGTTATGTATTCAAATCTTTATTTTTAAAATTCAAGTAATAAATTCAATCTGCTCAAACAAACATAATATTATAAAACAATTATTGTTATCTATCCATATTATGTGTTATTGTTAAATTATTCACAAATCATAAAATCCATCGTATTAAAAATATAAACAAATACATAATATTACAAAATACATAAATTATAAATAATCCATCATCGCATTAAAAAAAAAATTAGTAAACTGCCCCTTGGGGGGCGGGTTGGTCGGGGGGTAAACCGCCCCCTGGGGGGGCGGTTTAGGCATGGATGAAATTTTTTTGGGGATCTGGTTATTAATATTATTTTATTTATTTTTTTGGTTATGAATAAAAATGACGGAAAAATTCTTATACAAGTAAATAATGTTGTAAATATTATTTTTTTAAGAAATATTGCATCTGACATTACTTTAAAGATTCAAATTACAAACATTCATTAGACTAAACTAAAGAAAATAAAAATCAGTACTACATGAGTACCAATATTACTGAACTTACACTGAAATAAAAATCTGAATACTCTATACATATAAAAAAAGTTGGATACTCTATGCCGTGACGTGACATGACTGGTTCGCATGATGTGACGTGACGTATATTTTCACTGGAATGTGGTCACGTCATGCGAATGATCACGTCACGCGTCACGCGAGTCACGTCACGTAATTGACACACGTGACGTTAATGTGACGTGATGTTCCGTGACGTGACTAGTCACGCCGTGACAAATTTCCTTCTCTATCTGAGATATCTCAATTTTTGCATGACCGATGTGTCCGGTGCCTATTCGAGGAAGCGTAGGGGGCCAATATTATTTGAGCTTTGAGATTCATGCAGAACGTATTTGAACGATTAAGATATTCCAAAAAGTCACGTAAAGTTTGAGATATCTTAGGGGATGCGAATTCGTATTATTTGGGACACGGATTCCTTGAATAACTCAATTTTTGGGTTTTGGACTGAAAAACGTCCCATTTGAATTTGTTCTTGGAATGTGTGCACTCCAGATCCGGATGGATTGTATCGGATTCAAATTAGACGGTCCCGATTTAGAACTCAAAAATTGGGTTCCTTTAGAGCATCTGTATCCCTGAAACTCTCAGAGTTTCTAAATAACTGTTAACAGAATTTTAGAAATTCCAGACTCTCTGAATTTCTAAACCTCTACATCCCTGAAATTATAATTAGAGTTTCTTAATTGCCACATTAGCATTTAATTAAAACAATATTAAAAATTGAGCCAATAAGAATTGATTATTTTGCCATGTCAGAGTTTTGAAACAGTTTCATATTTAGAAACTCTTGAACAAAATTGCTAAATATGAAATCCATCTACATCCTTGAAACTGGTTTAGAAACTGCCACGTCAGCTTTGAAACTCCAAGAGTTTCAGAAATGCAGATGCTCTTACTGGTCTGAATTCGTATTTATTTGTCCTTTCAAATTCGTGCAGAATGTATTTGAACAGTTACAATTTTCCGGAAAAACACTCGAAGTTTGAGATATCTCAGAGGATGCAAATTCCCAGAAAGTCGCCGAGACGCCGACTCTATTTTGTTTTGGTTTCGGAGTTCTTTGCTTAATGTTTTACAGGTCTTTTGCACGGATCACCCTGTAAAATCATTATTAATAAGTTTATGTGTCAACCTTCATATCTTATTTATATGTTAAATGTTAGTTTGGCATTTTTTGTAAAGAAAAAAAAAACACTTCTTCATGAGTCTTAGGTTGTGCTCCAGAAAACGTAGGATAGAAGGAACGAACGGAAATGGAAGGAAGGAATCAGAAGTCTATTTACTCTGTCTACACTTCAATTTGGAACTAACAAATTTGGAAGAGTTTATGCGGCGAATTTCCCTTATATCCCCTATGTTCTCCTTCACTTATTCTTTGATTATCATCTACTGGAGTAGAAGAACGACCTCAGTCAGATTCGATATGCTGGTCTTTCCTCTTCTCTTCTAATTGTTTTCTTTAATGAGCGATATTTTCTCTTCTATTATTGACAGTATGTCTTCACAAAAGATTTTTTTTATGAATATTTTTCACAAATTAGAAATTTCCACAACTATTTTCACAGTACAATTGAATATTTATTTCAATAGATTTTTATAGACATTACCGGACATCTCTAGAAGTATGGATTCCCCATAAGTTTGTTTGTGAGTTCCCGTATCAAAAAGATCTCATCTAGCACAATACTATGACAATCGAACGTACCCTTATAATATTTTATATGTGATAGATTCTACACAGGTCACAAAAATTTTGTTTTAGTGATTTATAAATGAATAGACATAATTGTCCTCTTCCCTTCAAGCAAAATAAATATTTCCTATTTTTTTCTTCATTAAAATAGTTTTTAATAAAGTAACAATTAGGTGAGGACAAAAATTATTTTTTTTGAGAAAATTAAAATTAAAAAAATTAAAAAACATAAAAATTTGAGAAAGAAGAATCATTTTTAAATCATTACTATATCATTAACTTGATGTATATTAACCTAACTGATATGTTTATTTAATTTCAAGTGTAAATATGAAAGGATTTAAAGAGTTGAAGTATATGCAAAATCAATTGAAGAGCTAATGAGTAAAAATTATGAAAGAAATTAAAATGTTAATGGGTAAATATTAAAATTTTGTAAACATTTCATTGATAAATACTAAAGGATTGAAAATTTAAAGGACATACGAGATCAATATTTTTTGTAAAAATTCAATTAAATGTTACATATGATACTAAAACCCACTAATATATATTTGTGTAAATCCTTGATGTCGAAATTATATTAATATATCGTGTCCACCGAAGCTGACGTTTAGCTTGTACAGTTGATTATCTACTTCTTATACAATAGCTGGAAACAATCACCTAATGTTATGTCCAACACTTTCATAGCTAAAAAAATTCATACAGTTTTTTCAAGTAAAGATTGATGGTTAGTCCATTCAAACTATTTAATCTGTATAAGCTTTTTTTTTTAGTTTTGAACATGTGACTTTCCATGTAGAATACGTTATATTCTACATCTTTGTCATTAGACAAAAAAAATGTTTATACAATTGATCATCTAATTAATCTATATATAAACAAAATTAAAAGTTACATAAATTAGTGTTAAAAATTATTAGAATGTATACTTTAGATCTCTTTCGATACAAATATGCAATTACAAAATAACTTCTAGGGGCTCTTTGCCAAAAAAAAAAATTATAACAATAACTAAACTCGATCTTGGACATATTTCTTTTTTAATTGTCGTCACCTAACAGCTAGAGTGAAGCTATCTATGTCAAAATAATGGTATGCATTCGTCGGACGGATATGGTACCATCAAACGATTAATCGGGAATAATTAGGAATAATAAGTTATAATCGGGAATAATCAGTCGATTAGTTAAGAAAATCCGTAACAGTTTGATTACCGCCAATGACTAATTGACCAATTAATCGATCTAAACATACGTTTTTTACGAGGCTGGTCTATGTTATACCATAAACTCAAAACTTGGGCACCAAACACATCCAAAGAGATATTTAAGCCACTTTGAATACCTTTTCTATGCTTGATTGATTGTCAAGATTAATGCATATATTTTGGATCAGAGCTAGAACTTATACTGAATTTGCTCAAACATTTAAAAGGAATTTCGGCTTTCTGCCTGGTTCATCAGTTGGTGAATTGTCTTTCAGAGGAATAATAGATCGATTTATATAGCATATAAAAAAGTCGGAATTTCTAACCAGAAAAGTGGGAAGCTCCAAGTCAACAATTGAATGTCTCATACCAAACCCCTTGCCTCAAATCAAATAGGCAAATCAGTTTCTCTGATTTCCTTCTCTTGTTTCTCGCTCTCCAGAACTACATTTCAATAGAGTTGGAATCTCTTGAAAAGTATTATGTGTTTATGTCATATAAAATAGGAGTCAAGAAAACATATAAAACATGCAAAATGATACGACTGGCATGTAAACGACAATATCTTGTTGTATAAACTCTGAACTTGAGATTTTTGTTGCAATCTAAATCATAGACCTTCTATTTGTTCTACTCAAAGCATTGGTGGATTTAAATGTAGAGAGTTGAGCTCGATGTTTTATATATTTGACCCTAATAGTTACAACCTAAGTTTTTAACAACTTTTAAATGTAAACAAACTAATTAATATATACGATGAGAAAATTTGATTTTGTCTGTGGAATTCCAACTTTTGGTATGAGAAAAGTAAAAAAAGAAAAGAAAAGAAAAATGCTATACGCAACATATAAGGAACGTCTAATTGATAGCTTTATGATAGAGACCAACCAGTTCCTAATAATCACAATAAAGTAGAAAAACAAGACTTCAATAAAGGCATGTATTTCAGTTTTATGGCTCTCAATTCACTTTCCTCCACCTTTTATCATTTTTCTTTCGTTAGGCATGGCTTCTCTAAAACATGACAGTTTTCTCTCCTTTCTCTTCATCCTCTGTCTTAACATACCTTCTACCTCTTTTGAGTCAGATTATATCTCCTTCAACAACTCTCTCTCAAGAAACAAGACTATAAGCTCTCAAGGTGGGAAATTTGTGCTCGGTTTCTTCCATTTAGGTAACAAATCAATATCTACAAATTACTACCTTGGTATCTGGTACAAGAATGTGTCCCAGTTCACTCCTGTTTGGATTGCAAACAGAAATACACCAATCTCAGACCCATACACTACTGAGCTAACAATTTTACCCACCGGAAATATGGCTCTTTTGGATAATAACAAGACCCATATTTGGTCTAAAAATTTGACCTCTCTAAGCTCAAACTTCACAATTTGTACATTGTTAGATACCGGAAACCTTGTGTTAAAATATAGTTCAAATCAAACTACCACATACTTGTGGCAAAGCATGGATCACCCGACTAATACTTTGTTACCTGGTGCTAAAATTGGGAGAAGCAAAGTATTGGGCCAACAGAGCTTGGTTTCATGGAAGAATTTTGATTACCCGACAGAAGGGATCTTCTCATTTGAGATAGACCCAAATGGCTCTAGTCAATATTTTCTATCCTGGAACAGATCAAAATATTACTGGACAAGTGGTGAGTGGACTGGGAAAGTATTTAGTAATATACCAGAAATGGTGTCAAATTATATCTACAACTTTGAGTATGTCTCAAATGAAAATGAGAGCTATTTCAGATACTCAATGCAAGATGGCACTATAACTTCGAGGATTGTGATAGAATTATCGGGGCAAATAAAGCATTGGGTATGGAAGGAGAAATCACAAGAATGGACCACATATTGGACTCAACCACAAGCACAGTGTGAGGTTTATGCTTTGTGCGGTCCTTTCGGGAACTGTGATGCAAATATCTTACCATATTGCAATTGTTTGAAAGGTTTTAAAGAAGTAAATTCCATACACTGGGAGCTTGGGGATCATAGTGACGGTTGTGAGAGGAACTCTCCTATACAATGTGGCACGACAAATGGTTCGTCACCAAAGGAAGAAAACAATAATTTTTTTAAAATCTCAGGCGTAAACCTACCAGATAATTCACATATGTTAAACAATGATAATGTAAAAGATTGTGAAAGAGCATGTTTACAGAATTGTTCTTGCAATGCATATGCATATAATAGTAATAATTGCTCGATTTGGTATTCTAGTTTGCTTAATCTGTATCAAGAAAGAGATGGGTCCACTAAAGACACTCTATTTCTTCTTCTATCAGCATCTGAGTTCAAGAAGCCAAGCTATACGAAAAAGAAGATCATTTGGGTTATCTTTGGATTCATCATAGGTTTTCTAGCTTGCACAGTTGTTATTATTTTATTGGTTAGGAGGAATCAAAGGAGGAGATATGTTCTAGCCACAAGTGGGTCAGATAGTGGTTTGGTTGCATTTAGACATGTTGATTTGCGAAGAATGACAAATAATTTTTCAGAGAGGCTTGGTAAGGGTAGTTTTGGTTCAGTGTTTAAGGGTACATTACCAAATTCTTTTTCTGTTGCGGTGAAAAGACTTGATGGGGTTCTTCAATTAGGGGAAAAACAATTCCAAAATGAAGTGGATACAATTGGTATTGTTCAACATGTAAATCTAGTTCGCTTGAGGGGGTTTTGCTGCGAAGGAGACAAAAGGCTACTAGTTTATGATTACATGGAGAATGGATCACTAAATATGCAACTATTCCAAAAAAAATCTACTCTTTTGAATTGGAATAAAAGATTCCAAATTGCGGTCGGAACAGCACGGGGATTGGCATACCTCCATGAGAGTTGTAGAGATTGCATAATACATTGTGATGTTAAGCCTGCGAATATCTTGCTAGATGAACTCTTTGTTCCAAAGGTAGCTGATTTTGGCATGGCGAAACTTGTTGGGAGAGAATTCAGTAGGGTTTTGACCACTCTAAGAGGAACTATTGGATATCTCGCTCCAGAATGGATATTCGGAGTGCCAATTAGTGTAAAAACAGATGTTTACAGCTATGGCATGGTTCTTTTTGAACTGATATCAGGAAGAAGAAATTCAGAGCAATTAGAAGGAAAAAATGTTCATTACTTCCCTCTGTTGGCGGCAATAGAATTAAATGAAGGAAATATGCTCACAATACTTGATCCCGGTTTGAATGGAGATGCTAATTTAGAAGAGGTTGAGAGAGTGTGTAGAGTTGCTTGTTGGTGCATTCAAGATGAAGAGAACAACCGGCCGACTATGCGTCAAGTGGTGCAAATTTTGGAGGGTGTTTCGGAAGTGAGCCTACCGCCTATACCAAGATGGCTTAAAAATTTGAAGGAGAGTCCAGAGCAATTAGTTTTCTTTGGAGAGCATTCCCTGGGAGGCTAAAGGTATCCAATTTGTAGTTTTCAATTCTAAATCTCCTCTTTTTTAGTTATAGCAATTTTGTGTTTTTATAATATGAGTATGTACATTTTTATTTTTATTGAGGTACTTGTATTAAATATTTACATTTTGTTTGGCTTTTTCAGTTTATATTATGTAGTAATCAATGTTGTTGTTGTTGTCGTCGTGAAGAAATATTTACATATATGACGTTAATTAGAGTAGCATCAATATTTTTTTTCTTATTTTATTTTCTTTTTGCTATGGTGAAATTAGAACATTTGTGTCCTTTAAATTAGATTGAAATTAATTACAGCTATTATAAAATTAGTTTGATTTTAATTTCAGCACCTCTGTAAAAATAAAATTAATTTCTTTAGAAACACGTCTGAATAGAATAGCAAAATGTCTTCTCTCTCGTTTTCTGTCTCCCTCGCCTCGCCTTTCCTCTGAAACTCAAATCAATCCTCTCTTTCTTATAGAAAGCTGTTGAAAGTGCCCATCAGTTTCTTTTAATTCAAGATTGCAAAACTATTAATGAACAATTGGAGCTTTCTAGTAAGGCTCCAACTTGAGACTCACTCGTCTTTTCTTTCAATTGGAGAGTAATGCTTATCAGACGAGCAAAATGGCCACCAGCCCAACTGACGAGCTCGTTCAACGAGCACAGTCATTAATGATGATTTACAAACTAAACTGAAAAAATAAACAAAGAGGGAAGCATGGCAGATGAGATATCTTGCGCAAAATGGATCTCATTAGAAAGATCGAGAAGATTGCCTCCCTTACTCTTTGTTCGTAGTCTTTCATTTTTTTTATTGACCCTGTAAATCTTTAGAAATCATGGTCGAAATGAGGGAAGAAGAAATTAAGCTTCTTTCTTTCTCTGAAGACGTTTATATGCATTGCCGCCTCTACATACCCTCCATTTCCCATCGTCATGTAACCTCATCTTGCATGGAGCCTTGCAACCGCATCTCTTCATCGATGTTTTCTTTTTAGGTGTTTTTACGATTGTATCACCAACCGACTCCAATGGCCATTAATTCCATTTGCCTTTTGTTTTCTTTAGCAAACCCTTCTTTTGAACAAACCATCATAACTGAAGTTACTACCTCTTGCACATTCTTGTAGCATTAGTACGAATACTAAATCTTGTTATGGAACCATACGTGTTGTAAAAATCATAAGCCATCTTTTTCTTAAAAATTCCATAAGCCATCTTTTTATTAAAAATCATTCTGCATAGGGTTCCACACTTTCCTCTCCCAAAGGTACTACAGATTCCGTAAGGTTTCACACTTGTCGACCTCCACATTCATCTGCTTCAGGTACAACAGATTCCAAAGCATCCATTAAATCTCCTTCCAAAACCAGTTATCTCATCTACCTCTAAAGTATCCATTTATCTACCAAAAAAAAAAAATGATCTTGTTGATTTTGGGAGACAGAAATTTATGAGAATTTTGTATTCTTATTTTTCTTGTTGTATTTTACAGCCTGTTCTGCAGAGTATTTATAGTTCTTTGGTTTATTTTACCGTTAAGAATTCTAACGGTAAGTTTCTAACTATTCTAAATTACTGTTTTGCCCTTTTCCTAATTTACAATTCTACCCTCTAACTAATTCTTATTCTTCAACACTCCCCCTCAAGCTAGGATTATAAATGTCAATTAATCCTAGCTTGCTTATTATTTCTTCAAACGCTTTCGGAATAAGACCCTTTGTGAAGATGTCGGCTAATTGGTCTTGACTATTTACATATGGAGTTTCAATTTCCTTCGCTTGAACTTTTTCTCTTATGAAGTGACAATCAACTTCGATATGCTTTGTTCTTTCATGAAATACCGCATTCGAAACGATATGTCTTGCCGCATTGTTATCGCAAAACATCTTCATTAGTTTATCAATCTTGAAGTTTAATTCTTCAAGTAATTGTTTGATCCAAGTGAGCTCACTTACGATGGATGCCATGGCATGATATTCCGCTTCAGCACTTGATCGTGCCACGACATTTTGTTTTTTGCTTTTCCATGTGACTAAGTTTCCGCCTACAAATGTGCAATAGCCGGTTGTTGATTTTCTATCGGAACTCCCGGCCCAATCTGTATCGGAATAGCTACACACTTCGTTAGAGTTATTATTTTTCATCTATATACCCTTTCCGGGTGATTTTTTTAAATATCTCAAAATTCTATCAATTGCATTCAAATGAGGTTTTCTTGGAGAATGCATAAATTTACTAAGTTGGCTTACCGCAAATGATATATCCGGTCTAGTTACCGTTAGGTAAATTAATTTACCTACAAGCCATTGGAATTGGTTTATATCTTTCAACAATTCTCCCTCTTCGGAGTTTAATTTACAATTACTATCAATCGGTGTTGAGGCCAGTTTTGATTCTAATTTTCCCGTTTCTTTTAAAAGATCAATCGTGTATTTTCTTTATGAAATAAATAGTCCTTTGGGAGAATGAGCTATTTCGATTCCTAAAAAATATTTAAGTCTACCAAGGTCCTTTATTTCAAAATTTTCTTTTAAATGTCTTTTAATGTTGCTAATTTTTTCGAGATTGTTTCCGGTTATAATTATATCATCAACATATACAAGGACAACGGTAGTATTATTATTTTCATGTTTTGAGAATAGAGATGTATCGGATTGGCTTACTTTAAAACCGAGAAAAAATAAATATTGAGAAAGTTTTCCATATCATGCCCTTGGAGATTGTTTGAGTCCATAAATTAATTTTTTTAACCTACAAACAAGGTTAGTATTTTCTTGTTTTACATGACCCGGTGGTAGAGTCATATAAACCTCTTCCTCAAGTGTTCCTTGAAGAAATACATTTTTTACATCCATTTGATATAAATTCTAACCATTATTTACTACTATTGAAAGTAAAATTCTTATGGTATTCATCTTTGCTACCGGAGCAAAGGTCTCTTGATAATCAATACCGTATATTTAGGTATACCCTTTGGCAACTAGCCGGGCCTTATACCTTTCTATGGAGCCATCACATTGATATTTTATTTTATAAACCCATTTGCATCCAACGGGTTTTTTTATTTTTTGGTAATGATTCAATGGTCCATGTATATTTTTTTTCCAAGGCTTGGAGTTCTTCTTCCATAGCCTTGCACCACACCGGTTGGCTTATAGCTTCCTCAAAATTTCTTGGTTCTTCCATTTTTGAAATTGAACTAAGAAATGCATGGTGTTCTTTTGAAATATTTTTATAGGAGATAAAATTTTCGATTGGATATTGAACCTTATAGGTCGTTACGAAATCTCGTAACCTTGTGGATGGTTGTGTAGAACGAGTTGAGCGCCATAGCACCACTTCTTCTTCAATATTTTCATCCTCTCCAACATTTTCATCTTCTTCTTCCTCCCCGGCTCCGCTTTGAGGAATAATATTGTTGTCTCCATTATTTTCTCCTTCTTCGTTTTCTACAATGCTTTGCTCAATAATTTGATTAGTAGACATAGGCATGACAAAATCATTTGAGCTAATTTGAGTATTAACCTCATCTTTAGTGGCTTTAAAATCTGGTTCGTTTTAAAAAAATGTAACATCTCTAGAAATATATAACTTTTGATTTATAGGATCATAACATTTATAACCCTTTTTTTGAGATGAGTATTCTAAAAAAATAGTTTTAATAGAAGTATAATCTAATTTGTCTCGTTCATTTTGATGTACAAAGCATGTGCATCCAAAAACTCTTAGATGATTAACATTTATTTTTCTTTGATAAATAATTTCTAGTGGACTTTTATTCTTTAAGGCTATACTTGGCAACCTATTTATCAAATAAGTTGCGGTGAGAACGGCATCCGACAAATAATTTTTTGGAACATTATTTTGAAACATAAGTGCTCTTGTCACTTCAAGTAAGTAACGATTTTTTCTTTCGGAAACTCCGTTTTGTTGTGGAGTATAAACACAAGTAGTTTGATATATAATTCCTTTTTGTTTAAAAAAACTTGAGAAATTTTTATTTATAAATTCCGTTCCATTATCGGTCCTAAGAATTTTAATTTTCGTGCTGTATTGATTTTCAACTAGATTTGAAAAATCTTGAAAGTGAGAAAAAACTTCACTTTTATTTTTTTAAACATATAAACATGTTAATCGTGAAAAATCATCTATGAATGTAACAAAATATTTAAAACCATTGTAGGAGTCTACCGGGGCGGGTCCCCAAACATCAGAATGAACAAGTTCAAATATTTTGCTACTTTTAGAATTTGAGGTAACAAAAGGAGGTCTCGTGTGCTTTGCAAATTTACATACTTCACAATTACTACAATCTAGGTTTGAAAAATCAAAAATATATTTTAAAATTTTATCCGAGGGATGTCCAATTCTTTTATGCCATAAACTTCCCATGTCTTGTATTTGTGTGTTGAAATTAAATTTTTGGCTATTCAAAAAATATAGTCCATTTTGAAAGAGACCTTCACAAATAATTATCTTAGATTTCGTATCTTGGAAAAATACATTTTTAGATGAAAATATAATCTCACAATTGATTTCTTTTGAAATTTTTCCTATTGATAGTAAATTAGCAGTGCAATTTTTTACATGTAAAACATTTTTAATTTCCTTTAAGAAAATGGTAATTGAGCCATAGCCACAAATTTTCATTTTTTCACCATTTGCTACATAAACAAATTCTTGACCTTTGCTTTCTTTATAATTTTGCAATATATTTTTGTTTCGAGTCATGTGATTGGTTGCACCGGAATCAAAAATCCAATTCAAATTATTTTTGGAGTGTTC
This sequence comes from Carex arenaria, assembly GCA_964058825.1. NCBI lineage: Eukaryota > Viridiplantae > Streptophyta > Magnoliopsida > Poales > Cyperaceae > Carex > Carex arenaria. The sequence goes on along the minus strand of CAXKVW010000389.1, from coordinate 442,566 downwards.
TCGATTCAAGTTTCCTAAACTTGTACATTTTATTTTATTGAATTCAAATTTACTTGGACTTACAGTACTTCTTCTATTTGGTATAACGTATAAATTCTGGTTTGGGCGTAACTCTGATTTATTTGATTGAGATTTTAGTAAATGTTCAGTTTTAGAAGAACCTGAAGTGGGCTCTGAGGCCTGCTTTAGAAGCCTACTAAGTAAATAGAGGATCTTAGAGAGTTCGGATCTGGTTATTCCTGCAGAGGGGGACCCGATTTCTCTCTTTGTTCCGCTTGATCCAGTGATTTCGCTCGGTCCGACAAGTTGAGCCGCCCCAACAAATCGTCTTCTCTTCGTCTTTTCCTTTTTCTGATTTTTTTCCCTCGTCTCCCCCTCTATTGAATCCACCTACGCCACCGCCTTTCTTCCACTTTGGTCGGAGTTGCGGGTGGAGAAACCAGCACTCGTTTTGCTTGTGCCCTTCTTTCTTACAATTTTCGCATCTAGGTGCTTGGTCTCCCTGCACCTGGACTGTAGGGTTAGGGCTTGGTTTTGCATCGAGAAGTGCTTTGATCTCAAGGTTATAGGATCGATGCAAGCTTTTTGGTTTGCTGATTTCTGAGGGATCGACTACAGAGAACAGATATTTACTGAATATCTCATGGAGGTAATTCAAGGTTTCCATGAGGTTCCTTTTTTTTGAGTTGTTTGTTTTGCTGATTTATGGCATTTTTTCTGGTACATATTTTTTTTTTTGGTGGCTTTGTTGGTGCTGATTTTGCAAATCAGTCTTGGCTTTTCTGGTTTTCTTGTGATCAGATTTTCTGATTTTTGATGACTGCCTGCAGTTTCTTACTGCCCAGTGTTTTGGCTGCCTTTATGGCAATTGTTGAATCGATCAAGGATCAATGCTCTGATACCATGTTGATTTTAGGAGACAGCAATTTATGAGAATTTTGTATTCTTATTTTTCTTGTTGTATTTTACAGTCTGTTCTACAAAGTATTTATAGTTCTTTGGTTTATTTTACCGTTAAGAATTCTAACAGTAAGTTTCTAACTATTCTAGCTTACTGTTTTGCTCTTTTCCTAATTTACAATTCTACTCTCTAACTATTCTTATTGCTCAACAGATCTAATAAGCATAAAAAATTCTTTAATTAGTGCTTAGTGCAAAGAAAGCACCAGAAATTGCTATAACATAAAAAAAAAAATAAACAAAGTTTGCAAAAAGCAAGAATACAACGAGCATATAACATCTTTATATTAAGTTGCTGCTTAAGTTGCAAACACAGGCTTACAAATCTGGTTGTAAACATCAAGCATAAAAGCATGTACAATTTTTGGGAGAGCAAAAAGCACATTTCCAATTAATCAAAAGATTCAGCACAGGATATGCGAATGAATACAACAGTAAGCTGTGTAAAATCATAATTTTTTGTTGTTGTTGTTGTTGTAAAATTATGACTTCTTTAAAAATATATGCATGTTAAGATGGAAATCTGTGCAATGAGGCTGGAGAAGAGGACACAACTAGAAGAAATGAGGCAAATAATCCTCAATTGGTCAATGGTTTCAATTTGCATGCATATGGTACCAATCAATTCTAATTAAAGAATAAACTTAACCAAATTAGAAAATTAGAAAGTGAAGAAAAAACTAGCCCTACAGCCACCGAATTCCAATAAAAGTTGGAAATTAATTTTAGTAGAGAAAAGATAATCTGAAAGGATCGCCTACGCCTTGGTGCCTATTACAATTAGTCACACAAATTCGCATGAAGCTTTTTCTTGGACCAGAGCATAGACCAATTTCATGGCCTCCTTAGTCACACATTTATATCTCAAGTGGAATTTTCCAAAAAAAACTTACAATGATTCAGAGGTGTGACTCTAAGGAAGAGGCGGCCAGAGAGGAAGCGAAATTGTGAAGGAGAGACAACAAGACAAGAGGTGGCGCTACTGGTCCCTTGCGGAAGAAAGGAGTCAGGCTGGCGCATCGAGACATGGAGCCATGGATAATGAGGTGTGCTGAGGCTGAGAGCGAGGGGATGCCAGTTTGAACGACAAAGAACAGTGTGATCAGAACCGGAGTGAACCGGTGGTTCAATAGAAAAAAAACCGGACCCGATCACATGTCCAGTGCGGTTCCTTAAAAGAATCATTTCTGCTCTCAGACGATCAAAACTGGTTATCTAGTTGGGTTTTATTAATAAAACAATGAACTAGACCAACAAAAAACCGGTTCAAGGCAGTTTTCTTCCGCAGATCAAGATTTTCGTATATTTCTCCTTTTCCTTCTCCTTCAACCATCTCACATTTTCTTCACTCGTAAAGCAACACGACCTCTGAATTATCCAACGAAAGTACAAAACTGATGTGATTTCTTACTATTTTCTCAATTCTTGATTCCTCACTACACAAGTTTTGCATGGCTCAACCTCATATATCAAGGCGGCATATTCTCAAGGCATAGTTTGATACCAAATCGCAAAAGTAGTTATCAAGATCAAATACTCGAAGTAATCTCACATAATCAAATTGATAGAATCACTTGAAAGGTTAATATTTGAGTTGATTTTATTGAATAAATCCATGCATTTAAGTGTTTGATGAAATGCTCAAACGAAAATGCATTTCTGAACATGGATTGACTTTAATATTTACAATGCATTTCTAAACAGCCATTATTATTTTTCTTGATAAACAAGGGTTGATAATCTGTATGCCTTTAATCATGGGATCATGTTGTGTTTGCTGCATTTTGTGCTTTTACTTTGATTTCCTCCCTAAACTAAAGGTTTTGTTGTTCTTAGTCTTTGATGAATAATGGTCTTTGATAATCTGTTAATGGATAATGGTGATCTAAGTTTAAGTTTAATTGTTGTTGCCGAAATGAGTTAGGAGATTTTTAATAGTTAGTATTAATAAATCTCTTTATGTAAATGTCTATTTCTCCTTAATTCTTAATGGGTTTAAACCCAACTGTAGTTACCCTTCATTTTTTTTCTTTACTTACTTTTCTGGTTGGAGTTTTATGAGCATCTCTATTGATGCAATTGATTTGCAATTGCAAACAGCTATTTATAGCTGTCAATCTGAAAATTAAATTACCGAAGAATTGAATTTCAAATTGCCTGCAACCATGCAATTGATTTCAATTGCATTTATACATATCAACGATTTTCTTATTTTTTGTTTCCGTTGACCCACGCCAAATCAGTTGACTCTAATTGAACTTCAGCAGTGACGGAGGCAGTGAAGGAGGTGGAAAAGAGGACACAAATTTTAATTCGGAGTTTGAATTCCTTGATTTATTTCTGTCTAACGTTCCATTTTTTAGCGAAATGAAAGTCGTTTTGCAAGTTATCATCTCTTGAAAGATTTCAATTTTGTGAGACTTTATCCAGCCATGAAAGAGCCCTTGCAAATGCCATGTAGGAAAGAGAAACTGCCACATAAGCATTTGCAATCCGTTGGCTGAAATTTTTATAAATATACAAAATTAGTTTTTTATTTAATAATCTATACAATTTGCGTGTGGAATTTCAAATCTATCCTTATCGCTTAGAAAATTGCCGGTTTCAGACCAACTAACCGCTAACACGGTTGCCGGTTGGAAAACCGGCAACAAAATTGCCGAAAACCCCAGAACCGGCAACAAAATTGCTGAAATACCCCAGAACCGGCAACTGTGTTGCCGGTTTCAACCCATGGACCCGGTAACCCTGTAACCGGTTCTGGGAATGGCTATATATCCACCTCCCCTGTCCCTTTCATTTCCCCGCCATTCTCTCCCCACCCTTGAGCCCTCGGAGCCCTACAACATCAGGTTTTTTTTTTTTTTTTAATATTTATTTTTTATTTTAGATAAATTAGTAAAAGTTAGTTTAAATTTAAAGTAGATTATTAGAAGATGTTAAAAAGTTTTTAGATAATTAGAAAATGCCAAAATAATTTTAGATAATTAGAAGATGCCAAAAATTTTTTTAGATAATTAGAAGATACCAAAATAATTTTAGATAATTAGAAAATACCAAAATAATTTTAGATAAATTAGAAAATACCAAAATAATTTTAGATAAATTAGAAAATACCAAAATAACTTTAGATAAATTAGAAAATGTCAAAATAATTTTAAGTAAATTAGAAAATGCCAAAATAATTTTAGAAAAAATAGAAAATAGTAAAATAATTTTAGTTAAATTAGAAAATACCAAAATAAATTTAGGTAAATTCTAGAAAGGTTCTTGATATTATCAAAAATTTTAAAATTATTTTGAATGGTTTTTTAGAATTAGTTAGAAAATACCGAAACAATTTAGAATAGTTGAAAATTCCCAAACGGTATAGAATATTCCCAGAATATTTTATTAAGAAAACTACGAATTACGGCGTGAGACATACGAATCCGGCGTGAGACATACGAATTACGGCGTGATGTCCGCTCTCCAGACCGCTTCTCGCATTCGCAGTATCCTGGACATTGATTTATCTTCGGAGTCTATCTATCTTTTATTATGTTTGTAGACTTTTATTATGTATGTATTGTTGATCTGTTTTCGCTTTTATTATGTTTTTATTTCTATTACGTATGTTTCATTCTACACATTCAACGTATCAAGAATACTTCCAAAACACTCAAAACTTCAATATGAAAACAAATTACATAAAACAATTACATATGAAAACAAATTACATAAAAACAAATTACATATGAAAACTTCAATATAATACAATGCATAAAAACATTCAAAACACTCAAAACATAAAAACACTCAAATTACATATGAAAACTAGAAAATGACTAACGCCTGCTGGTTGAGCGCCTGCTTGTCGATCTTCTAGAAGACGATGAACCAGCTTCCGCTTGTCGTGCTGCTTCTTCTACAGAACAAATAAAATATGAAATATGTTGTTGTTCCAAAAATAAATTAAAAAAATACATGTTTTTTGAATTATACCTGCGGCATTCTGATCAACAAAAACTTTCACACAGATCATATTTGATTTTTGTTTGATCTGGATAACAAACATTTAAAAAAAATAACGTTACAAAATTAATTACAATTAAAATTAACTAACAATGTACAAACAAAAAATAAAATAACTCACATCAAAATTGAATGTTCAAAATGAAATTAATTAATTTTGATAAATTAAAAATTAATTATTCCGAATTAATTAAAATAATTATTCAAAATGAATTAAAATAATTAAAATAATTAATCATTTAATTAATTAAAAATTAATTATTCCGAATTAATTAATTAAAATAATTATTCAAAATGAATTACAAAAATTAATCAATATTAATTAAATATTAATCTAAATGCAGAACCGCAACTTAAAATCCAGAACCGGTTACAAAGTTGTAGGTTTTAGAGGCCAAAACCGGCAATTTTGTTGCCAGTTCCAGGAATGGTAACCTTGTTACCGGTTTGGGCTTCCTGGAACCGGCAATTTTGTAAGCGGTTTTGGCCTGTGAAACCGGCAATTCTGTAAGCGGTAAGGACAGATTTAGAATTCAGTCGAAATTTTGTACAGATTGTTAAAAAAAAATTGAATTTTGTATATTTATAAAAATTTCGGATCCGTTGGAGTTACTCTTAATAATGTAAAAGAGAACTTGCATAGGAAAATCAATTCAAAATACAATATATTAGTACTACTTACCTTATGTTTAGGCAGGGATGCTTTCAATTAGACTTTCGGATTATATATTATAACTGTTTCAAAAAACCTGCGGTGGAACTGGTTGAACCACTAGTTCGACCAGTGAACTATTAATCCAGAACTTTATCGAATAGATGTTCGGTCCGGTTCTAATAACATTGCCAGAGAGGAGAGTTCGAACAAGAAAGGAAGATTGGCGAACGAGAGAGATCTACTGATAAATTAATAGAATATTTTCTTGTAATATATAAGACATCTACTGATAAATAGAATATTTTATTATTGTTCTTTTAATTTAATTTTTATAATTAGTTCATTATCTAGCTATAAGTTTTTTCATTACAATCGTATTCTTTCAAATCACTTTCTTCAATTAAATTTACGTGCTAAATACCCAAAATAGACCTAATCAATTACTCAAAGTATTGATGAACGGCCGAAATTTTTATTAATATTAAAAAATACCAAATTTTGAAATCTACACTAAATTTGCAAAAAATTCGAAATTTGCCCAATTTGAAAAATTATTCTGTGGATCTTTGATTCTCAAAATAATTTCCCCGGATACATAAATCCTATTTACAGTGAATAATTTATTGGAAATATGATTTTCTGAATTTTATTTTAACTAAATAGAAAATATTATGATTTTTTTATTTTTTTACTGAAATATTAGAAATATTTTTTTATATTTCTTTGAAAATAGATGGAATACTATATAATCGAATTTTTTAGAGAGATTGCGAATAATCCAGATCAACCTTTTTTAGGCCGGATTTTTTGCAATTGTAAGAAAAAATAAAATATTTCTTTGTGTTTCTAGAAAAAATGTTTCGGATCTGAGTTATTGATTCCGGTTCAAAAGTCAATTCTGAATAAATAAATAAATAAATTATCGCGATTATTCTAATATAGTCAAATTTTAAGATACTCCATTTATTTTTAAAAATATCAAATCAAAATTTTCTACCGTGGCTCTGTCGAAATGTCAAATCAATTTTTTTCAAATATAGATGGAGTATCTTAGAATTTGAATATACTAGAAGGACTGCGATAATTTCTTTATATACCCATAAGTGACATTTGAATCATAATCAATAACTAGATCCAAATATTTTTTCAGTAACACACAAAAAAATATTTGAATTTTTCTTACAGCCGCAAAAAATTCGGCTTTAAAAATGTTGATCCGGATTATTGGTCGCAGTCTTTCTAATAAATTTAATAAAAAATAAAATAATCATAACATTTTCTATTTAAGTAAAATAAAAAATAAGAAAATTTTATTTCCGTTAAATTATTTAATGGAAAGAGGAACTTTGGATCCAAGAAATTATTCTGCTGATCAAGACTTTGGATCTGTATAATAATTTTTCGGATTGGGTAGATTTCAATATTTTTGTAAATTGGGTACATATTTGGAAATTTTGTATTTTTTTAATATTAATAAAAATTTCGGGATGAATGGTGCCAATTTTTTTATTAATCTAAAAAATAAATTATTGTGAAACAAGATGGTTTTGGCTGAAATTTGATAAGTAAGTAAACCGGGATAGTTTATCCCGTCCCACTGGACATGTGATTTTAATTCGTTGCACTAATATCTCCGTCTACCAATTAATTAAATTAACTAAACATGAAAAACAGGGACGGTAAATTGATTCCCATCCAAGTGCAAAAAAACAAAACCGGATGTTGGAGATTGTCTTGTCCTAGGAGCATAATTTTTTTTTTCACGGACGGGTTAATCCGTCCCGTCCCAAACCCGATGACAAAAACCCTCACGCAACCTTTCTCTCTATTCTATCTCCGTAATCTATCTTCTTAGGTCTTGTTATGCCTCACTAACAAAACAGAAAAACCCACACAACGCATGCCTTGACCGACCCACAACGCACGCCCACTCGGACAAGTTGGTTTATCCAGCCCGGCTCTGTGAATCTCGGCCCCCTTCGCTCCACTCCTCTCCTATCTTTCGGACGACACTCCACTCCTCTCCAATCTAGGTATTTAAAAAAAAAGGAATGAATTAGTGTAGAAATCAGTTAATTAACAATAAATTTTGATTTGATTTGTTATCAAATGATTTATTATATTTAATTTTATTTATTTGTTAATTGTATCTAAGAAGAATTGATAAATTAGAGTTTAGGGTTTAGAAGAATTGATTATTTATTTTTATGCTAATTTGATATGGTATAATCAATTTTGCTTAATTAATTTATTTTGATAAAGTATTCATCACATTATTTTGATTATTGTTAAGATCAACGATCTTAGTTCATTCATTTTGGATTTTTGGTAATTCAACTAATTTAGTTAAGTAATTTATTAATTTAGAATTTATTATGAAATTGAATTGAATTGATTAGGTTTCATTTATTAGTTTGCAAGAATTGATAAATTAGATAATTTATTCATCTGATTTTTAGAGTTTATAGGTAATCCTTTAATTTAGTAATTTATTTAATCATGTGAGTGTTAAGTAAATTTAGATTGTTATTAATTCTAGGGTATATATGATTCTTTCAAAATGTTATGCATGTAGAATGTTAAGCAGTCGTGGTATGTGTGGTCCTACAGATGCTGCAACTGCACACAATGAGGTTGTTTTGGATTTGACATTGTCAGTAAATAATTTTAGCGATTTATTATTGATGTTGCATGACCAACATAAGGTCTCACAGAGCCATGATGATGTAAGTTACTCAATGAATCATATATTTTTTTTAACATTGTTTTTTATAAAATGATATAAATGTTTGAATTACAATATTTTATTTTAATCAAATTGTATATCATTGACAGGATTACAGAGACATAGGAGTGGATCCTCGACACCTCTAGACTAGGATTGCGTACCACAACTTTTGCGAATCATTCTTGCTTAGACTCAGTTTGTACCAAGTTTCTCGAATGGATAACATAAATATTGACCCACATCACTCCTCGCTAGTTTCGTGGAGCGATGGAGACCAGAGACCCACAGTTTCCATCTTTCCGTGGGAGAGATGACAATTACTCTGCAGGATGTTTCTTGTCTCTGGGCGCTGCCGATCATGGGGTCACCAGTAATGGGCCCTTCCGATGGTACTTGGTCTATCTTAGTAGATCAACTTCTTGGAGCTGGGACTGCAAGTGCGGTGCTTAAAAGGAAGAAGAGATCAGGGCCGAATGACGAGGTTGAGGTTCGCATGACTTCCGGGTACGCTATAAATTTAAAGGAATTGCATGATCGATTTGCTGTAATTCCAAACACGCAGCCGGGTGAGCCTACAGAGGAGCAGGTATGCCAGTATACAAGGATCAATACAACTGAGGTGGAGCTGTTCTCGAGTATCTCTATAGGAGTCTTTGTGTTGTGGTTAAACGTAAAACAAAACTTATGTCAGGGCCGACCATGCTTCTATAACAATGGTGTTGGTCCCGTTTACCGACCGACTGTCCTTGTCCCTTGCATAATTGGAATCTAAAGTACGGCGACCCAGATGCACACAAGTGTCCTGCATTTGGAGAGAAGTGGTGTTGTCTCCATGATTATCATGTAGGCCACCATTGGAGTTGAGTTAGTTATTTTCGCAATGAACTGTAGAAGCTCAAAGATTACATGGTAAGATGAGAGCCTTGCAGAGATATGTTAGATCACCATGATTACCATGTAGGTCTCCATGATTATTGTGTAGGTCACCATCGGAGTGGAGTTAGTTATTTTCGCAACAAACTGCAGAAGCTCAAAGATTACATGGTAAGATGGGAGCCTTACAGAGATATGTTAGATCAAATACCGTCTGTGTTGCCATTACGAGTTCATGAAGAAAGTGGCATATAGCTAGTCTGTGTGCCACTTGTACACTCTTGGATAATTGAGCATCACAACCCAGACTGTTACTATTAATAAACACGTGAATATAAGATTGCTTCATGTCCGCCTGTAACTAGAAGATGTTTTCTCAAAAATAGATAACAAAGTAGATTACAAATGGATACACACATTTTAAATAAAAATGATAAAACAATTTATTTAAATTTAATATATCAAACAAACGTGCTGCATGTAAGTCATACACTCATACATCCAGCTTGTTGTCCCACTCTCCTACTAGAAGAAGTCTCTAAACAAATAATACAACAACGCAAATTGATATATTGTGTACTCATATTTTAAATTATAATGACACCAATATTTGCAAATGAAAATCAAATTGACAAACTTTCTGCACATCTGTTGGACGAAGAACGTCTAGCTTGGTGTCCCACTCTTTTTTCTTGCATTTCGTCCATCGTCATGACTATACAGTTGTGCCTTCTCCTATCCTTCCTGATTTTTGCCTTATCTGGAACAATAGTTGGACCATCATACTCAGGCCATTCACATTGGTTGGCATAGCTGTGGAATTTGCCACTCCAAGTTTCGGCCAGTTTGCTCGCAAAATACAAATGATGCATGTATAAATTGTGGTCGAATCTTTATACCCGACACAAAGTAAGTACACAAGTGCACAGTATACCTGTAAGTTGTGGTTTGAGACATGCATATTCTACTCTGTTTCCATCACTTATAATGACCTTATACTTGAAGGTTTCTTTTTTATAACTAAAATTCCCTTCTCGTTATTTGTATACGACTCTCTCATCCATCACCTTGATCTCATGTTCACCGTGTTCATCGAGTGACATGGAATACATTTTGCACTAACCAAAGTTGCTCATCTGCTATGCGAGCCACTGATGACTGAAATTGTAACACTCACTTTTAGTATAAATTAATATACTTTTTAACTCTAATTTCAACTTACGATTGTATTACAAGCGTATAATCCTATCGTGTAGTATAATTGGGGTATCGATCCATAGGGATAGTGTATTAGATTATAAACAATTGTCACTAGTCTAGGTGCTCAGAAACTTGAAGTTTTATGTAGTGGCGCTACTTTGCAATTAGAGAATTATAACTTGGATGAATTAAACAGTAAATAGAGAGTCTACAGGGTTCATGTTTCCTATCATTCCACCCAAGATCTAGCATGATCTTGGCTAAAAAAAGCACGTCATAAAAATAACGTTGCTTCATTCGCAGAAGCAGCTATTTCAAAAGCACCAAAATCTTATCTGATGAAGGCACCGTGGAATTCGCCCTTTTTTTCATTCACTTAAAAAAGAAGACTCTGTCTAAAATAACAATACAGGTCAAGGTCTCCCTGAAAGAGTTCAATCTACGACTGAGATCTGTCGATCGAATGGCTTAGAAGATACAGTCAATGGATTTAGTCCACAAATCGTGCGACCTATGGAGTATGCCACATGCGGTTTTGCATGTAATTTTCATATAATTTTGTCGTTTTGCATGTTGTGCACTTTGTGTAAGTTGTTGCATATGTCATATAATGTTCTGATTTGATGTCATCTTCAATAATCGTCCAAATATGACATTTTTGCTCCATTTTTGGCCTAAATACATAACATTATCCAAAACCTGTTAAAATGACTCAAAAACGCATTTGCGGTAAATAAATCGGAAAAATAACTACTTTGCATTCGCTTTTCGCTATTTTCCGTAAGAAAATATCAATAGTAATTTTCGCTATATGTTTGAGAGTCATCATCCACTGCTTTCTCTCATCTATCCCTAAACCAAGCGAGACACTTGTAAAATGTGTCTTCTACGAGTGCAATGACTGGTAGTCTTTGACTATCTCTGAATACATTGTTCAACGATTCAGGTCCATTAGTAGTTATAATTCCCCAACGAGCACCACCGTCCATGAATTGATACACCTTCCTTGGTCTAGGGATCTCATTATGATTGGAATCTTGGTATTTATCGACATTATTTAAGTATGCAACTGCATCTAGACTTTTCTTTTGCAATAGTACGAAGAACTCCTTAAACCTCCATGGCTTCTTTTTGTTCACAAGTACTTTAAATAGTTCACAATTTTTTTATTGTGTACCTTTTTCATCAAATTCTCGGCGATGTGTTGTGAACACAATCTGTAAACTCACACATTATCGTCCTCGTACCAACCACCATATCTATCGGTGAATATTTTTTTGATTCCCATGTGCCAGTCGGAAATGACGAACATAAACTTGTTGACAATTACCTCGATACACAACCACATCATGAACCCCCATGTTTGGAAACTCTCTTCCTCGACTAATGCAAAATCTAGAGAAAGCAACTCGTTCTCAGCATCGTAACCACACACTATTAGCAATCTCCCTTGATACCTGTCAGACATGAAGCATTCATCAATATTAATGATTGGCTTGAGATGAGGCACTACAGCAATGCACGGACCGTAAGCCCACACGTACAACTTCCTTAAACAACCTTTTTCCTTGATCTTCCATGGTTATGTGTGCAGCTCCATATTTAGTTCCTGGGTTTGAACTTTTAATTGCTTCCAATAGTGAGGTGAGAATGTTGTAAGAGTCTTCCCAAATATAACAAATTGTGGTGTGCGGTTACGATGCTGAGAACCAGTTTCTTTCTCCGGAAATCGACTACCAAGATAGTTCTATTGCTTTGCGTAGAACACAATGGAGATTGAACCTTCGATTTAGTTGCCTGATAGTTGTGTATTATGGTATTTGTTTTTAGGGGCGAACCCAGGATTTTCATCGGGGGGGAGGGGGCAAGAAAATATCGAATCGAGTTTAAATAGCTAATCGGGTTCAAATTCATTAACTAATTAAGTACTTAATAAAAAATAATACTTTAATTTATACTTTTCAATGCTCTGACTTGTAATTTCTAATATTTCAATCTATAATTTTAATTATTAATCATAATTGAGGAAATTTATTTTAATTTTAACCCTAAATTTAACTCGAACTACAAATTAAACATCCAGCGAGGAGCAAAAAAATTTCCAGGGAGAGGCAGAGTCGATCGAAACGTCTTGACTTCCACTAAAATGCAAAATCTAAGGGGGGGGGGGGGGGGGAGCTGCTTGGGTCCGCCCCTGTTTGTTTCATTTATTGAGGTACTTGTATTTTTGCAAAACTTAGTTAAATCTATGAGATTATAACAAAAATAAAGATGAAAAGAGAAAAAAAAGGTTCTGAATATTTAAAAGGAAAAGTTCAGAGAGGAACGTCAGAACTAAAGAATAAGTACTAACAGGGGTTAAGATGCAATAATTACAAAACAACCTTTATACTTTTTTGTTATTATACAAAGACACCAAATATTTAGCATTTTTGACAAAATTTTGACTGCATGCTTACTTGATTTTGTAATTTGTATTGATTGATCAATCTGAGCAACTTCGAAAATACAAAAGGAAATTTGCATTCAACTGTGAGACAATTTTATGTAACTTTTATGCGTTGTATCAAAGAAGAACAAAAAAAAGAAAATAACTTAAAACTGTTTTACCATTCTATTCCAAAAACATGCTGTATGCTATTTTTTAATTCCAAACAAGTTGCGTTCTCAAGATTTTGTTGGGATAAATTTTTAAATATTCGGATAGTTAAGAACTTAATTAAAATAAAATAAATTGATATAGAGTTAAAACAATAATAGACGGATCGTGCAAAGTACTGTTCTAAAGCATATTGCGTCTCTATCGTACAAGACCTGGAATCACCACCAAGATAATCCAACACTTTATTTAATGATGATATTTAGTAGTATATGATTTGAAAATAAACTAAATTGTGGAGGAAGAGTTTCAAGAGAGATGAATTGTATATATCATAATTCTCTAACACTTTGAAGCGATCCGTATTCTATTTATAAATACATAAGTCGGTGTGATCAACTTTTCCTACTATTCCTATGTCGGCTATACTAATTTTCCTCCATCAATCTAGCCGTAATATTTGACCAAATAGTTTGACTAGTTTTATATTTATATATATAAAATAAACAAATATCTAACAGATTTATACTTGTTTAAAATAACAAAAGGCTACATTAATCTGTCCCACGCAACGACAATTGTTGTAAACTCTGATCGAACTTGATAATTTTGTTGCATTGGTGGATATAAATGTAGAGAGTCAAGGTCAATATATGTCTCTATAATTGACCCTACTAGTGACAACCTAAATTTTCTAACGACTTTCAAAAGTAAACAAACTAATCATGAATACGTTGAGAAAATTTGTTTTTGTATGTGGAATTCCAACTTTTGGTATGAAAAGGAGTCAAAAACAAAGAAAATTGCTATAGGCAACGTATAAGGAACGTCTCATTGATAGCTTTATGATAGAGACCAACCAGTTCCTAATAATCACAATAAAAGTAGAAAAACAAGCCTTCAACGAATGCATGTATTTCAGATTATGGTTCTCAATTAACTTTCCTCCTCCAAAGTTCCGTGTACTCCAAAACAGTACCAGTTTTATATATTTCTTTGATTAGGCATGGCTTCTCTAAAATCTGATAGCTTTCTCTCGTTTCTCTTCTTCCTCTGTCTTAACATACTGTCTACCTCTTTTGCGTCAGATCATATCTCCTTCAACAACACTCTCTCAGGAAACAAGACTATAAACTCTCAAGGCGGGAAGTTTGTGTTCGGATTCTTCCCGTTAGGTAATAATTCATTGTCTCCAAATTACTACCTTGGTATCTGGTACAACAAGGTGTCCCAGTTCACTCCTGTTTGGATTGCAAATAGAAATTCACCAATCTCAGACCCATACACTACTGAGCTAACCATTTTACCCACTGGAAATATGGCTCTTTTGGACTATAACAAGACCCATATTTGGTCTACAAATGTGACATCTCTAAGCTCAAACTTCACAATTTGTACATTGTTAGATACTGGAAACCTTGTGTTAGAATATATTTCCAATAAAACTGCTACATACTTATGGCAAAGCATGGATCACCCCGACAATACTTTGTTACCTGGTGCTAAACTTAGGAGAAGCAAAGCATTGGGTCAACAGAGCTTGGTTTCATGGAAGAATTTTGATGACCCGGCAGATGGGATCTTCTCATTAGAGATAGACCCAAATGGCTCTAATCAAAATGTCCTATCTTGGAACAGATCGATATATTACTGGGAAACTGGTGAGTGGAATGGGAAAGTATTTAGTAATATACCACAAATGAGTACGAGTACCCTACTAAACTATGAGTTTGTTTCAAATGAAAACGAGACCTATTTTGCATACTCGTTGAAAAATGACAGTGTAATTGTTAGGTTGGTGATGGAAGTATCAGGGCAACTAAGCCAGTTGAGATGGTTGGAGGAATCAAAAGAATGGATTAATTTTGGGAACCAACCCCAAGCACAATGTGATGTCTATGCTTTTTGCGGTCCTTTTGGGAATTGTGATGCAACAAGTTTACCATCTTGTAGTTGTGTGAAAGGTTTTAAAGAAGTAAATTCTATAGACTGGAAGCTTGGGAATCCAAGTGAAGGTTGCCAGAGGAACTCTCCTTTGCAATGTGGCATGACAAATGGTTCGTCACCAAAGGTAGAAAACGATAAATTCATTGAAATATCTGGCATAAAACTACCAGATAAGTCACATATGTTTACAAATTATAGTGTAATAGATTGTGAAAGAGTGTGTTTGCAAAATTGTTCTTGTAATGCATATGCATATGAGAGTAATAATTGCTTGATTTGGTATGGTAGTTTGCTTAATATGTATCAAGAAACAGATGCGTCCACTGGAGAGTCACTATTTCTTCGTCTGTCAGCATCTGAGTTCAAGAAGCCAAACCACATGATAAAGGAGATCATTTGGGTTATCTTTGGATCTCTCTTAGGATTTTTAGCTTGCACAGTTGTTACTTTTTTGTTGGTCAGGAGGTACCAAAGGAGAAGATTTGTTATAGCTACTAGGGGATTAGAAAGTGGCTTGGTTGCATTTAAATATGGTGATTTACGAAAAATGACTAATAATTTTTCTGAAAAACTTGGTAGGGGTTGTTTTGGTTCAGTGTTTAAGGGAACACTATCAAATCTTTTTCTGTTGCAGTGAAAAGGCTGGAAGGGATTCTCCAATTAGGGGAAAAACAATTTCAAAATGAAGTGAGCACAATTGGCATTGTTCAACATGTAAATTTAGTTCGGTTGAGGGGGTTTTGTTGTGAGGGGGACAAAAGGCTATTGGTTTATGATTACATGAAAAACGGATCACTAGATAAACTACTATTCCGAGGAAAATATAATCTTTTGAGTTGGAATAGACGATACCAAATTGCGCTCGGAGTAGCACGGGGATTGGCATACCTACATGAGAGTTGTAGAGATTGCATAATACATTGTGATGTCAAGCCTGAGAATATCTTATTGGATGAACTCTTTGTTCCAAAGGTAGCCGATTTTGGCATGGCAAAACTTGTTGGGAGAGAATATAGTAGGGTTTTGACCACTCTAAAAGGAACTATTGGATACCTTGCTCCAGAATGGACATCCGGAGTGCCAATTAGTGTAAAAACAGATGTTTACAGCTATGGCATGGTTATTTTTGAACTAATATCAGGAAGAAGAAATTCAGAGCAACAAGAAGGAAGTTATGTTGATTACTTCCCCTTGCTGGCGGCAAAAGAATTAAACGGAGGAAATATGCTTGCAATACTTGATCCCGGTTTGAATGGAGATGCTAATTTAGAAGAGGTTGAGAGAGTGTGTAGAGTTGCTTGTTGGTGCATTCAAGATGAAGAGAACAACCGACCGACTATGCGTCAAGTGGTGCAAATTTTGGAGGGTGTTTCGGAAGTGACCCTACCGCCTATACCAAGAGCGCTTAAAGCTTTGATGGAGAGTCCAGAGGAATTAATTTCGTTTGAAGAGCATTCCCTGATAGGGTAAAGGTGTCCAATTTGTTGTTTTCAATTCTAAATCTCCTCCTGTTTAGTTATAGCAATTTCGTGGTTTCTAAATATCAGTATGCACATTTTTATTTTTATTGAGGCGCTTGTACTAAATCTTTGCTTTTTGTTTGGTTTTTTCAACTGATATTATGTAGCAATCAATGTTGTTGTCGTGAAGATATATTTACATATATGACATTCATTAGAGTGGCTTCAATGTTTTTTCTTCTTTTATTTTCTTTTAGGTACGGTGAAATTAGAACATTTGCGTCCTTTAAATTAGATTGAAATTAATTACAGCTACTATAAAATTAATTTGATTTTAATTTCAGCACCTCTGTTGAAATAAAATTAATTTCTTAAAAGAAAACGTTAAAATAAAATTGCAAAATATCTGCTCTTTCATTTTCTGTGTCTCTCGCCTCTCCTCTGAAGCGCAAATCAGTCCTCTCTTACTTCTACAAAGCTGTTGGAAATGCCCATCAGTTTCTTTTAATTCAAGATTAATTTCTAACTAAACAATTAATGAACAATTGGAGCTTTCTAGTTAGGCTCCAACTTGAGACTTACTCCTTTTCTCTTCCAATTGGAGGGTAATGCTTTTCCGACGAGCAAAATGCCGACCAGCCCTTCTGACGAGCTCGTCTGACAAGCACTGTCATTAATGACAATTTAAGAACCAAACTGAAAAATATAAACAAAGAGGTGTAGCATAAAAGATGAGATATCTCGGATGGCCCCCTTATTCTTGTAGTCTTCAGATTTTGTACTTGTCAGAAACTCTGAATTTTCAATTACACCATCAACTAATACACTCTGATTAAGCACTTCTATTTTTTGAACTTTTTGGGTTCCTGCTGTTATGACCCTTGAAATAGGCTTAAACTTTCAAAATTGTTTGTTTAGACAACTACTGAAAATGAAATATGATGTATAATTTTCTTGTGGTTATAATGTGATTCCCTTTTTGCTGTGATTATAGTTGGTAGTACTTGCATTTTATATGTTTGGAATTAAAAAAATAGCATACAGCTATATGCTTTTGGAATATAATGGTAAACAGTTTTAAATTATTTTCTTTTTTTGTTCTTCTTTGAAACAACTTATGCGTAGTGGAAAAGTCATATAAAATTGTCTCACAGTTGAATTAATGCAAATTTCCTTTTGTATTTTCGAAGTTACTTAGATTGATCAATCAATACAAATTACAAATAGGCATGCTGTCAAAATTTTGTCAAAAATGCTAAATATTTGGTGGCTTTGTAATAACAAAAAAAAAATATAAGGATTGTTTTGTAATTATTGCATCTTGCCCCTGTCAGTATTTTTTCTTTAGTTCTGAGGTTTCTCTCTGAACTTTTCCTTCTAAATTTTCAGAACTTTTTTTTTTCTCTTTTCATCTTTATTTTTGTTATAATTTCATAGATATAATATAACTAAGTTGTGCAAAAATACAAGTACCTCAATAAATGAAACAAATACCTTAATAAACAACTATCAAGCAAGTAAATTGAAGGTTCAGTCTCCACTGTGAAACCAGTTAAAGGTTTGAGGATGGAGCTTCAGTGTTGAATCATACCAGCAGCTACCATTGCTAACTGCGCAACAGTTTTGATCTTTGCCGCGAATGTTCGTCTATTCCTCTCGGACCACAAGTGCCACATACATTGGAACCATCTTTTTGACATTCAAATCCTTTGCCTTTAATAGAACATTTCAGTGAGCTCAATTAGACATTAATTGAGGGTGTTAAAACTTAAAACTGTGTAATAGAACTGGATGTAATGGTTTCTTAACAAGACTTCAACTAAACCTTGAGGTTGCACGAAGCCTTGCAACCGCATATCTTTATCAATGTTTGCTTTTCATGTGTATTTACAATTGTATCTCCAACCGATTCCAATGGCTGCTCCATTTGCCTCTTCTTTCCTTTAGCAATAGCAAACCAGTCTAAACCTTCAAAAAAAAAAAAAAAAAATTCCAACTACAGATACTAGTAGAGAGCTGCTCGTTAACAACTTGGTCCGAGTTAGTAGAGAGCTGGCTCGTTAACAACTTTGTCCACTAACGGATAAATTGTTAGCAAGCGAATCTCAGTCAATACACGAGCTACGAACTTTTTTGTACCCTTAAAAATATGCATAACTGACTGTACCAAAAAGGACAAAAAAAAAAAGAAAAAAAAATGGAAACCACTCTCATTACAATCAGATATGTAAATACAGATTTCCTTCATTGACGAGTGACAATGAACAACAACAGCAATATTGATCCCTAATTAGTAATATCAGCTACAAAAGCCAAACCAAAAGCAAAGATATATTATAAGCACATTAATAAAGTGCGACACAGAGGAACTCAATTTTTGGGTTTTTGATCGGGACCATCCGATTTGAATCCGCGATAATCTATTCTGAAGTGGAGCACACACATCCCGAGCAACAAATTCGAATTGGATGGTCCTGATTCAAAACACACAAATTAGATTGCTTTAGGCGATCCAGACCCCGATACAGAGTGGGGGAGAGTCTAGTTCTAAAGTGCGAACTTTGATCCTAGCTGCATGGTTAGATATGGGTCCTATGCATGTGGCGAGAGGATTGATTAGTGGACTCAACGCGTAAGAAGTGCGGACAGGTCATTGATCTAAATCTTAAAATGCAAATCAGATTAGCGGGTGAGATGTCAAATCAGATCAGATGAATCTGACACAATCAGACAGATTTGACGGAGAAGTGCAATTAGGAATAAGATGTTATATTAATTTTATCTTATTACAATGCAAATTTTGATGTATAAATATTTTTTATCAATGAAAATAGTAAGATACTATCTTACTCTAAAAAAAGCTACATCAATACAAATAAAATGCGCATACTGATATTCCATAAAAAGACAAATTGCTACAATTAAACAGGAGTTGTTGTTTTTTTTTTTGAAGCATGCTACGCGGTTTTTTTGTTTCGCCTGTGCAGATTTGTCCTAAGTTGCAGCGATATAAATAATGAGAATGTTGGGCCGAAGGAGTTTTGTTAAAGAATATTGGGCCATTGATAAAAGGAGAGGCCGATAATGACATATGTAAAATATTGGCTGACAATGGTATATATTACAAACTTTCATTATTTTACTACTTATCTTATTTAATTGCATCACGATAAACTTTCATTTTATTTAATCAACAAAAAAGGCTATGACATTAATACTGATCAAATTTAAATTATATATTGTTCTCTAACGGTAACGAAGAAGATTCTTCACTTTGCAAGTTACATATACATAAATCTGCACAAGAGGAGGGATCAAATTACACCATTTTATGGTGACACATGTTGACACCATATATTTATAAGTCATTTTTACGATATCAAAATTTAAATAGTCGATCCGAATAGTTCACATGATCTCTATATTAAAATGTGATTGGAGACCAAATTTTACATTTTTGGCAGAATTTTTGAAAATCGCTATTTTTCAATGGTCTAGAATTGTCTGAAAACAAAATTTTTGTACACATCTTAATAAATACTTAAAAGTTTCCAAAATATGTAATATTTGGTATCCAAGCATATTTTAATATGGAGATCATGTTGAACGGTTCAAATAGACTATTTGGACTTTGAAATCCAAAAAATGACTTATTAACATATGGTCAGGGGCCGAACTAGAAATTTTTGATAAAGAGGGCTAAAAATTAAATGCATAATGTGGTGAGTGGAATTTGAACCCAAGACTTTCCAACTACAAAATAGAGCTCTAACCACTAGATTACAAGCAAACATTTGACTATTATTGAAGGAGGCTAGACTATATAGAAAGTTCTAAAAAAATAAAATTTCATTAGATTTCAAAATATATAACTAAAATTTTAAAATTATTGGAGTGGCTTAGCCACCTTTCCAATACACTGAGATTCGCCCCTACATATGGTATCAAGATGTGTCACCATAAAATGGTGTAATTGGATTCCTCCTCGTCTGCATATATAATACTATTAATATTATACTATGAGTTATTTTACTATATATTTCATTTTATCATTGTTTTAAAATTTACATATGAGATATGCTGTTATCTTCTGCATGCACAAGCAAAACCGTATTTAAAAACATTGGCTTATACTATGCCCGAAAATCAATTTGTTCATTGCGTTGTGGTCGTGTCCATGAAAGCTGACGTACGTGTAGCTTGTACAGTTGATAATCTACTTCATATACCACTATCAGTTTTTCAAAAAAAAAAAAAAAAAAAACTACTTCATATACAATAGCTGGAAACAATCATTTAATGTTATGTTCAACACTTCCATAGGAAACAAAAATTATATAGTTTTTTCAAGTAAATCTATTCAACTATTTAATATGTACAATTTTTTTTTAGTTTTGAACAGGTGACTTTTCACGTAGAATATGTTATCTTTGTCATTAGAAAAAAAAATGACATAAATTAGTGTTAAAAATTATTAGAATGTATATTTAGATTTTTTTTTAATATAAATATGTGATTACAAAATAACTCAACTCTCTACGGGTTCTTTGCCAAAAAAAAATAATAATAATAACTTAACTATTGGAATTTTAATTTTTTTTTTATTTTATAATTGTTGTCGCCTAGCTAACAGCAAGCAATCAATGTTAACCCACATGGTTCCTTCTTTCGAAAGAGCACAAATTAATCACAAGGCTGAGATTTATACTTGTTTAAAATAACAAAAGGCTACATTAATCTGTCCCAGACAATTGTTGTAATCTATGATCGAACTTGAGAGTTTTGTTGCAATCGCTGATTATTCTAAATCATAGACCTTATATATATTTGTCCTATTCAAAGCATTGGTGGATATCAATGTAGAGAGTCAAGGTCAATGTGTCTCTATATATAATTGACCCTAATAGTGACAACCTAAATTTTCTAACGATTTTTAAAATTAAAAAAACTAATCAATACGTTGAGAAAATTTGTTTTTGTCTGTGGAATTCCAACTTTTGGTATGAGAAAGAGTCAAAAACAAAGAAAATTGCTATAGGCAACGTATGAGGAACGTCTCATTGTAGCTTTATGATAGAGGCCAACCAGTTCCTAATAATCACAATAAAGTAGAAAAACAAACCTTCAACGAATGCATGTATTTCAGTATTATGGCTCTCAATTCACTTTCCTCCTACAAAGTTCCGTGTACTCCAAAACAGTACCATTTTTATATTTTCCTTTGATTAGGCATGGCTTCTCTAAAATCTGACAGCTTTCTCTCGTTTCTCTTCTTCCTCTGTCTTAACATACCTTCTACCTCTTTTGCGTCAGATCATATCTCCTTCAACAACACTCTCTCAGGAAACAAGACTATAAACTCTCAAGGCGGGAAGTTTGTGCTCGGATTCTTCCCGTTAGGTAATAATTCATTGTCTCCAAATTACTACCTTGGTATCTGGTACAACAAGGTGTCCCAGTTCACTCCTGTTTGGATTGCAAATAGAAATTCACCAATCTCAGACCCATACACTACTGAGCTAACCATTTTATCCACTGGAAATATGGCTCTTTTGGACTATAACAAGACCCATATTTGGTCTACAAATGTGACCTCTCTAAGCTCAAACTTCACAATTTGTACATTGTTAGATACTGGAAACCTTGTGTTAGAATATATTTCCAATAAAACTGCTACATACTTATGGCAAAGCATGGATCACCCCGACAATACTTTGTTACCTGGTGCTAAACTTAGGAGAAGCAAAGCATTGGGCCAACAGAGCTTGGTTTCATGGAAGAATTTTGATGACCCGGCAGATGGGATCTTCTCATTAGAGATAGACCCAAATGGCTCTAATCAAAATGTCCTATCTTGGAACAGATCGATATATTACTGGGAAACTGGTGAGTGGAATGGGAAAGTATTTAGTAATATACCACCACTAGTACAAAAAACTCCTTCACTGACTGTTAAAATACCCCTACACCGACTGTTATTGAGGCGTCAGTAATGTCACCGTCAGTGTAGGTATACCTTTACTGACGGGTAAAAAACAGTCAGTGTAGATACTCAACACTGACGGTTCAAGAACAGTCAGTGAAAATCCTCAACACTGACTGTTTTTCTTCAAAAACAGTCAGTGAAAGTCCTCAACACTGACTGTTTTTCTTCAAAAACAGTCGGTGAAAGTCCTCAACACGGACCGTTTTTCTTCAAAAACAGTCGGTGAAAGTCCTCAACGCTGACTGTTATTTTTGAAAAACAGTCGGTGAAAGTTGTCAACACCGACTGTTTTTTTAAAAAACAGTCAGTGAAAGTCATCAACACTGACTGTTTTTTACAAAAAAACACAGTCAGTGTTGGCATAAAAAAATTGGCATGATCCTGTTTGTATTCGGCTAGCCTCCATAATTTTACTAGCCATATATTACCATTCGACATTTATTGACATTAAACAAAATATCATGCAAATAATTTAGAGAACAGACATCAATAATAAATTAAGAACATATATTTATTAACAACATTCAACGGTAAACAACAACAAAAATTAAGCAAAAATTTTTTCTATTTAAATGTCTACTACTACTGTTCACAATTTCTATCCAAACCATGGACATTGCAATACTGGTACTCAACAATCAATTCTTCTAGTTGAACAGTTTTAGCATTGGCCTTGTCGGCTTTCTCTGCTGCATCAGCTGCTTCTTTTTTCTGCAGACCCACACAACAAAATGACTAAGTTATGACTTATGAGTGATGTAGGAAGTTATAATTAGTTGAAAAGAATTGGAAAGAATGTAAATATAGTGAAATAACAGGTCAACCTGGAGCAAATGTCATTTTGCAAATATGCAATTTTAACATATATTTCTTGGATAATTTTCTCTAATTTGGAAGCAAATTCATACTTGCTCTTGAGCTCCTTTGATCTCTCCTCTATGCTGGACTCTTCACATCTCCAAATTTTCTGTGATTGCGAGGCTAAAGAAAAAAAAAAAAAAAAACACAGATAATGCATGAGTGGAAATTCATAGAAAACATGAAATGACCGACATTGTCAATTTTTGCAAGATGCAATACTGCAACCTTTATTATTTTACATTGTATACTGGTTTGCACAGTGGATTAACGCTTTACTTACATCATATCATATACGAGAGATATATAGAGAGATACAGGTAAACATGACAATATTGCATTTGACAAATGACAATGGTGAGATCATAAACTTACAAGTGACATGAACTGTAAGAATATATGCAGAATCAAAAGAAGTTTTACAGTGTTTCATAGTTACTTCTTGGTTGGCTGGATGAAATATATAGCATCCATAGATGGTAAGCATTGTCTTCTTTTGTATAAATTTTCAACCATTGAACAAATTAGTGGAAATTACCTTCTTATTATGAGACAAATTAGGAACAAAAGCTGCTCTCCTTGCAGTAGAAGATATAATTTCAAGCACAACAGCTAGCATATCAAGAATAGGCCCCACATCACCTACCTTTCCATCATAAGGTAATTATTTTAGAAATACAACCATGAACTATTTCTCCCAAGTCGTCAGTAACAGAGGACAATACTTGAGGACTGCAAAGAACCCCATGCAACACTAAGTATGAGAATCATTGACACACAATGCTCTTTGCTATGACTAATTAATTATCACTTCCCATCAAAAAGAAAATATAGAAAAACATATAAAACATTGCATAACCTTCTCAGTCAATCGCTTAACCTCAAAGGCTGAATGAAGAGCTGAGTTTGACCTGTTGTCATCATTTTCCCTAAATACTGAATTTACTAGTTGAAGTTGTCCAACCAAGAAGTTAAATCTCAATTAAGAAGAGAGCATGCTAACAAACAAATTATCTAATGAAGTTTCTTATCTACTGGAATTAGTTAAAATACCGTAATTGCTTCATCCCTCCAGCAACAATCTTGACAACCTCGAATAATTTCTGTAAACACCCAAAAGCATCTCCTATTTGTGTAAACACTCAACACCCAAATTAAGATTATAAAGAGTATTTTCCAGAAAGAGTAATTCTTAAAGAGTATCCTGTAAATACTACTGTTAGAACTTACATTGACACTGAATAAACCCTTTTTACATCCATAAATTAAATTGCTCAAATTTCAGCATAATTACAGAGCAACCAAGCTCAAATGGAAACTCAAAGCTCAATGACCCTTTCTATCCCTAATTTATACCAATACAACCAAATTAACTAAGCTAGATAACTCCACAGCTCAAAACTTCATCTCAACCGATCAATACTAACTAATAAGAACCAAAAATTACACACACAAAAAAGATTAAACTAGAATAAGATTAAATCCCGAAAAAAGCACATACCTGACTACCTTAAAACACAACCAAGGGTAAACTGGTAATTGTCGATAATGTTTAGGTGCTAATCAGTGTCAGATTATCAGTAAGTTCCAGCCTTTCATCTTACTGGCACAAGATGCAATTGTAGGTATTCCATTTCTTTACTCGTTCCTTTTCACTTGTAATACTTAAGAAATATGTCATAGGCTCATAGCCTTTAATTAATTCCTTTCCTCAAAGATTAGGAAAATAAAATATTTACTGACCTGATGGCCAAAGAAAATTAATTGTGCTCTAACTAACACAAAGTTGCTACAAACTATAAATAACCAAAAGAAATTTATGGACGGATATGATTATATTTTTTTTACCCTGATATTGGGGTCATAATATTTCAAAAATTCACTTTCTCCTCTAGTATAGTTGGAAACTTCAAAGTATATAATATTGAAATTTTCAAACCAATTTATTAGACAAAGTGAAGTATATCCAACCTTGGCACGTCTTGCTAAGGATGAAATAATCGCCTCCTTTTCAGCAAGGAACAATCATGCGACTCTTCCCCTGGCTGCCAAATTACATAATTTATATACTCAATTCATGTGCCATCGTTAGTTAAGTTACAAAGATTATTTGTAAGATCAACTATTACCATTCAGATTTCGACTTCTTACTGGACAGTTTTATCTGAATATCACTTGGATTTTGGTGGTCCAGTTTCATTGTAGTTTTTAATTCACAGCTGCAGATAAATGCTAAGTTCCAGACATGTCTACGAGTACTGATTACATATATTAGCTAAAGCTAAAATCCTGCACAAGGTGCAATTTCATATCATCTAAGTTAGAATAAATAAACAAATTACCTGTGGTGGGTTCATGATCAAACTTGCAAGAATCTGACCAGCGGTTTTGGAGCAAAGATCTACAGAAGCAACCTTGTAAAGTTGATCTATTACATCCTCACTGAAACCACATAGCTCCATATACCCTCCCCTTTTTCCACATTCTCCATAATACCCTATTGTAACCCGACTTAATAAGTCACTTAATAGAACTAGAAATACTTTTGGTACGTCGAATACCTCCATGTTACTTTTCTTTCCCAAATCATTCAAGAGAAGCTCATGTTTGTAAGTCCCAGTTTCCAATTAGCACAGAATCATTTTGTCGAACACTTTGTGTGCATAAAATTTTCACCAATTAAACAACAAACTTTGCATCCCAAACTAATAGCAACCAGACATAGAACATGAAACTAATCAAACTAATTTTACGAAATTAGAACTCTTAATTAAAATAATTATGCATGCAGTAAATACTTACAAAAGCCAAAATGACGATGACTACTTTTACCCTAAATTCACATATACCTTTAAATTTATTATTATTTCACAAAATCGAGCAAATATTGAACCAAAATAACATATCTTGAGAGAATGCATCATACCGGTTGGTGCTCGGTCCTCAGAGAGGGAGACAGACGGCAAGGCGGAGGCGTTCTCGGAGGTGTGCTGGGATGCAAGGTGGAGGCATGCTCCGAGGTGTGCTTGAACAAGGCGGAGGTAGCGGTGTGCTCACCCAGAGACAACGAGAGACTCGAGAAAGGGTTTGTCTCACTGGTGGATTTGGGAAATAAAATTAGAAGAATGGATTTGGGAACGAAATTAGAAGGTTGTGTTCGGAGCGGGGAAATGAAATTAAAAGAGGGAACCGAAATTTTCTAAGCAGCGGCAGATTCAAAGTGAATGGCGCGCAAAGAAAATTTTCGGTAAGAAATGAAATTTTTTAACAACACCGACAGTTTTGCAACATAACAGTCAGTACAGCACACAAATAGTGACGGCTCCGAACTAAAAACAGTCAGTATATGGCTTCAACACTGACGGTTTCTAATTAAAAACAGTCAGTCAAAATTCTCAACATTGACGGTTTCGAAATAAAAACAGTCGGTGAAAATATCATCACTGACGATTCCGAAGTAAAAACAATCAGTGAATAAAAAATTACAAGAAAAATTGATAATCAACATAAAAGGAAATTTGAAATCAGACTGTTCATTTTCACACATAAAATTAATGGTTGATTTACGATGAAATCACTCTAAATTTTTTTAAGAATTATCAAGAAATAATATTGAACATAACCAACATAAAAATTAAGAATTTTTGTTATATCCGATCTTCGATCCAACGTGAAGTGTGTATAGTCCTTTGATGTTTCGATATTCTTTCTACTTGATGGATAGGTACATAAAAATAAAATTTTATCAAACTTTGCTATAGATAATTAAATTTGGTGCTCTTTGATTTCAACGGCTTGGATCGACCAACAGACGATGTGTTTACGCACACCTTCATTAACTCACAAAGCAAGAGTTTATGAAACATAGAACATAAGCTCTTGTTTTGTGAGTTAATGAAGGCGTGCGTAAACACTCCATCTACTGGTCGATCGGAACCGTTGAAATCAAATAACACCAAATTTAATTATCTACAGCAAAGTTTGATGAAATTTCATTTTTATTCACCTATCCATTAAGTCGACGGAATATCGAAACATCAAAGGGCTATACACACTTCACATTGGATCGAAGCTTGGACATAATCAAATTTCATAATTTTTATGTTGGTTATGTTCAATAATTTTCCCCTGATCATTTGAGAACAAATTTGAAATTATTTCATTGCACATCGATCATTGATCACTTGTGTGAAAATGAACAGTCCACAAATATTTATACATGTTCAATAGGAAAATAATAATGAAAGTCTATAAAATTGATAGCTATAAGTATAATTTCGCCATATGAGCTATACAAAATTTGAAAATATATATTTTTTATTTTTTACATATTATATGTACATTGATTAACTAATTTGTACATATATAAATCTGAACCATCGGATTGGAAATGGGTTGTTAATGGATATCTCCATTTAACAAAATTGTGTCACTCACAAGTGGGATCCACTTCTCCAATTTTTTTTCTACCCACTGTGTCAAATTAATTTTTTCTCCTTTATGTATCCTACTCATTCCTCCTCCATTCTCTCCTAGAAAATTCGTCGCAAAATGAAAAATTGTCTTCCCTCCTGAAATTTTCACTTCCCTCCATTATGCTCTCTGTGGAAAATTCACTAAGTACCATATATCTAGTTAAATATTAAACACTGACGGTTTTTAAATAAAAACCGTCGGTGAAAGATACCAACACTGACGGTTTCCAAATAAAAACAGTCGGTGAAAATTATCAACACTGACGGTTTTTAAATAAAAACAGTCGGTGAAAGTTGAGTAATACTGACGGTTTTCAAATAAAAACAGTCAGTGCAAATTATCAACACTGACGGTTTTCAAATAAAAACAGTCGGTGAAAGTTATCAACACTTACGGTTTTCAAATAAAAACAGTCGGTGAAAGTTATCAACACTGACGGTTTTCAAATAAAAACAGTCGGTGAAAGGTATCAACAGTGACGGTTTTCAAAGAAAAGCAGTCGGTGAAAGTTGAGCAACACTGACGGTTTTCATGAATTCCTGCAGTTAGCAACAGTGACTGTTAAGTTGAAAAAATAGTCAGTGTTGTTCACTGCTCAACACTGACTGTTAAATTAAAAAAACAGTCGGTAAAAGTTCAAACAACACTGACCCTTCCTCTAAAAAAACAGTCGGTGAAAGTCATTTCTCAACGCTGACTGTTAAATTAAAAAAACAGTCGGTGAAAGTTCGAACAACACTGACCCTTTCCCTAAAAAAACAGTCGGTGAAAGTCATTTCTCAACACTGACTGTTAAATTAAAAAAACAGTCGGTGAAAGTTCGAACAACACTGACCCTTTCTCTAAAAAAACAGTCGGTGAAAATTATTTCTCAACACTGACTGTTAAATTAAAAAAACAGTCGGTGAAAGTTCGAACAACACCGACCCTTTCCCAAAAAAAACAGTCAGTGTTGGTTTACCGACTGTTTTTAAAAGTGAACAGTCAGTGTTGAAGTTATTTATATTTATGATTTTATCACGTAAACTCTACACCGACTGTTACATAATAAAACAGTCAGTGACTAAGGGTCAGTGAAAGGGTTTTTTGTACTAGTGCACAAATGAGTACGAGTACCCTACTAAACTATGAGTTTGTTTCAAATGAAAATGAGACCTATTTTGCATACTCATTGAAAAATGACAGTGTAATTGTTAGGTTGGTGATGGAAGTATCGGGGCAACTAAGCCAGTTGAGATGGTTGGAGGAATCAAAAGAATGGATTAATTTTGGGAACCAACCGCAAGCACAATGTGATGTTTATGCTTTTTGTGGTCCTTATGGGATTTGTGATGCAACAAGTTTATCATCTTGTAGTTGTGTTAAAGGTTTTAAAGAAGTAAATTCTATAGACTGGGAGCTTGGGAATCCAAGTGAAGGTTGTCAGAGGAACTCTCCTTTGCAATGTGGCATGACAAATGGTTCGTCGCCACAGGTAGAAAACGATCAATTCATTGAAATATCTGGCGTTAGACTACCAGATAAGTCACATATGATTACAAATTCTAGTGGAATGGATTGTGAAAGAGTGTGTCTGCAAAATTGTTCTTGCAATGCATATGCATATGAGAGTAATAATTGCTTGATTTGGTATGGTAGTTTGCTTAATATGTATCAAGAAACAGATGTGTCCACTGGACAGTCACTATTTCTTCATCTGTCAGCATCTGAGTTCAAGAAGTCAAACCACATGATAAAGGAGATCATTTGGGTTATCTTTGGATCTCTCTTAGGTTTTCTAGCTTGCGCGATTGTTATATTTTTGTTGGTTAGGAGGTACCAAAGGAGAAGATTTGTTAAAGCTACTAGGGGATTAGAAAGTAGCTTGGTTGCATTTAAATATGGTGATTTACGAATAATGACAAATAATTTTTCTGAAAAACTTGGTAGGGGTTGTTTTGGTTCAGTGTTTAAGGGAACACTACCAAATTCTTTTTCTGTTGCAGTGAAAAGGCTGGAAGGGATTCTCCAATTAGGGGAAAAACAATTTCAAAATGAAGTGAGCACAATTGGTATTGTTCAACATGTAAATTTAGTTTGGTTGAGGGGGTTTTGTTGTGAGGGGGACAAAAGGCTATTGGTTTATGATTACATGAAAAACGGATCACTAGATAAACTACTATTCCGAGGAAAATATAATCTTTTGAATTGGAATAGACGATACCAAATTGCGCTCGGAGTAGCACGGGGATTAGCATACCTCCATGAGAGTTGTAGAGATTGTATAATACATTGTGATGTCAAGCCTGAGAATATCTTGCTGGATGAACTCTTTGTTCCAAAAGTAGGCGATTTTGGCATGGCAAAACTTATTGGGAGAGAATTCAGTAGGATTTTGACCACTGTAAGAGGAACTATTGGATACCTTGCTCCAGAATGGATATCCGGAGTGCCAATTAGTGTAAAAACAGATGTTTACAGCTATGGCATGGTTATTTTTGAACTGATGTCAGGAAGAAGAAATTCAGAGCAACTAGAAGGAAGAAATGTTGATTACTTCCCTCTGTTGGCGGCAAAAGAATTAAACGAAGGAAATATACTCGCAATACTTGATCCAAGTCTGAATGGAGATGCTAATTTAGAAGAGGTTGAGAGAACGTGTAGAGTTGCTTGTTGGTGCATTCAAGATGAAGAGAACAACCGACCGACTATGCGTCAAGTGGTGCAAATTTTGGAGGGTGTTTTGGAAGTGACCCTACCGCCTATACCAAGAGCGCTTAAAGCTTTGATGGAGAGTCCAGAGGAATTAATTTCGTTTGAAGAGCATTCCCTGATAGGGTAAAGGTGTCCAATTTGTTGTTTTCAATTCTAAATCTCCTCCTATTTAGTTATAGCAATTTCGTTGTTTCTAAATATCAGTATATATGCACATTTTTATTTTTATTGAGGTGCTTGTACTAAATCTTTGCTTTTTGTTTGGCTTTTTCAACTGATATTATGTAGTAATCAATGTTGTTGTCGTGAAAATATATTTACATATATGACATTCATTAGAGTGGCTTCAATGTTTTTTCTTCTTTTATTTTCTTTTAGGTACGGTGAAATTAGAACATTTGCGTCCTTTAAATTAGATTGAAATTAATTACAGCTACTATAAAATTAATTTGATTTAAATTTCAGCACCTCTGTTGAAATAAAATTAATTTCTTAAAAGAAAACGTTAGAATAAAATAGCAAAATGTCTTCTCTTTGATTTTCTGTGTCTCTCGCCTCTCCTCTGAAGCACAAATCAGTCCTCTCTTACTTCTACAAAGCTGTTGCAAATGCCCATCAGTTTCTTTTATTTCAAAATTTCTAACTAAACTATTAATGAACAATTGGAGCTTTCCAGTTAGGCTCCAACTTGAGACTTACTCCTTTTCTCTTCCAATTGGAGGGTAATACTTTTCCGACGAGCAAAATGCCGACCAGCCCTTCTGACAAGCACTGTCATTAATGACAATTTAAGAACCAAACTGAAAAATATAAACAAAGAGGGGTAGCATGGAAGATGAGATATCTCGGATATATGCCCCCCTTATTCTTGTAGTCTTCAGATTTTGTACTTGTCAGAAACTCTGAATTTTCAATTACACCATCAACTAATACACTCTGATTAAGCACTTCTATTTTTTGAACTTTTTGGGTTCCTGCTGTTATGATATTTGAAGCTTATGACCCTTGAAATAGGCTTAAACTTTCAAAATTGTCTGTTTAGACAACTACTGGAAATGAAATATGATGTATAATTGTCTTGTGGTTATAATGTGATTCCCTTTTTGCTGTGATTATAGTTGGTAGTACTTGCATTTTATATGTTTGGCATTAATAAATAGCATACAGCTATATGCTTTTGGAATATAATGGTAAACAGTTTTAAGTTATTTTCTTTTTTTGTTCTGCTTTGAAACAACTTATGCGTAGTGGAAAAGTTATATAAAATTGTCTCACAGTTGAATGCAAATTTCCTTTTGTATTTTCGAAGTTACTTAGATTGATCAATCAATACAAATTACAAATAGGCATGCTGTCAAAATTTTGTAAAAAATGATAAATATTTGGTGGCTCTGTAATAACAAAAAAAAATATAAGGATTGTTTTGTAATTATTGCATCTTGCCCCTGTCAGTATTTTTTAGTTCTGAGGTTTCTCTCTGAACTTTTCCTTCTAAATTTTCAGAATTTTTTTTTTTTCTCTTTTTATCTTTATTTTTGTTATAATTTCATAGATATAACTAAGTTGTGCAAAAATACAAGTACCTCACTAAATGAAACAAATACCTTAATAAACAACTATCAAGCAAGTAAATTGAAGGTTCAGTCTCCACTGTGAAACCAGTTAAAGGTTTGAGGTTTGAGCTCCAGTGTTGAATCGTGCCAGCAGCTTCCCTTGCTAACTGCACAACAGTTTTGATCTCTGCTGTGAATGTTTGTCTATTCCTCTCGCACCATAAGTTCCACATACATTGGAACCATCTTTTTGACATTCAAGTTCCTTTGCCTTTAATACAACATTTCAGTGAGCTGAATTAGACATTAATTAAGGGTGTTAAAACTAACTGTGTAATAGAACTGGATGTCATGGTATCTTAACAAGACTTCAACTACACATTAAGATTGTAAGAAGTTGATGACAGTGTACGGCTAGCTTGTGCCTCACAAAAACTAAAAAAATGTCTGATTTGTTCTTATAGCTCTTACAGTTATGCAGTAATAAGCATAGTGGTATATCAGTATAAATTTTATTGTTACCAATAACTCTGAGGACATGAGTTGGGTCAAGATCTCAATTGAAAGAAAAAGAAATAACCAGTACCAGTACTGGTACCAAGGAGATTTACCGGTTCACGTAGTCAGGTTGTATCAGTCATCCAATTTCCATCAGTACCAAGATTGAAAGAAAAAGAATTGGTCAAATTGAAAGATCCGTAAAAATGAAGCAAACATCATTTCCATTTCAGAGACTTCCAGTCCCATCCCATACAATTGATAGAAAATGAAATAACCATCCCATGTCCCTTGCTTACTCAAGTTAAAGGAGATGGGACTGAGAAAGAAAGGAGAGAAATGAGAGGGGTATAATAGTCATATTTTATTAATTAATATTGTTTAGTAAATTTTAAGTGTTAAATTTTATTATTTATTGTTTTTGGTAAATATATATGTGAGTTTTTATAATTTGGAAGGGTAAATACGATATTACAAACTTTTAAGGGAAAAATAAGTAATATTGAAGTTTTTGAAGGGATACATGAAATTCCTCCTTTTATTGTTCTCTGAAAACGTTCATATGCATTGTCGTCTCTACATACCCTCCATTTCCCATCCTCATGCAATCTCAAGGTTCACGAAGCCTTGCAACCGCATCTCTTTATCAATGTTTGCTTTTCATGTGTATTTACAATTGTATCACCAATCGACTCCAATGTCTGTTCCATTTGCTTCTTCTTTCCTTTAGCAAACCTTTTTTTTTAACAAACCATTCTAAACCTTAAAAAAAAAAAAAATCCATTCTAACTGCAGGTACTACACCTTGCACATTCACTAAATCCTGTTATGTAGCCATATGTGTTGTAAAAACCAATAGCCATCTTTTTATTGGAGAATTCCAGCAACTAATTTATTTTTTATTTATTTGTTTATTATCTATAAGTTTCATTACAATAGTATTCCTTCAACTTTCTTTCTTCCACCAAATTTACGTACTAATTTCACAAAATATACTTAATCAATTACTCAAAATTATTAAAGATGAACGACACAAGCTTGAGGAACAATTGTCAATGCGACAATAATACAAGCAACGTTAACTCAAAGTGATCATTTATTTGAGGTTTTTGTACTAATTATTTTATTCTAGTTTAGTATTTTTACTTGGAGTATATTTTATTACGACTCCTTTCATACTAATAAAAAAAAGCACTCTGATGTCCTACGTCACCTAGTTAAAAGCGTATGAATTATTATTATTATTAATATTATTATTATTAGTATTATTATTATTAATAATATCACTATTATTATTATTATTATTATTATTTTGCTTCAAAAGCCCGTAGGCTGATTTCATTTCATATCAGAATAAATCGATTAAAAATCCTGATTTTATTCATTTACTCATCACTGATACTGATTCCTATTACATATCCTTCTATAGTATCTATATTCTAAACATAGGAAATGTGTAGCCTCGTGCATCCCAGACCTCTTCTCTGCCCTTCTTTGTCAGTTGGTTGGCCAATTCGCTTTGGCCCCTGTTTGTATGTTGGCAGTTCGGGTTTCTGTTAATTTTGAATAGCTTCCACACCTCAAAACATTATTTTATATGCCCTCCAATCCGCGTCTACGTACAGGAGTTTGAATAGCATGCAGCGAACATTTGAGCTAGACTACTGCAGTCTGTGTTAAAGGTACAGTGTCGAATCTTCATGCCAGTAACCTCCAAGACTGCATTGAGTGTTGTAACCTCTGCTTGAATTGCACAGCGTACCCGTACCGACATTGATATAAATTTCCGCATCTTTAAAGAATATGTACCCTGCCCCTCCCTGTGCCACTGATTTTCCCATGATCCATCGACATAGCACTTATTATATTTTTGCTCTCCTTCCCCTAGTTCTTCCTGTACCAGTAAATTTTTCCCAGTACCGGCCTCCTTAGAGTACCAGCAATCATAGATTCCTTGCTTATCTATGCCATGAATTTCTGAAATTTCTCAAACGTTGGTGTATCCCCACCCATTCCAGCACCTCCAAATCGACCACAGCATGTTTGCCACCAAGGTCCATTGCTCCTCTCCTAACAGGTCCCCCAATAGTTATAGAGTTTCATGTAGATCCTGTGCCAATTGCTCAGAGCGCATCGATGCCTTATCAGAAAACCAACAACTTCTGGTAAAAGGACAAGTAAAAGACAAATGTGACACATCCTCCTCTTCAAGTCCACACATAGCACATATAGGACCCCCTTCCTCAATTCGGTCATGTATTATCTTTCCCAACGGTACCGCCCTGTGCAGCAGCTTCCAAATCAACAGTTTGACCCTTAGTACCAAATTACCCTTCTTCCAAGTGTATGAAGTATGAAAAAGACAAAACAAGATCAAATAATTGGTACCATGCTTCCAGGACGAGTATTAAATAAAGTGGTTATCATTTATTATGACAACGATATCTCAGTGCTCTTACCCTTATTTAAACGTCAAAGCAGAACAACATTATTTAAATTAACCCTTAATTATTCTTATTATTTAAGAATAATATATCTTAATTATATTTAAGATAATATTTTTGTGAAATTCGAATAGAGAGTTGAAATCAGGTTCTAGTTTGTGGATTTGTGCCTGCCAGATAACTTCCATATGATTCGCTTGAGTCTCATATGAAATTCGGACTTTGAAAATATTAGTATAAAATAATTACTTTATTTCAACAAATTGATAATCTCTGATTTTCTGATTGAATATGACTAATATAATGGTAATCCTTTACAACTTACGTAAATACATGTATAACATACTCTCCCAAGGGAAAATGTTTTAGTTTAGCTTTTGTGTGCACATAATCACATACCACGAAGGTACGGTCAAAAATCAAAATAGTCAAATATATGTAAATATATATTTCCTTGGTTGAAGAGTGACAATTAACAACAACAACAATATTGATTATCAAGCAATATCAGCGGCAAATTAAATCCAAACCAAAAGCAAAGATACATTACAAGCACATCAATAAAAATAAAATGTTCATACTGATATACCATAAAAAGATCACAAATTGCTATAATTAAACAGGAGGGGATTTCAAGAATCGAAACTACAAACTCATAGAGAATGCTCTCTGAAGAAAACCAATTGCTCCGGGTCCTCTATCGAAACTTTAAGCGATCTTGGTATAGGCGGTAGACTCACTTCCAAAACACCCTCCAAAATTTGCATCACTTGACGCATAGTTGGTCGGTTGTTCTCTTCATCTTGAATGCACCAACAAGCAATTCTACACAATCTTTCAACCTCTTCTAAATTAGCTTCTCCATTCAAACCGGGATCAAGTATTGCAAGCATATTTCCTTTGTTTAGTTCTATTGCCACCAACAAAGGGAAGTAATCAACATGTTTTCCTTCTAGTTGCTCTGAGTTTCTTCTTCCTGATATGAGTTCCAAAAGAACCATACCATAGCTATAAACATCAATTTTTGCAGTAATTGGCACCCCAGATATCCACTCTGGAGCAAGATATCCAATTGTTCCTCTAAGAGTGGTCAAAACCCTACTGAATTCTCTCCCGACAAATTTTGCCATGCCAAAATCGGCTACCTTCGGAATAAAGAGTTCATCCAGCAAGATATTCTCAGGCTTAACATCACAATGTATTATGCAATCTCTACAACTATCATGTAGGTACGACAATCCCCGTGCTGTTCCGAGAGCAATTTGGAATCTTCTATTCCAGTTCAAAAAATTAGAACTTCCTCGGAATAGTTGCATATTTAGTGATCCATTCTCCATGTAATCATAAACTAGTAACCTTTTATTCCCTTCACAACAAAACCCCCTCAAACGAACTAGATTTACATGTTGAACAGTGCCAATTGTGTCTACTTCATTTCGAAATTGTTTTTCCCCTAATTGGAGAACCCCATCCAACCTTTTCACTGCAACAGTAAAAGAATTTGATAATGTTCCCTTAAATACTGAACCAAAACTACCCCCACCAAGCCTTTCGGAAAAATTATTTGTCATTCTTCGTAGATCACCATATCTATATGCAACCAAGCCACTTTCTGATCCACTTGTGGCTAGAACAAACCTTCTCTTTTGGTAGCTCCTGGCCAATAAAAGAATAATAACCGTGCAAACTAGAAAGCCTATGAGAGATCCAAAGATAACACCAATGATCTCCTTTTTCATATGGCTTGGCTTTTTGAACTCAGACGCTGACATACGAAGAAATAGAGTGTCTCTAGTGGACCCATCTGTTTCTTGATACAGATCAAGCAAACTATGGTACCAAATTGAGCAAGTATTATTATATGCATATGCATTGCAAGAACAATTTTGCAAACATGCTCTTTCACAATCTTTTAAACTAGCATTGTTTAATATATGCGGCTTATCTGGTAAGCTTACGCCTGATATTTCAAAGAATTTATCGTTTTCTTCCTTTGGCGACGAACCATTTGTCATGCCACATTGCAGGGGAGAGTTCCTCTGACAGCCTTCACTTCGATCCCCAAGCTCCCAGTCTATGGAATTTACTTCTTTAAAACCTTTTAAACAACTGCAATATGGTAAGCTATTTGTATCACAATTCCCAAAAGGACCGCATAGAGCATAGACATCACACTGTGCTTGTGGTTGAGTCCATAAAAGGATCCATTCTTGTGAGTCCTCCAGCCATGTTAGTTGCTTTATTTGCCCTGATAAATCTATTACAAACCTCGAAGTTATACTATCATCCTGCAATGAGTACGTGAAATAGCTCTCATTTTCATTTGAGACATACTCAAATTTGTATAGATAATTTGCACCCATTTCTGGTACATTACTAAATATTTTCCCAGTCCACTCACCACTTGTCCAGTAATGTTTCGATCTGTTCCAGGATAGGAGATATTGACTAGAGCCATTTGGGTCTATCTCGAGTGAGAAGATCCCTTCTGCCGGGTCATCAGAATTCTTCCATGAAAACATGTTTTGCTGCCCCAATGCTTTGTTTCTCCCAAGTTTACCACCGGGCAACCATGTATTGGTCGGGTGATCCATGCTTTGCCATAAGTATGTGGCAGTTTGATTGGAACTATATTGTAGCACAAGGTTACCAGTATCTAACAGTGTGCAAATTGTGAAGTTTGAGCTTAGAGAGGTCAAATTTGTAGACCAAATATAAGTCTTGTTATTATCCAACAGAACCATATTTCCGTTAGGTAAAATTGTTAGCTTACTAGAGTCGGGGTCTGGGATTGGGGAATTTCTGTTTGCAATCCAAACAGGAGTGAACTGGGACACCTTCTTGTACCAGATACCAAGGTAGTAATTTGTAGACATTGATTTGTTACCTAACTGGAAGAAACCGAGCTCAAACTTTCCACCTTGAGAGCTTATAGTCTTGTTTCCTGAGAGAGAGTTGTCGAAGGAGATGTGATCAGAAGCAAACGAGATAGAAGGTATGTTAAGGCAGAGGAAGAAAAAAAAGGGAAAAAAGCTGTCGGGTTTTGGAAAAACCATGGCTAATGAAAGAAAAATGATAAAAAAATAATTGTACTCGTTCGGAGTTCAAGTAAGAGGAAAGAAGAATTGATAGCCATAATAAATGAGATGTCGTGTATTTATTAAATGCTTCTTTTTGTATTTTATTGTGATTAATGCGAATTGGTTGGGCTCTGTCACAATCCCATTAATTAAACATTCCTACTTTCTCTGTTGCCTATAGCAATGTTCTTTGCTTTTCACTTTTCTTTCAAGTTTCAACAGCATGTGAATTCCACAGACAAAAGCAAGTTTTCTCAATGTAATTGATCCTAAACTTTTTAAAAAAGAAGATAGGTTTTGGTATTCGAAGATACTATTAGGAAAAATATCAGGTAACGAATTGAAACAGTAGATATTTTCATTAAATTGATCAATTTCTGCATATTAGGTAAATATCAGGTAACGAAACAGTAGATTTAGAAATATAATTCTGATGTTTAGAAACTTGTAACTCTGTCAAATCAATAGTTTCCAGTTCAAAAAGAAATAAAAATGAACCATTCGATAACAGTGTTTTTGGGGTTGATTAAAAGAATAGCATTTGTGTTTTGCTCACAACTAGTTTCTTTTGGTGCAATAGGTAGTTGTTCAGGGGTTATATTGCCGTTTTTTTTTGTAAGTTAACTCCTGGTTTCTATCAATGAAACGGGCATTAATGTCTTTTATCAAGAAAAAAAAATTATGAATTTGTAATGTTTGAGACATTTCTAATTAGATTTCTAAATGTGTATGTAACTTTTATGGTGTTGAAATATTTAAATTCCTATTGTCATATCGCTTTTCCCATAATTTAATTTTTATATTTCAGCAAATAAAAAGTTCGGAGAGACAGCTAAGGTGCAGAGCCGCAGGGAGTTGTCGTCTCTTTTATCAAAATAAAAAAAATCAAAATTCTATTACAATAACAAAATTATAATTAAGACTAACATTTGCTTAATTGATGTAGGACTGAAAACGAAAGCATGCAAAAAGTTGAAAATGTCGGCTCTAATTTGGGGCCCAAATTTGGTCAAATTCAGCTAGACTCGTCACGAGTTTATTTGATCAACTGACTAATGAAAGCTGAGCCACGCATTATTTGAATGAAAATCAAATTGCTAAGAAATTTGGGTAAAATTCGGTTTGGCTTGATTCTGCCAAAGTAAAATCTAACTTGATAAGTTAATTTGGACTTGTGACTAATATCAAAACCACAAATAATAATTATGTTCTTCGAAACCACGTTGGTTTTTCTGTCCTAATTTGTGGTCGTTTTTCTAAGAAAGACTAAGAATTATTTACAAATCTTTCATCTG
This sequence comes from Carex arenaria, assembly GCA_964058825.1. Taxonomy (NCBI): domain Eukaryota; kingdom Viridiplantae; phylum Streptophyta; class Magnoliopsida; order Poales; family Cyperaceae; genus Carex; species Carex arenaria. Next base: position 403,246 of record CAXKVW010000389.1, on the reverse strand, counting down.
ATTTGAATTCTGAATTTATGATCTTCAATATTGTCTTAATTACTAGTAGTGTATTAATGTATGTTAGTTGTTAGATTTGCTCATCTACGAAACGGTAATAAATCTCTCTCCTATATACTACCTGGGAATCTGCTGGTATAAAAAAGTGGATTTTTTTTTTAAATAGAACTGTTTTTAACAAATTTAACCAAACAAGCACTGTCTGGAACGAAGCTATAAAAAACGACTCCACTGATTCATTGGATCAGTGGGGGTAGAAAAGCGTTTGCTCTATCAATCCAGTCATTTTCTGAACCGGCCATTGAAACGCCACAGAAAATCTCAAAATATACCTCCACCACGTGCTTTCAAATATTTGCACACATTAAACTAAGCATATTGTAACCTTCGGACAAACTTATATTGTATTCAACTAAGCATAAAAAATATAGAGGAAAACATATCAATTAAACATTCAGCTAAGCTCTTAATTCGATGCACAACCCATTTAAATATTTTTGAAATTTTTAAAAGCACGCCTCCACCGATTCAGTGGAGGTATATTTTGAGATTTTATGTGGCGTTTCAATGGTCGGATAAAAAAATGGCTCCACCGAATGGTTTTTTGTCTCGAGTCGTTTTTTATAGCTTTGCCCCAGACAGTGCTTATTTGGTTAAATTTGTTAAAAACAATTCTATTTAAAAAAAATCCAAAAAAGTACGTCAGATCAATCCTGTATGGATTGCAAACAGAAATGCATGAATTTTCAATCTAACAGTTTTGTATTATATTTCTTAAGCCTTGCTTCAGAAAGAACAAATAGGAGGAAAGAAGAGAAAAAAGAAAAAGGAAAAACTAAAATTTTACTTGCTCCACAATTTAATAAAGAGAAAAAGGGAAAGATATCACTTTTTTTACCTCTCAGATAAATTGTTTTTTTTAATGAAAAATATGAAGATCTAGCCTTTCAAATTTTATTTTTATAATGTCCCTCCAAATTTGAGTGTTGAGAAATAAAATCTATTAATTTCTTCATTTCTTCCCTTCTTCTCCAAGAGTAAAAAAACCTGATGAACCTAATTGTACACTACAGAAAATGAACGAAAGTAAAAAAAAAAAAAGACAGTCAATAAATTGACACATTTTAGAATACATATATTTTTATTGAAAACGAAGTTATGGAAAAATAGAACAAATTTGCAGCTAAACTCACTACTACAGAATATGGTGATTGTACACGGATAATCACAAAGAGCTACACGGATTTCCTGCAGTGTAGGATATTAGGGTGTAGGAATGTCCCATCTTTTGCAAACGGATATTTATCCGTGTGCAATTATCAACAACCAACACGGATTATTAATTAAAAGCCGTGTACAAATCTAACTAGAGCTACACGGTTTTTTAATAAAATATACGTGTATGAATATCAACATTCATACACGGATATCTAATTACAAATCCGTGTAGCTCTCGTCAAGAAAATGATGATTAAATAAACCAATTATCAACAACCTCCACGGATTATTAATTATAAGCCGTGTACTAATCCAACTAGAGCTACACGGTTTTTAATAAAATATCCGTATAAGAATATCAACATTCCTCACGGATATTTAATTTAAAAACCGTGAAGGAATAAACATTTCTTCACGGATTTGTAATTAAAAATCCGTGTAGGATTTTGTTTTTTTTTTTTTAAAAAAAATTTTGTTTTTGGCTAGCCTCCACTTTTGCTAGCCATTAAAATATGCAGCTTTTTTTTTTTAAAAAACCAGATTCCCAGAATGTAATTTCTAAATTGCACTGATTAATTAAACTATATATACACTAATCAATTAATTTATACAAATCCATATTGTTCATTACAAAATTCTGTATAAAAAAACCTTGCCCACATCTCTCTAATATCATCGATTTGCTCGGGGGAGTAAGCGTCCTTTGTCGATTCATGCTACAATTACAAATTGGTGATTAGTAACGAGAAAATGTAGATGCAAGATTTATTATATTGATATTATAAAACGAAAAATTAATATGAATTACATACCTGTTTTGGAAATTTGAATTGTATTGTTTCGATCCATAGAAGCATGTAAGACATCGTGTAATAAGCGCACTCCCATGACATTAACTGTTGCGGGCACTGAAAATTTATATTGATCGGCCTATATATGTTAGAATGACAATAATTGTTTGCCCATGACATGAAATAAAATAATTACAGAGGGCTTACATCTAACCACGCACAAATCATCCTATTCTTCTCATCTTTTGACTCGGTTTGTAGTCCTCCGTCTTTAACATATTTGTTAAAAGCCCTTACAAAATTAAGTGATTGTAATTAGCAATTTTGATACACAATTTAATTAGAATTGAAAAAAAATCAAACAAGTGGAAAATTATTCCTTACCTTTTAATAAGTTTGACGACCTTTTTGGCCATTAGTAGTGAGATTTTTTCGGGCTTTTTGGAATCCATGGCATAGCACCGATTTGCAGCCGAGATGATGATGAGCAAACACCAGTGTTTGCTATGGCATGAGAAATATAAATACAATTATTGTAACATCCCAATTTTCGAAAACATTATGGATTTATTTAACTTGGAGTTAAGTATGTTTAATATAAAAATATGAATTTCCATGTAAATCTATAAGTCTTTGTAGTTTGAAAAATTGAAAATAGTATTGTAAAATTCTAAGCATATAAGGGTTGATAAATTTATTAAGTGTTGATTATGGAAATTTTGAAAATATCGTTACTTATTTAAACTTGCGTTAACTTATGGTAAATTAATATGAATTATTTGAAATTCATTTGTTTGTGACATTATATTAATTCTTGTATTTTCAAAAGTCAAGTTCATTTATAAAAATTCCAGGGGATTAGTGCAAAATCACTAATCATTTAATAAAAAAAAAATATAGATAATAGAATTTCTTTTATGTTATAAAAATAAATAAGGGACACATGGCAGCCATGCATTTCTATTCTATAGGAACTTTTGGCATTTTGACTACACACCTAACTTCATTCTCAACCACGTGTACTCTCCAGATTTTATTCTAATTGCTTTCCCCTTTTATTTTATCACACTTATCTCTATATTTCCTATTATTTTATCCTCCTTAATGAACCTTTTTCTCTTGTTGAGTCCGCACAAGAACTTCCCTTTCTTCTACCACACAGAATCTCACCCTCATCACTATCTCATTCTGTGGTGTACCCGGAACTTGAAAATTGAGAGAATTTATTAAAGAAGTGAGGAGTGGTGATTGCGACCATGTAACAGGGGACAGCGGACGAGAAGAATTAGTGTCGACAACTTCGATGGCCGAACGACAACGAAGGGATGTAGGAGAAAGAATTGAATTTTGCTCGAGGCATACTAATTTTCCCTGTTGTCTCTTGAATCTATTAATGGTACTAAAATGAACTCTTCTTTGTGCTCTATTTTTCTTCCTTAAGTCTAGTGTGTTGCTTAGGATGAACCTCTGTTCTTGGGTGGTTATTCCTTCAATCTGAAATTGATTGTTCAAGTAAAACTCTTTTCCTGATAATTGAGAATTGCTCACTAAATTTTAAAACCCATGGTCCCTTTTGCTCATGCATTCTCTATTAAATCAAGGTCAAAAGGAAAATCTATTAGCTGTGATTAATTGTTTAGATGATCGTAAAATGAAATGATACCTCGTTCTATCTTGAGTTGTTGTATTAAATTAAAGAACTGAAACACTCTTGTCCTGCTCCCTGATACGTAGATTGGTTTTATTCCATTGTAATTATTGTTGTATTGTGCAAATTGAACTTAGGCCAACATATTAGTTGCTTGATCAAACTCTCACTCATGAATGATATATGAACTATGTATTAGTAGGTTGCTAGTTTAGCTTTCATTATATGACAAGTATCGGTTGGTATATGTGTATTCTCTATTTTCTGGTCTAGGCCTTGTTCAAAATCCATTTTTACCTCTTCGGGTTCTAATGCATGTCAATGCCCAAGTTTCTGGTGTATGGTAAACTGTTATCATTAACACGGACTTAATTTAGGAATTCCACAAGTTTTGAGGGTTGTAGTTAATAAAGCATATAAAGGCAGACACTATATTGTTCATTCAGTTTTGATAATTCGGCACAAGAATGAACTATACATGGCTGGAACAAGCATTACTATCGGATATGTCTACGTCACAGTGATGCTTTACTCATTTGAGGCCGACATTTCTAAGGTGCGGATTTCGAGTTATTCCTAGCTCCTTCCAACTAATTTGATTGATTATTGATATATTGCTTGATTATAATTGTTGATTTAGTTTGTTTGATTGATGATTGCTTGCTTAAAATTGTTAATTTGGTTTTCATAATTTTTATTGCTTGCTTATAATTGTTCTTATAATTGTTGATTTGGGTTGCTTGATTGTTATAAAGTATTGATAAATTATTGGGTAAAGGTTCTTGTTTACAAAGAATGCATAATTAACATAGCATATGGGTATTGACCAAATATAAATGGATTGCACTAGAATTAGTAGATGCATTAATAACAGACTCGTTAAATTGTTAATCAAACCAGCTGGTATGGTGACAACCCATAGGAATGGCTATAGTTCGGTATTAGATGGTTCCCATATCAATTTTTGAGACTAGAGCATGTCGTGATTTTAATTATTTGGTTTAACACTATTTGATAAATAATTTGGTGTGTTAGTCTGATTGCTATTTTCATTACTATTGCTGGTTGGCCTCATGTTCGTTTATCGGATTATAGTCAGGTACTTACTATGGTTTTCAAATTGCATGTTATGATTGCTTGAAATGTTTACATAAATCATATTTTCAGTAAGCTAGTGCATGACATGATACAAAGCAATCCCACTAAACACATGAGTTTGCTTAAAATGAACCGTTAGCGTGATATGGATGCATAAGTATTTCTTATAAATGCATGACATGAATTTCGAACTTTATGTTAACTTGAATTTCAATTGATTTGTGAGCATTTTTAATTAGAAGATATGTGTGTACTTGATTGAATTTTGAACTTGGAATTTTGACCAGTCATGTAGGCGCTGTCTTTTCGTGGTAGCGCATGACTGGGGTCATGTAGGCGCTGTTTTCGTGGTAGCGTGGGATTCAGGTTATGTAGGCGCTGTTCTTTCGTGGTAGCGCATAACTGAAGGCCCGTAGGCGCCGTTTCGTGGTAAGCACACAATTTCAAGGTTATGCGCATAACAGAAATTGTGCAGGCGCCGTCTTCGTGGTAGCGCATGACCCATAGTCAGAAAAAGAATTTTATTTTATTTTTTTATTTTGGTGCATTGAAAATCATGCTTGGAAATCTGACCGGTCATGTAGGCACTATCTTTTCGTGGTAGCGCATGACCGGGGTCATGTAGGCGCCGTATTCGTGGTAGCGCGTGGCTCAGTCATGTAGGCGCTGTACTTTCGTGGTAGCGCATGACTGGGGGTCACGTAGGCGCCGTATTCGTGGTAAGCGCACAATTTCAGGTTATGGCCATAACAGAAATTGTGTAGGCGCCGTATTCGTGGTAGCGCATGACCCGTAGTCAGGAAAAGAATTTTTAGATTTTGAGCATTGCATTATGTGAATTTCTGTTATGAGACTTGATATGTGAACTTCTATTTGAGTTGTACTTTTTGAAAATGTTGGTGACCTGTTTGTGTAATATGTTCAATATTTATGGCTTCAACATTGGTGCATTTGACATAATACATGAGCATTTTATAATAGGAACTAATGTTAGTGTAAAGCATTGAGACCATTGCATATTTCTTGGCAAATTGTCATTTACATGCTACTTGATTGATTCTAGTTTTGCTACTTGTTTCTTGAAGTACATTATTATGGTTGGTTTCTTTTATTTATGCTCAGTGTTATTTGGTTTATGTTGGTTGGATCTTAGAATAACTCGACTGGAACTGAATACCGCACTTAGAGATTTTAAATCTCTAATACCTTTCCACTTCGGTGGGTTCCAGGTACAAAGCGCTAGACAAGGTATCGAGAGGTCGAACTGGAAGGCTGCGGAAGTTGCCACAATAAAAAGCATATGTTTGTTTAAAATAAATCTGCTATGGTATTTCTATTGTCTTTAATTATACCGTAACAAGTTTATTTTATATTTGCTTAAATTGTATATTATGAAACTTATTGAAGTTATTATCAAATATTGTGGCTCTTGTCTTGCCATTGGTATTATATGTATATATGTGATTATGTATGATAATTGAAACGCCTTGCGCTGTTGTGCGTGGCGGGTCGGCCCTATTGTCAGGGTGTGACAATTATAATCACATTTAATTCATTTTTGTAATTATTTAAATAAAAATATGAGTAATACATAATTTAAAAATTGAAGGTTAGAATTAACTAACTACTGGTGGTATGGCACGAGAATGAATTTCTGGTTATTCGCGGCACAATGGTGCATCGCTCGGCACAGGTACTCGACAGTGTCCTTGGGATATGATTCCACCATCGTGGCATTGAGTTTGCCGGGATCCAGAAATAAAGTGAAGCTCTTTTTTTGTTCAAGCGGCCAAGATTCAATGGATCGGATCAGCTTCCTGAAAAATCATCATATTAAGTTAGAACATATATTTTAGTGCTACACATCTGATATAAATAAATTTTGGTACTTACATGGCGAAAATGGTGACGTGAGACACATCGAGCCATTTATCACTACCCGAGGCATGAAAAATATCCCTGAAGTCCTTGGCCGATATCATCACAGAAGATGCTTCGTGCAGAAACGTCTTCTTAGGGATCGGGATCAGGATTTTCAGCTTGCTGTCGGATGCCGTGATCAATTTGTCATGGAGACGACGACAATCACGGGGCAAAAGGCTGTATTCTTGTGCGGTGAGCAGAGAGTGGTGTGATGATCCTGGCGCTACAGTCGCGACGATCTCATCAGCCGCGACGATCAGCTCTCTCTCCGTGTGTACCGGTGACAAATGGCTCTCCTGATCATCCTGTATCAAATTTTGGATCAATTTCAGCATTTCAAAAGAGTGGATTTGAATGTAACAAAAGATATTGATTGTTTAGATATTACCTGATCCAAAATGATCTGATTCTTGGGCCATGGGATAGTGGACATCCGGGCATCATCCAGAGTGAGCATGCTCTCGTTCGGGACAGGAAGAGGTATGTGCGACCATTGCTTCACGACTAAGTCGACCTCCACGAAAGCATACTCGGGACCGAGCTGATCATGGTCCACATCTGTCGCTGTTGGACGTACGAGGCCCTTACCAATAGTAACGGGCACAGCACCGACCCAAATAACCAGCTTGCATTTGGTAGCGCTCTGCAATTATCATGTAGTCATTTTAAGAGGAAATGTTACCTAACAACAAATAAAAAAGTAGCAATTAATTAATGAACTAGTATTATCTTTAGATTATCGAACACGTCTCCCCAGGTACCGGAAGCTTGACTGCTGCGCCGAAATCCCAGCGAAATGGGAGGTGGGTGCTCGGATTGCTGCCTAAACTGAGAGGATAAGCGTTCGAAGATTCTTGATTCCATCTCCACCATCTTTGCGTCATGGTCCTGTTGCATTTGCTGACGGAGCCGCTCAATCTTGACATCCTGCTTTTCACGCTTTCCTCGAGGTTTTGATCCACCAAATACATCCTTGAAGCCCACGCGGACCCCCACACCCCTAACCCGACCTGGGTGCTCCGGATTCTCCAGCGTTTGAGACAATGCGTCATGCTGCCTGGAGACTGTACGGGCACCCGAATTGACCTCGTCCTCCACCTCCAACTGTTAAAAAAATTGAATAAAACAGAAGTTATAATTTTGTTTGAATGACGCAAGTTATAACAAGAATTAAGTACCATTTTCTGAGCCAAGGGCCGCAATTCTTCAGACAGTCGAATCCTCCCGTCGGCTGTTATCTCAGATCTTGCCATGAACCAACCCGTCCCCCTAGGGTTGGTGATCTTTACAACCGGTGAGTCGGAATCTTTGTTTGCCTCCAGTATCTTCTTAAATTCGGTCAACTTACCCTCGTACCCGCCTGACCCTAAATGGTGCGGGTACTTGTCCTTGGCAACAGTGCTCCTGCCCCTTTCACTTGCAGCCTTCATTAATCAAAGCCAATCAATTAGTGTAAGGCAGAAAAAGGATCAATCGACAAAAAAAAAAGAGTTACAATTTTATAAATTTAGTTACCTGGAACTCGGGGGTTTGCTTAATCGCTACGAAGCCATCCCAGATCTCCTGGGTCAACCCGTCAAAGCGTCCGACCGGATTCTTCCCTTTGTTCATCCATTCTGTCACGAGTGTGCTCTTGTATTGCTTCCACCCATCGTTCATTATCTTTAGAGTGTGTTTTTTTCCGACATCATCTGTGATGTTCCATTGAGCCTGATTGACACAAAGCAAATGTGATTTTTCAGTTCATGCATGTACAGCAATCAAAAGAAATATTGAAATGGTGACATTACCTTCACCATCTCCCACCATTCTTGTTTTTCCTCCTTGCTGAAGGCCTTCCAAAAGGGGAAACGGATACCGGCCTTCCTCTTCGCGAGATGGCTGCACCAATTTGAGTAATGCGCCTTGTTTCCCCCCTTCGGACACCCGTTCTTCTTGAAGGAGATTTGAAATAGCTTTTTTTCTGACATGGTTTTGCACGTCGTCGGACCTCTCGTCCTTCTTTGTGGTTCCGACTGGGCTACACCTTGCCCTTCTTCGTCTTCGGGGTTCTCGAAATGCTCACCCGAATGTGACATGATTCTACAAAAAAGAACTCATTTTGGTACAATTTTGGTCTATAAGAACTCATTTTGTTCTGATTTTACAATTTTGGTACAAACCCAAATTTACAATAAGAACTAATTTTGGTCCAAACCAATACCTTTGCAATGGAGGCAGCAAGGCAACAAGGGAGGATCCCAAAGAAGGCCGACGAGCACCAGGGAGAACTCGACAAAATTAAACAATCAACAATTAACAGTGGTTCAAAATAAGAAATGCCCAAATAAGGAGGAAATAGAGAGAGAATAGAGATTGTTTTTATTACCAAGAGAGGCCGACGAGGGAGGCGGCGTAGAGGGAGAGGCGGCTCAGAGGGAGGAGCAGCGGCGGATCACTCCAGGTTTTTGAAAATCAGATAAGTTGAGAGAAGCTAGAGTCGGGTACTTAGAAATATTTACAAAACATTATAGTACAGCAAGAGGGGAACTTTCCACACGGATATCTAATTAAAAGTCCGTGTAAGAAGGGTATCCTACACGGATATTTACTTAAAAATCCGTGTAGAAAAAATAAGAGCGACACGGATTTTTAACTAAATATCCGTGTAGAATACCCTTTGCACACGGACATTATATTATATATCCGTCGGTGAAGACCAAATTTTTGGAGGGAGATGCGCGCCAGCTTATTCATCACTTTGAATTACAAAATAAATACAGAAAAACGAAGAGTCGCCTTAAACCCTATATAACCTCAAAATATTCACTGAACCTAGCTATATATCCTTCTTAGTAAAAAAAATGGCTGAAGTCAAAGAAGAACCTGTTGAGCTCCCTGTTGAAACCCCACCTCCTCCTCCTCCTGTAGTGCCATCAATCACACCCGGTTACGAACGACCACCACCAGGTTATCCCAGACGTTGGCCATGGCCGCGAACACTACCAACTCGCCCACGTCACAGCCCCAGGGGCCATCCGCCACCGAAGCCCTACATTCGTAGGGCAAAGAATGAACCCGTAGTTTAGAGTTTTTTTTTTTTGGTTTATTGTATGAGTTTCTGTTTTTTTTTGTTCTATTATATCAAATTTTTTGTAATCTGTTGTTTAGAGGTTTTTGGTAACTTTTGTGAAGTTATTTACCGGTAATATATCAAAGTTTACTTGTTTACATTTCTGTTTTTCTCTATTTATTTTTCTGTATTAGTTGTACAATTATAAATTTGTTAATATTTAACATTTCTAACACAGTAATGAATATTTTCATTTGTAAAATAGTGAACAAGAATGAATATATAAATTATAAAAAGAAATTTACAAAGTTCATATCTAAAGAAATTAATATTTACAAAGTTCAAATCGAAATGAATTAATAAAATAAAAAATTTACTATATAAATTTCACAGCGTATCATACACGGATTTCAAATAAATATCAGTGTAGGAAGATGAATAATATAATAAATATTTATGTTTGTACCATATTTAATTAAATTTCAAATCGGTGGGGAATTCTACACGGATATATCATAAAATATCCGTGTAGGAATATCAACATTCCTACACGGATTTGTAATTAAAAATCCGTGTAGGATTGTGTTATTTTTTTTTTAATTTTTTTGTTTTTGGCTAGCATCTACTTTTTGTTCGATGAGCTTCATAACCGTCCGATACACTTTAAGATCAGTGCATATTGCTTTAATATCCGTGCGCATGGATCTTAAAGTGGATCGGACGGTTATGAAGCTCATCGAACTCAGTTTGAGTCCGATAGGCGTCGGACCCAAGTGCTCAACACGTATCATCTGCATAATATTACAAAATATTACATAATCAAAATATTACAAAATATTACAAAATATTACATAAAAATCATAATTAAAAATATAAAATCATAATGGAAAATGCAAAATAACATTGTTACATAATTAAAAAATATTACATAATCAAAATATTACACAGTGCCCTTTTTCTTTTTCTTTCTTTTTCTCTTTTTTTCACTTTTTGTACATCGGCCCATAATCCTTCGTTGTGATCAGATCTCATGTAGTTCGCTTCTTCTTCACTTATTGGCACCTCGATTGGCACGTCGGTGCAAAATGGAGGTATCTCGTCGAACTGGTCGTACTCTTCTTCGTCCACGACATTTTCAACCCCTAGAATCCTTCTTTTTCCCGATAGGACGATGCTCCACCTAGCATCACTCGGGTCAGTGGCATAAAAGACCTGTGTGGCTTGCTTGGCTAGTATGAACGGATCATCGACATACCCGACTTTGCTGAAATCAACGAGTGTGAACCCGTTGTTATCAACCTTCACACCCCGGTCTTCGACCCATTGACACCGAAATAAGGGAATGTTGAGACGAGGACTGTAAATGAGCTCCCAAATTTCTTCAATAACACCGTAATATGACTTTGATGCCGTTACAGCCCGGGCATCCCCGGATCTACTGAATTCTGCGGAGGCTGCCACCAACATCACCCCACTATTTTGCGTCGCACTCTTATCACTTTGTAATTTAGTGTAAAATGTATATCCATTAATCTCGTATCCTTGGAATGTTCTAACAACAACTTGGGGTCCTTCGCCCAGTAGCCTAACAATTTCATCTACGGGCGACCTTCCGGGGTGTTCCTTCACTCTTTCTTTAAGCCATCCTGTAAAAGAACGATTATGCCCGTTATTCAACCACTTCTGACTTCTCGTGTAGTTCTGTTGTCGAAGGATTGTCATGTGCTCATCCACGTAGGGAGCAACGTCTGTCATGTGTTGTAGTACAATAAAATGTGCCTTTTGTAGTTCATCTGTGTCAGCAAATACGGCTTTCAACCCAATTGTCCCTACTCCTTGGAGTCTTCCCTCGTACCAGGATTTTGGAACACCGATAGGAGACACACCGGTCAGGTAGTTAGTGCAAAACTCAACCGCCTCTTCTGTTGAATATCCTTCTACAATGCTACCTTCGGGCCGATGCCGGTTCCTTACGTATTTTTTCAAAATACCCATGTATCTCTCGAATGGATACATATACCGCAGGAATACAGGACTACAAACCTTAATTTCCCTCACGAGGTGGACAACAAGGTGAACCATAACATCAAAAAAAGAGGGAGGAAAATACATCTCAAGATGGCAAAGAGTAACGACGACCTCCGCTTGCAAAGCCACCAATTTGATCGGGTCTATCACCTTGGAATTAATTGCATTGAAGAAAAAACAAAGCTTCGTAATTGTCTGCCGAACGGCCTTTGGTAAAATCCCCCGAATTGCGACAGGAATCATCTGTGTCATTAAAACATGACAGTCGTGGGATTTCATACCTTTCAATTTCATGTCCTTCATGGACACCAGCTTCTTAATATTCGAAGAATACCCTGACGGGACTTTAATACTGTGAAGGCATTTGCAAAAGCTTTTTTTCTCCTCCTTCGACATGGTGCACATTGCGGGGGGTAGGTATGCGCGCTTCCCTTTATCTTGCGGTGCAAGCTTCTGTCGTATTCCCATTTCCACCATGTCTTTTCGAGCATTAATACCGTCTTTAGTCAGATGAGGAATGTTCAATAAGGTGCCAATTAAACTGTCGCATACATTTTTTTCAACATGCATGACATCTAGGCAGTGTCGCACCTCTAGATATTCCCAGTACGGTAGATCCCAAAATATGGACTTCTTTTTCCAAATATTTTTAGGTGGTGCTTTGGCGCATTTTCCGAAAACAACATCAAGGTTTTTTACCCGCTTGAAGACACCCTTCCCATCCAATGGATGACGTGCCACTCCGAGCTCATTTTTCCCATTGAATGCCTTCTTTCTCCTACGGTACGGGTGATTAACGGGGAGAAACCTACGATGCCCCATAAAAACATTCTTCCTACTATATTTCAACCTCAGCACCTGCGTGTCCTCTTCACAGATAGGGCACGCTTTTGCTCCTTTCGTACTGTAACCCGACAAATTTCCATATGCGGGAAAATCATTTACTGTGCAAAATACTATGGCTCGCAATTTGAAGACCTCTTTGCTATACGCATCCCATACCCAGACACCAGTCTTCCATAATTTTTGGAGGTCCTCGATTAATGGTGCGAGATATACATCTATGTCATTTCCGGGTTGTCTCGGTCCTTGGATCAGTAATGACATCATTATGTACTTGCGTTTCATGCACAACCAAGGAGGAAGATTGTAGATGGATAAAAGAACTGGCCAAGTACTGTGCTGACTGCTCATACTTCCGAAGGGACTCATTCCATCTGTGCTCACCACAATCATAAGGTTTCTCGGGTCGGAACCAAATTCTTTGAATTGTCTATCAATATTTCTCCATTGAGGAGAATCAGCCGGGTGTCTTAGTTTTCCGTCCTTTTTCCGCTCTTCTTCATGCCAGCGCAATAATTTCGCATCTTTGGAATTTGCAAATAACCGTTTAAACCTCGGTATTATCGGTAGATACCACAGCACCTTGGCAGGAGGCCGGTCCTTTTTTTCTTCATCGTTACAATCGTCAGTTTCCTTGCCCTTATGCTTATAGCGTGAAACGCCGCATTTAGGACATACATGCATGGACTCGTACTCTTTACGGTACAATACACAGTCATTTGGACATGCATGTATTCGTTCAATCTTCAATCCCACTGGACAGATCAACTTCTTTGCCTGATATATTGTACACGGTAACTCGTTGTTATTCGGGAGCATTTCTCGTAAAAGTTGTAGTAAGGATGTGAAACTCTTATCGCTCCAACCACTGTCTGCTTTTAAGTTCAATAATTTCAACACAGCTGACAGTTTGGTAAATGCGGTACACCCGGGATACAACGGCTTTTTGGATTCATCAGACAAATACTGAAATTTATCATAATTTTCACCACCAATTTCACCTTCCACATCACGTAACATGTCCTCTAGGTTTTCAGTAAACTCGTGTTCTACGTTTTCATCAATATTCATTGTCATCTCATCATCGTCGCAGCATTCGACTTCAACATTATTCAAATTTTCGAAATTCGCATAATCATTGTTGCAATCAAATTCAAAATTATCAGAAATTTGTGCATTCTCATTTATTTCATCACAAAATTTACCGGTACCACTACTTTCTTAATTTTCTCACCATGCATGAACCAACATGTATATCTCCCCTTAAATCCCCGACAAATTAAATGAGTTCTAATTTCGTCCAAGTCCTCAAATCTTGTACAATTTTTACAATCCCTACAAGGACAGAAAATGTCGGCCTCCTTTTGCAAAACTCTGTAACTCTCAGCAAATTGTAGAAACTCTTCAATTCGGACCAAATATTCTTCACTGTCACGCCGCATTTTATACATCCAACTTCGATCCATCTGTAAATTAAATTAAAAAAAATGATTTCAATTAATCAGGCGTGATAGATGGTCGACATATGTATAACCTACCGAATTCTTGGCTTACAAAGGGCCGGTTTACAATCCTAACACACTCCTTGAATATTGTGCCTCATATGTGAACACATGTTAGCGTGATTTAATTAGTATTTGAGAAAATTTCGGCAGCATTTCCCCTTAACTCCCCAAGTATGTGTACACACCACATACTCGTAGGAGCAATAAGGAGAAATACTGTCGAATTTTTCTCAAATACTAATTAAACCTGCTAACATGTGTTCACATCCTAAATGAGACACAATATTCAAAGAGCAGTCCCAAACCGGGGACTATCCAAAATTAATCCCTATTGGATTAATTTTGAACGGGCATGGACCTACAAGCTTGTTAATAGGTCGGTTATTGGACAACAATACACTAATTATTTTACAACCATGCATGCATTAATCAAACCCTAAACCCTAAATAAGCAATAAAATGCAATTAACAGAAAATTATTGAAAGAAAAGAGAAGTATCACTAACCTTAACAAGAAAAAGAGAAGCAAATCACAACTAAAATCAGCAATCTCAGATGCTTGCTGCGCAAAAATCAGATTCCAGCCAATCCAGAGGAGAGAGAGTGATCAAAACGGCGCTGGAAGAGAAGTTTTTAAGTCAGCTGAACCCTAGATGACCTTTTCTACACGGATAATTTGCAATAAATCCGTTTTGCTCTCCCAACATACATACATGGCTATTTAAATAAAAAACCGTGTGAGAATTATCCTTCCTACACGGATAATAAGTTACATATCCGTGTAGCTCTATAAAATTTGTACACGGTTATTTAATCATATATCCGTGTAGGTTGATAAATAGCTACACGGATATGTAACTTATTATCCGTGTAGGATTAACTTTTCTACACGGATTTCTGCTCAAAATCCGTTACGAATCTGAAGGGTTTAGGGTAGTCCAAACGTCGCGCGGGAGTTCAAACGCTCTCTTCTTCCTTAATTCTATTTAATCACCGCTGATTTTAGTGAAAAATCACACTACACCGTACAAATCAGGAAAAAAAAAACGAAATGGAGAGTCCTCCTAGCGTTAACCAGAATTTGCCCACAGTGCAAAATCGGCCATCTGAAAATCCTCCATCATCTGAAAACCCCGCAGAAAATCCTACGTACGAAGACCCCCAAGATGATCCCAACTGGGCTCCCATAATTCCTCCACCGTTTCCTATTCCCGCTGGTTACCCTCCTCTCGTTGGTCCATCTGAAACCTTCCAGTTCTCTGATCCACATCCAGACATAGTTGAGTGGAGTCATTTAGCCCCGCCCCCCGTAATTGAATTAACATCATCCCCCGATGAATCTGATCACTACCAGTTCTCTGATGATGAGCCTTACGGTCCAGAAGGTCCTATGGATGATGAGGATGTTTGGTTATCTTTGAGGAGAAGCAAGAGAATTTGGGACAATGTAAACAAGAATGGAGGCAAGAGAATCAACTACTTCCCTAAGAAAAAAAGGCGCGGCAATTAGTGGGAAATGTTTTGTATTTTGTTGGTTTTATATTTTGTGTTTTCATTCCAGTTATATATCTATATAGTTTTTTTTTTCTGTGATATCTAGCTAGTTTTTTTTTTTTTTCTGTGATGTATGGTGTAACACCGAACCAGTTTCTTACTAATGTTATTTTAATATTTTCTTTTTCTGTGATGTATGGTTTTATATTTAAATTTCTGTTTATATTTATATTTTTGAATAATCTAACTAATGTTATCTTTAAATATAAAAATAATAACAAAATATGAAATTGAAAAAAATAATTTGAAATTTTTGAACTAGACAGATATTAACTATCAAATCATACTTGATATAATAAAATATCAACATATATATTGAGAGAAGTTAGGGTACTTCGATAAATTTTCAGATACAGCATTCCTATACGGATTTTTACTAACTATCCGTGTACAAATTGTATCCTACACGGATATTTAACTGAATATCCATGTAGGATTCACTTTTCTACACGGATTTCTGATTCAAAATCCGTGATGAATCTCAGTTAATATTAGGGTTTACAGTTTATGCTTTATTTAAAAGTTATCTTCAAATATAAAAATAATAACAAAATATGAAATTCAAAAAAATATATAATAAAATATTTAAATAAAAAACCTTTTTTTTTTTGGTAATTTTTTTTGTTTTTGGCTAGTTTCCATCAAATTATATATAAATCAGAATTTTTTCTTTGCCCAACAACAGATTTCCCAAAACATAATATAACAATTAAAATTGATAATTACACTAATTAATTTATACAAATCCATATTGTTCTTTACAAAATTCCGAAATAAACCATCTTGCCCACATCTCTCTCACTTGGTTGATTTGGTTGATTTGGTTGATTTGCAGGTCCTCGTGTAGCAGTGTGCACTTGCACTTGTGGGTTTAGGAAGCCGCGAGCCTTTCTCCTACGTACCCACAGATGTAGGCACACGCTGATACAGAAGGACCTAAACCACAAACGGTGCTGGAAGAGAAACTTTGAATTTCAGATGAGTTTTTCCTCCGTGATTTTACTCCGAGATGGAGGATTCAGTGTCATTTCCTCCACCTCCAATAGGGAGGAAAGACTTCGAATCCTCCATCTCAGAGTAAAATCAACGGTGGAGAAACTTTGAATCCTATATCTCCTTAGATCGTGTAGAGAGAGTGATCTTTCCTAAACGGCGCTGTATAGAGAGTGATCAAAACGGCGCTGGAAGAGAAGCTTTTTATTTCAGCTGAAACCCTAGATGACCTTTCCTACACGGATATTTAGCTACTAATCCGTGTAACTCTATCAACATATATACACAGCTATTTAAATAAAAATTCGTGTACAAATAAATTTTCTAACACGGATATTTAAGTAAATATCCGTGTAGCTCTGTTCAATTCTTACACGGATATTTAACTAAATATCTGTGTAGGAAATATAAACTTCAAACGGCTTTTTTGAAAATTGTTTTTCAATAAAATATCCGTGTGGGATTCTTAGAGATATCAATTGATCATGGCGAAAATCCTATTTCGTACACGGTTTTACATGAAACCGAGAAAATACGTGTACAACCACAGTGTAGGAAGCGCCATTCTGTAGTAGTGACTATTTTACTTAACTCTACTCCTAAGATTTAATTAAAAAATAAATTCAGTGTAAGAAAATAATATGAAGATATCTATTGATACCATATTCTTTTACTCGCATGACTTGAGCAAAAAAAACATACACCCCTTTCATACACACACAAAAAAAGGGGGGGTGGTGGGCGAGAGAGAGACAGAGTAAAAGATAACATAAGAAAAAGAAAAAGAAATTCTAGTGTACACATACAAAATTTTAAAATAAAAAATAGCCAAGTTTCTCATCAAAACATCCTAATATCTAATATCCCGTAAAAACTTTTACAATCCATTTTTTATCCCCTTTCATTTATTCATTCTATTATTTAATTAATTTAAAACTGAAATGGACAGATATATCCTTCTCCCTCCTCGCTCATTCTCCTTCACAGTAGTAACTAGGAGGGTTCTCTAATTTTAATTCTTACTTGTCGATCTTTTGTAAAGAACAAGGATGAAGTTTTATTTTCCAAAATAAAATTAATTTTCATTACCATTTTCCCGTGGTGTTCTATTTTAGCACAAATTTGTTCCAACTAATATATTAGTGCTGATCTAGAATAAAATTGTACGGTAGGTAAACATCTCAGTTTTTTAGAAGTTTAAATTAGCAAAATTTACAAAATTCACAGTTTTCTGCAGAATCGTTCAAAGGGATTCTCCTAAGCAGTAAATTCAAGAATTGGAGTAGTGGTTATTAGAATAACACAAATTGCACTTGTTTTTAGTAGCACAAGTAGGGCTGTAAATGAGCTGGCTCGAGTCGAGCTGGGCAAAAGCTCAGCTCGTTAATTCTGGACCGAGCTGTTAGCGAGTCAGCTCGTTAACAGCTAGCAAGCTAAAATCTCAGCTCAAACTCGTGACGAGCCAGCTCACGAGCTGGCTCGCAAGCCACGAGCTGGCTCGCTAGGTTTGGTTGGACCTTGTTTTAAGAAGAAAATAAATTTTACAAGCATTTTTGGACCGAGCTGGACCGAGCTTGACAGTGTAAAATACACACAAATCCATACAAATTCACAAATTGATGCCTAGCCGAGCTAGCTCACGAGCTGGCGAGACGAGCTGGCGAGCTGAGCTGGGCAAAAGCTCAGCTCGGTCCACTATTGAACGAGTTGTTACCGATCGAGCCAGATGTGAGTCGCGAGCGAGCCACGAGCTACGAGCTTTTTGGACAGCCCTAAGCACAAGACTGACTGTACTGACATAATATATGGGCCACGCCAGTAATGTTCATAATTTTCTTCCTTTGCTGTGCTTCAGACTCATTCTTCAAAAACATTGGCACAATTTGCGAATAATCATTCTTTATAACATTTAGAGTTTGTTCGGCCACTCCACTGTTCCTGTGGGGAAAAAAAATTTAGTTCAACTAAATTTTAACTGAATTTTTTTTTTCCACGTGAACAATACTTTTCAGTTCAATTCCCGTGCCTATACCCATTCCCAATGGCTTGCCGAACAGTCCCTTACTAAGTACGTTTAGTTTTGCAACACACAAGGTAGCTACTGAGAGTTGTATCTTCTTGCAAATTGCCCCAATTCTAATAATTGCATTGCACGTCATATATAACAAAAGCTTTTATTTGCAATTGGCACCCAATTTTCTATAGATATTTGTAAATTGCACCAATGGTTTGATCAATGTATATTGGAGGAGGAGGGAGGAGTGTATATTTGTCCATTTCAGTTTTAAATTAATTATATAGTATAATGAATAAATAAAAGTGGATAAAAGAAAATATTACAAATTTTTATGGGAATATTGAATATTAAATAAAAGGGGATAAAAGAAAAGATTATAAATTTTTATGGAGATATTGAATATTATGAAATTTTGATAGAAAAATTGACTATTTTAAAATTTTGTATGAGTACGCTAGAAATTTTTCCAAAGAGAGGCTAACAATAGTCGGCACACTCTTCTATTGAACCATTGTTGTTCTATTTATGATCCGTCCCAGCAAACCAGCAACTTCTGGTAAAAGGGCAAGTAAAAGACAAATGTGACACATCCTCCTCTTCAAGTCCACACATAGCACATATAGGATCCCCTTTCTCAATTCGGTCATGTATTATTAGGGGTGTCAATGACACCCGTTTATTCATTTATCCTACCCATATCGTATTCGATAAGATGGGTATGGGTATGGTTAAGGATTTTTTTTTCATTAAGTAAATAGGTATGGGTACGGGTAAAGACTATTTCCTATCCATTGGATAACGGGTAATTATATAAAATAAATTACATATAGAAATTTAAATATTATATTTAATTTTATGTTTTCCATATCACTATATCAACGTTAATCCATAAGAAAATGTATGTTTTTTGTTGTAAGAAGAATATTATGTTAAACATATTACTTTTTTATTTGAATGTTTTGTTATTTAGTTAACGAATTAAGTTTTGAATTTGTTAGAAGAGATATTTGTGTTTTTAGTTTTTTGCTTTAGAGAAAACTATTAGTTAGAATTGATTGCATATTTATATATTGATTTGTATATTAGTAATTGTGATTGCATATGTTTGACGCTATGCTACCCAGATACTCCTAAGTGGCCATCGTAGCCGTGTCCGACACGTATCGGACACCGACACGCCTCCGATACAGCTACGATACGTATCAGGTACGCCAGCTGGCGTATCGGGTGAGCTGGCGTGTCCCTACCCTCTTGAAACGTGCCGATACGGCAGGATACGCTGTGGATACATGTCTGGTCCATGAACAGCGCCTATGAACCGGGCTCGCGCGCATTTGGCCTGTGAACCGAGCTCGCGCCCGTGAGCCGCGACTGTGAACCGCACCTGTGAGCCGCGCATACACCGGCCAAATATGCTATTTTTTCTGCTCTCTACGTGATTCGATCTTGGGAAGTCCAACTTTGGAGCAAAACCTTTATCCACTGCACCAATGTGTCATATATATCTAATACTAGTAAATATAATATTTAATTTATACTTATGTTAAACCTTTCATTTTTTGTATAAATTTGATTTAAGTTATGATTATTTAAATACAATATACAAAATAATATATATAATAGCGGTATCGTATCCTAGATTTTTTTTAAATTGCCGTATCGCCGTACCCGTGTCGTATCCGACACGATACCCGTACCCGTATCCATGCAGCATAGGTTTGACATGATAAGTTTTAATGGTTTATTTGTAAAAATAATAAAACGATTATATAGTATTATTCCTTATTCAACTGCTACCGTTTCGTTACCCGCTAATATTAACGGGTAAGGGTAGGATATGAGTAAGGCCAACTCTTAGTAGGTATGGGTATGAAAATGCTTCCACCCTACCCGTATCGTACCCATTGACACCCCTATGTATTATCTGAATTCGCATCCTCCGAGATATCTCAAACTTTGCATGACTTTTTGGAATATCTCAATTGTTCAAATATTTTCTGCACGGATCTCAAAGCTCAAATAATACTGCCCCCTACGTCCCCCGAATAGGCACCGGACACATCAGTCAAGCAAAAATTAAGATATCTCAGAGGATACGAACCCGTATTATCTTTCCCAACGGTACGAATTCGTATCCTCTCCATTAACTCAAAAGGGAATCTTTTAAGTTAATATATCTGGATCATCCGATCCACTTTAAGATCCATGCAGACAAGATCTACACTAATATTAAAGAGTCCTTATATTAATTAAAATCAAACTGCCGAATTGACTCCGTTTAAAATCAGACGGTCAAGATGCATCAACTCAAAAAATTCCCTTTTGAGTTAATGCAAAGGATACATGTTCCAATGCACCATCTTACACATGATTTGGGGACTAGTTTTGCACATTTTATATTGTACCTTTGGCAATAGGAAGTCTGAACCGACACCCCCCTATCCCGCCTAATTGGAATGCTGTTCTTTAGATAGATTCTTGGGTTTTTTCTTATCTTAATAGTGGGGTTCTATGATATAGAATAGTAAGGATAAGATATGACACAAATACATACCAAAAGGTAATAACATGGAACTTGCCAAAATCGTACTGCAAGGAAACAAAGATGTCACCAGAGAAGATTTTACGAGGAAAATATCCTTGTGACAACGCTATGCTATTCCTATTTCCGATTCGCATAGTCCTGTTTGGTTTTTTGAGTTAATGTAAAGGATACGTGTTCCAATGGTACCGCCCTGTGCAGCTGCTTCCAAATCAACAGTCGAACTGTCGGACCCTTGTACCAAATTACCCTCCTTCCAGGTGTATGAATTACGACAAAGACAAAAAAAGATCAAATAATAAAAAAAGTGGGTATCATTTATTATGACAACGATATCTCAGTGCCCTTACCCTTATTTAATCTTCAAAGCAGTACAACATTATTTAAATTAACCCTTATTCTTATTATTTCAGAATAATATATCTTAATTATATTTCAGATAATATTTTTCTGAAATTCAAATAGATAGTTGAAATCAGGTTCTGGTTTGTGGATTTGTGCCTGCCGGATGACTTTGATATGATTCGCTTGAGTCTCATATGAAACTCGGACTTTGAAAATATTAGTATAAAATAATTATTTATTTCAACAAATTGATAATCTCTGATTTTCTGATTGAATATGACTAATATAATGGTAACCCTTTACAACTTGCGTAAATACATGTATAACATACTCTCTCAAGGGAAAAATATTTTCCAAAAATTTAGTTTTTGTGTGCACATAATCACATACCTCGAAGGTACGGTAAAAATAGTCAAATATATGCATCACAAACCGTACCAAAAAGAAAATAAAAGACAAAAAAAAAATTAAAAACCACGATAATTACAATCAGATGTGTAAATATATATTTCCTTCGTTGACGAGTGACAATTAACAACAACAACAATATTGATTCTCAAGTAATATCAGCTGCAAATTAAAGCCAAACCAAAAGCAAAGATACATTACAAGCACATCAATAAAAATAAAATGTGCATACTGGTATACCATAAAAAGAACACAAATTGCTATAATTAAACAGGAGGGAATTTTAAAAATCGAAACTACACTCCTAGAGAATGCTCTCTGAAGAAAACCAATTGCTTTGGGTCCTCTATCAAAACTTTAAGCGATCTTGGTATCGGTGGTAGGCTCACTTCCAAAACACCCTCCAAAATTTGCACCACTTGACGCATAGTTGGTCGGTTGTTCTCTTCATCTTGAATGCACCAACAAGCAATTCTACACACTCTCTCAACCTCTTCTAAATTAGCATTTCCATTCAAATCGGGATCAAGTATTGCAAGCATATTTCCTTCGTTTAGTTCTATTGCCGCCAACAGAGGAAAGTAATCAACATGTTTTCCTTCTAGTTGCTCTGAGTTTCTTCTTCCTGATATGAGTTCCAAAAGAACCATACCATAGCTGTAAACATCTGTTTTTGCAGTAATTGGCACCCCAGATATCCACTCTGGAGCGAGATATCCAATTGTTCCTCTAAGATTGGTCAGAACCCTACTGAATTCTCTCCCGATAAATTTTGCCATGCCAAAATCGGCTACCTTCGGATTAAAGAGTTCATCCAACAAGATATTATCAGGTTTAACATCACAATGTATTATGCAATCTCTGCAACTATCATGTAGGTATGACAATCTCCGTGCTGTTCCAAGCGCAATTTGGAATCTTCTATTCCAATTCAAAAAAGTAGAACTTCCTCGAAATAGTTGCATATTTAGTGATCCATTCTCCATGTAATCATAAACTAGTAACCTTTTGTCCCCCTCACAGCAAAAACCTCTCAAACGAACTAGATTTACATGTTGAATAATGCCAATTGTATCTACTTCATTTCGGAATTGTTTTTCCCCTAATTGCAGAACCCCGTCCAGCCTTTTCACTGCAACAGAAAATGAATTTGATAGTGTTCCCTTAAACACTGAACCAAAACTACCCCCACCAAGCCTTTCGGAAAAATTATTTGTCATTCTTCGTAGATCACCATATCTATATGCAACCAAGCCACTTTCTGATCCACTTGTGGCTAGAACAAACCTTCTCTTTTGGTAGCTCCTGGCCAATAAAAGAATAATAACCGTACAAGCTAGAAAGCCTATGAGAGGTCCAAAGATAACACCAATGATCTCTTTTTTCATATGGCTTGGCTTTTTGAACTCAGACGCTGACATACAAAGAAATAGAGTGTCTCCAGTGGACCCATCTGTTTCTTGATACAGATCAAGCAAACTATGGTACCAAATTGAGCAAGTATTATTATATGCATATGCATTGCAAGAACAATTTTGCAAACATGCTCTTTCACAATCTTTTAAACTAGCATTGTTTAATATATGTGGCTTATCTGGTAAGCTTACGCCTGATATTTCAAAGAATTTATAGTTTTCTTCCTTTGGCAACGAACCATTTGTCATGCCACATTGCAGGGGAGAGTTCCTCTGGCAGCCTTCACTTCGATCCCCAAGCTCCCAGTGTATGGAATTTACTTCTTTAAAACCTTTTAAACAACTGCAATATGGTAAGCTATTTGTATCACAATTCCCAAAAGGACCGCACAGAGCATAGACATCACACTGTGCTTGTGGTTGAGTCCATAAAAGGATCCATTCTTGTGAGTCCTCCAGCCATGTTAGCTGCTTTATTTGCCCTGATAAATCTATTACAAACCTCGAAGTTATACTATCATCCTGCAATGAGTATGTGAAATAGCTCTCATTTTCATTTGAGACATACTCAAATTTGTATAGATAATTTGAACTCATTTCTGGTACATTACTAAATATTTTCCCAGTCCACTCACCACTTGTCCAGTAATATTTCGATCTGTTCCAGGATAGGAGATATTGACTAGAGCCATTTGGGTCTATCTCGAGTGAGAAGATCCCTTCTGCCGGGTCATCAGAATTCTTCCATGAAAACATGTTTTGCTGCCCCAATGCTTTGTTTCTCCCAAGTTTACCACCGGGCAACCATGTATTGGTCGGGTGATCCATACTTTCCCATAGGTATGTGGCAGTTTGATTGGAACTATATTTTAGCACAAGGTTCCCAGTATCTAACAATATACAAATTGTGAAGTTTGAGCTTAGAGAGGTCACATTTGTAGACCAAATATGATTCTTGTTATAATCCAAAAGAGCCATATTTCCCGTGGGTAAAATTCTTAGCTCACTAGTGTTTGGGTCTGAGATTGGTGCATTTCTGTTCGCAATCCAAATAGGAGTGAACTGGGACACTTTCTTGTACCAGATACCAAGATAGTAATTTGAAGATATTGATTTGTTACCTAACTGGAAGAAACCGAGCTCAAACTTTCCACCTTGAGAGCTTATAGTCTTGTTTCCTGAGAGAGAGTTGTCGAAGGAGATGTGATCAGAAGCAAACGAGATAGAAGGTATGTTAAGGCAGAGGAAGAAAAAAAAGGGAAGAAAGCTGTCAGGTTTTGGAAAAACCATGGCTAATGAAAGAAAAATGATAAAAATATAATTGTACTCTTTTGGAGTGCAGGCAACTTTGTAGGAGGAAAGTGTATTGATTGCCATAATAAATGAGAGGCGTGTATTTATGAAATGCTTCTCTTTGTATTTTATTGTGATTAATGCGAATTGGTTGGGCTCTGTCACAATCTCATTAATTAAACATTCCTACTTTCTCTGTTGTCTATAGCAATTGTCTTTGTTTTTCACTTTTCTTTCAGCAACATGGGGAATTCAACGGACAAAAGCAAGTTTTCTCATCGTAATTGATCGTAAACTTTTTAAAAAATAAGATAGCTTTTTGTATTTGAAGCTACTCTTAGGAAACATATTTAAGTACATACGTCTGTTCTTATCTTGTGACTTCCATTATTGATACCACTTTAGGTATCTTCATGAAATTGATCGATGTCTGCATATTAGGTAAATATCAGGTAACGAAACAGTAGATTTATAATTCTGATGTTTTCAAACTTGTAACTCTGTCAAATCAATAGTTTTCCAGTTCATAAAGAAAAGAAAAAATGAACCATTTGAAAAACAAATTTCTATCTATGTCAATTCATCAATAGTATTCCTTAATATAAAAGAGCACAACAAAGAAATAATTGAGTTGAGAAACCAATTGTTCTGGAACAGTGAATTGGTTGTGTCATAATTGTTGACACATGTAGGGTCATTTGCTTGCCACACCCCCAAAGCAACAGTGGTTCCATGGATGGAGAAGTGATACTCAGAATGCATGTACCCTCAAATATCTGAGGGGGACAATAAATAAACGGATGCCCAGATTAATCCCAGCCAGGCCCAACTCAATCCAGTGCCTATGGAAATTATAGGGGGTCTGTTTTGAGATTCCTGGCAGGTTAAAAGAACGGTCCAGATATAATTATTGCACGGTTGCACCTCACGTACCTGGGGGCCGGTTCCGAATTTGGAGATGTGATGCACAACTTTGCCTCCCACAACAGTGATGGAATCCACAAAATGGTTTTCACACTCTCTACAAGAATTATCCGATAGTTAATACAGCTATTCCAATTAAAAACAATAGATTTAAGATAATTAATGTATGCAATGACATTCAGATCCTTTACCAGTAAATAAAATATTGATTTGGAATTAATGTCCGTGACTTGTACACAAATGAAATAGTCTGTATTCATGCCTTGAAGGATTCAGCTTTAAGCATGTCAAATGACACGCAGGCAAGAAAGGATACAACACCAGTGCCAAACATTACAAACATTCCGACAATTGGAAGGGACATACGCTAAATTTTTTTCTATTTATTTTGAATTAAGAATTTACATCGACATCAACTGTGAAGCTTTTAATTTTAAACTGAAAATGGATGAACCATTTTTTTAGCATCAGAAATGTAACATTGTTAATAGTAACAATGAAGAAAAACATGCAACATAATAACTAGTGGAGACCAATTTGCATGTGCATAGAAAAGTTTAATATAATTATTTTTTTCTTTCAGGGAATGCTAAATCATGATACTAAGCCTTCTTAGTTTATCCAACCAATTATATTTGAAATATAAAACAAGTGACTAATTTGTATTATAATTTGGGGTTTCTAGATCTGTTCAAATTGTTTCTCATAAGAGGAGCATTGATTTTGAAATGTCGCTAACAAAGGGAAAAATCAACATAATTTCTTAGTTAAGCATTTAAGCAAAGTAAATCAACAAATTTCAAGTCTTAAAATGGTCATACCTGTTGGCTGACACCCCTCTTGACTGAATGCCTTGTCCGGCTGAACAATTACTTCCTCCTCGAATCAAGATATGATGGCAAGTAACATTTGATATGATGGATAGAAAGGAATATAATTAATTCACTAGACTGAAGAGAGAATTAGGTTTTGTGGAGCCAGACTTTATACCAGGGAAGGTAAAAAAAAAAAAAAATCAACTCCAGTATATAGGGTATGTATACTTGCTATATTCTCTCCATCCCCATGCGTAGTTCCCTGTTGTAATATTTATTTTTGCCTTTTCACGCCATGTGAATACACTGAATATTGTTTCCTTTTGAATGGGATCACAGAGATATAATAATGGTTTTTTGTTGCATGCAAAAAAAAAAATTAAAAAAAAGCAAGCTTATCTCTTGATCTGACTCATCAGAATCATGAATTACTGTTTACCTTGTTACATGAAATTCTTTTATCTCTCTCACCTCTTATCTGAATTAACTCAACAAAATGTAGTTCTACTCAAGCAATATAATGTATTCTTAATCGGTTGCTCTAACTTTCTATGAAACATTTTTCTCATATTTTTTTATTTCTCTGTAAAATTATCAGAAAATCAATCCCCAATTGCCTCATTAACAACAGTTTTCCTATAATCCTAGAAAGGTATAACACATAATTTACCTAAATTGAGAGGATGTAATGGATCTCAACCGAAGAATGCTCATAATTCTTTGATCAATAGGGAAAGAAAGCCCCATTTCTCTTTCGCACAATTGCAGCCCATTTGTCAAAATCACCCTATTTTTCAGCATTAAGTGGCCTTTTAAACTGTAACGATCCTGCAATTATGAGATGATTGTAAAATATAAGACAAATCAAGATAAATGGCGAGTAATGTCTTTTGCATGCTGTTATTTTATTTTTTTTCTTTCAAAACATCCGAGCAATGTACGTACAGTTGAATTAGACATTATTGATCCTATCTCTTGAAAGGTTTAAGAATTATTGATCCTTTGTCTTAGCGATTTCGGAGTTGGTATTGGCGGTTCTTTCTTAGGCCCTGTTCGGTAGTCTATTAGGCTGGGAAATGGGTTGGGAAAAGCAGAATTTTTGAACTGATTTTCACTGTTCACGTGGGAAAAAAAAATTTCACTCCAAGTGAATTTTTGTTTTCCCACGTGAACAGTGAAAATCAGAATAACACTGAACAGGGCCTTAGCGATTTCGAAATTGGGAATGGAGAGGCTGCCCTTCCATCCCAGCGGTGGAACTGAAATTGGGTCTTAGCGATTTTACAAA
The DNA here is from genome assembly GCA_964058825.1 of Carex arenaria. Taxonomy (NCBI): domain Eukaryota; kingdom Viridiplantae; phylum Streptophyta; class Magnoliopsida; order Poales; family Cyperaceae; genus Carex; species Carex arenaria. The sequence continues at coordinate 375,546 of CAXKVW010000389.1, read as the reverse complement.
TTGAGTCCGAGGTATACTATGAATGGGAAATTGTTTTTTTGATAGAAATTAACAAAAAAAAAAAAACAACAACAAAGAGAAATAGAAAGAATGCACTAGTTCTAATATTAATAGCAAGATTGGTACAAATTTTACCGGTTTTAAAAATTTCAAAGTTTAGACCGGTAAATTTTTTACCGGTCCTAACACAAAATTTGTAATTTTGTATAGCCTAGAGGCGGGTGCATCCGAATTCAGATCCCTAGTGGTACCGTAATATGGAATCTTTTACAATTACTTGATCTGACCCGTTATTTTTAACTTGGAACGAATCTCAAAGCCTACCATAAAGTGAAGAGAATCTTTTAAAATTTCAAACAGTACATCCTCCGTGGGTTGAATTGCAATACCCGAGTTGCAATGAGTAGATCCGGACTGTTCTTAAGACCGATAAAATCCAACTGATAAAAAAAAAAAAGTTAGGACCGGTAAAAAATTTACCGGTCTAAACTTTGAGCCTACCATAAAGTGAAGAGAATCTTTTAAAATTTCAAACAGTACATCCTCCGTGGGTTGAATTGCAATACCCGAGTTGCAATGAGTAGATCCGGACTGTTCTTAAGACCGATAAAATCCAACTGATAAAAAAAAAAAAGTTAGGACCGGTAAAAAATTTACCGGTCTAAACTTTGAGATTTTTAAGACCGGTAGAATTTATACCGGTCTTACTATCAATATTAAAACACGTGCACTCTTTCTATTTCTCTCTCTTATTTTTTATTATTTTCTATCAAAAAAAAAAATTTCTATGAATGAGGAGTCTCGCATGCATTTTTTTACAATTTGCATAAAAATCTTTAATTTTTTTACAATCACTCAAATTTAATTTTTTTTAAATTTGCATAAAAATCTTTAATTTTTTTACAATCACTCAAATTTTTCAAAATCTTTATTTTGCCAACTTTTCAAACAAATTTAAAACATAATTTTATACTTTATGCATTTTCAAACTTTTAAGTTCAATTATGCAAGACTCTATTTTCCATAACTTAGTAAACATCTTGACAAGTTCATAATTTCAATCATTTAAGTTCAAAATTACGAACCCTATTCGTGATCAAGTAAAAATCGAAGTTATAAAATCCTAAATTTGAAAAAATTTAAATCTAAATCCTAAATGCAAGATACAATTTCTTCTATCATCCCCCTAAGCTTAAACAAAGTATTGTCTCCAATGCTATCATCTAAACCAAGAAAGAAAAAATAGAAGAAAAATTAAACTAAGTAAAATAAAAGTGCAAAAATTAGAGAAAAACGATAAAACTTTGGGTTGCCTCCCAAGAAGCGCTCTATTTTACGTCGCGAGCTCGACACCATTCGAGCTTGTCATGGTGGTTGAAAGGGCATTCCTTCGCAACTTGCACCTTTTTGATCGACTTTCTCCTTACATTTCTTCTTGTTAATCTCTCGTGGTTTATCGGTTTCAGATGTTGCCACCGACTTCTTTTTCACCTTTTCTCTATTCACCTGCGGATTTTCTTTTCGAATTCCAGCTTGGTTTCATTTAGAGTTGAAGCGTTGTGTATCTCCTTTGGAGGTTGTTTGTGCTCTTTTTCATCGGACATCATAGGGTGTTCTTTTTCATCTCTCACCGTCACGGCATTCACATATTCTCTCGGATTGATGTCAAGTTTGCCCGGAAGTACGCCTTGTTGACGAGAGGATGATGATGCTTGTTGTGCCACTTGTGTCTCTAACATCCTTGTCTTCGTATCCAAGAATTCAAACTTTTGTTTCAACTCCCTAATGTCGTTTGAGAGGTCGGTATTGGTATTTCTTTGATATTCGATGAACTCTTTTTGAGAAAGTGCCATGTCCTCGATCATCTTTTCCAATTTGGAAGTTTGGGAAGGACCTTGGTAGGAGTTTTGGTTTGAGCGGTATTGGTTGGAATTGCCTTGGAATTGGTTGGGGTTGTCATTCTCGGTCCTCCATTTGAAGTTCGGATGGTTCCACCTTGTGTTAGGATTGTATGAATTTGAATTGAAATTATCATTTTGTCTAACCTTGTTGTAAATAGGATCGTTTCTCTTATCACCTTGATTATAAAACATTGCGTTTGCTTGCTCGACTTCCTCTCCTTCGATAAGGTTTTGGCAATCGACAGTGATATGAGTTGTCTCTCCACAAATGCCACATGGAGCTCTTTTTGACACGGATTTGACATTTTGCATTTGTGCTATTTGGTGTTGTAAGGCCTCCATTTGTGCTCTCAAGGCGGTAACCTCGTCAACCTTCATGACTCCCGGTGTGTTTTGGACTCGTCCCCCTCGCTCGGCCGTCCACTCCCTTTGGTTTATTGCCATATCCTCAATCATAGCCATGGTTTGTGCCGGATCTAATCGTGACATGTTTCCCCCTGCAGCTGAATTTAAATGAGTTTTTGTAGCTATAGTGCAACCTCCATAGAAAAATTGGAAAAGCAACCACATGTTAAGGCCATGGTTAGGGCACAAGCGTTGGAGTTCCGCCCAGCGATCCCATGCCTCAGTTAGAGACTCCCCCTCGGCTTGCTTGAACGTCATGATCTTTGTCCGGAAGTGTTGGGTTTTTGACGGAGGAAAGTATTTTCCAAGGAATAGCTTCTCCATATCGTCCCATGTGTCTATGTTGTCTCGGTTGACGGTTCTTAGCCACGTTCTTGCATTGTCTCGGAGGGACAAGTGGAAACATTTGAGCTTGAGATTGTCTAACTCATCTCCTTCTCTAGCGAAAGTGCCGCAATGTTCTTCGAAAACCGCCAGATGAGCATGTGGGTTTTCATTGAGGGCTCCTCCGAATTGACTTTGGCCTAGTAGGTGGATGAGAGAGGGTCCTCATTAAATGGGGGTTGAATGACTGGATCGGACATGTTGTGAGAACCTTCTTCTTCCTCAATGATTGTGGGAAAAGGAGTTCTTCCTATACTCATAAAATCCTGAAAAAGAATAAAGGTTAGTCCTCAAAAATGAAAGAGAAATTTTGAAATAAATTTGTAAAGTAAAAACTTAGAATTAAACTATACTCCCCGGCAACGGCGCCAAAAAGCTTGTTGGGTATTTTGGGTATAGGATATTTGCTATAATATGATACTCGTTTTACTTTTAAATTTATAAACCTTGATACTCAATTAAAAGGTTGATTGCAAGCACACAACCGATCAATGTAGTACTTAGGGTATCGATCCACAGAGAGTAAGTTAAAACTTCGTTTAAACTTTCACAAATAATTTCAGAAAAAGAAAAATAAAGTAAATTGCAATAGAGTAAATGGGGGGTTTGTTCTAACAATTCCTAAATTTTGGGTTCAATACCCGGAAGAGAGGAGTTTTAAATAATTAAAGTAAATAAACGAAAGAAAGATGGTTTGCTTTCAAGTTAAGGAGATCTAGGGGCATTTAGTCTACAATCCCTTGCTAATTCTATCTAATCGGTATTTGTTTGAATTCATGTATGATTGACGAGGTTTCTAACCTAATATGTTAAAAATGGTCACTTTCGTGAGTTAATAATGTGTCTAGACAATTCGGACTTCACCATTAAGTCCCTCGCCCTAGCTATCTAGATTATGAAGCTCTTGTTAGTCTCTCCTCTCCTCAAATATTAGTACTTCACAATTAAGTTCATCATACCAATATCCGATTTGATTTGAGATGTCCTAATTAGGGTTTGACTTCACCGTTAAGTCCTTCATCAAGTTCCTAACTTTAATTTCTATAGTTCCGGCTTAGATTATAAATTTGTTGAATCCTAATCCAAACCTAAGATATTTGCATTCATAATTTGGTACTATCCTATTGATCCTAGTCAATTTTGGTTCTTTCAGATCCAAAACGGGATAACTACAATTCAAGTACTAATTATGTAATTAACACAAATGATAAATCACAGAAATTAACAATCAAATCAATAAACAATCATAATAAAAACAAATAACCGAATAAGATAAAATTAAACAAGTTCATGCATTAACCTAAGCCCCTAGAGAGAGCTACTCCCTCTTGGAGAGATCCATTACAAAGTTTGGCAAAATAAGAAGAAATGGAATAAAGAAATGATTACACCCTTGATAAACCTCAAACTTGCCGTAATCTTGCTTAGATCTTCTTCTTCTCCTACCTTTGAAAGCTTCGGGAACTCTAGCAAATTCTGTGGGTTGATCTCCAAAGCTTATGAAAATGGGCATAAACCAGAGATGTAGAGAGAGAGTGTGATTGATTGAGAGATTGATCATGGAGGGATTGAGATGGATCGAGAGATGGAGGAATCCTTCCTTTTATAGCAAGAGATCATGTCTAATTTGGAGGCTTGAATGTAGGATTAGTGGAGTTAGTGGGTGTTATTCTTGAATTGCTTTCCCAGGAAGTCATCCCCAATCTTAGCTGTAAAAACGTGTCCATGATGTGCCAAAAATAGAATCCGTGTCGAAAATAGGAAATTCTGGTTATCTGCAGGTCCAGTGCGTCCGCACTGGATCTAATGCGTCCGCACTAGATCTAATGCGTCCGCACTAGATTTTAAATTCCGAATTTGTATTTTCTTCCTTCATGAAAGTTGTAGATCTTCTCGTTAGCTTTCCGAAAAGTGGTCATATGCTCAAAACGGAGTTCGTATGAGAAAGATATGTCCAAAATACGAAACTGTGTCGGAAGCTGAAATTTTGGCCGAACTGAGTGCGTCCGCACGGGCTCTCACTGCGTCCGCATTACGCTCGGACTTTTCCTGTGCGGCCAGAATGCGGTCCGCATCGATATCCGTGCGTCCGCACTGGCACGGATTTTGATGAAAACCTTATTATACCTTAAAATAATTGGCACATGCCCAGAAAATCCATCTGCATGCTTATTTTGGCCGTATCAGAATCCGTGCGTCCGCACTGGGCTCTGGAAGGCTGCATTTTGGCCCTTTTTCGTCATTTTCTGCAATTTAAAGCAAGCATACGCAGTAACTTGATTCCAGGTGTAATCTAAGACATTTATATATCAAAATACAAGATATTTAGAGTATTTTCAGGATAAAATCTAGATCGAACATGTGTAAATGTGTGTATATTTTATGCCTATCACGGATCGGGTTAGCGGGTAAGGAGGATTTTGAAAGGCATATGGAGGCAGTTGGGAGGAGAAAGAAGAGGAGAAGAAGAAGGGGTATTTTAGTCATTAATTATTCGGAGTGGTATTTTTACAAATTAATGAAGTTTGTAGTGACATTTTGACAATTTCAAAGCTCGGGATGACATTTTCACAATTTGAAAATTTTGGAGTGGCATTTTCACAATTTCCTATTTTTTTTTTTGTCTTCATCGTCGCACTCTATTTTATGATGAATATCCAAATTGAGTCTACCATAGCAAAGAGTAGAATAACAGAATTTATATTTGCAATTGGCTTGAACTAATAGATTTTTTCAAATGATTTACAGGAGTCTCCATGAAGAAGGCAAAAATAAGCTTTTTTATTTATTTATTTATGAATTTGTAATGTTTGAGGCATTTCTAATTAGATTTCTAAATTTGTATGTAACTTTTATGGTTTTGAAATGATTAAATTCCTATTGTGATATTTTCGTTTTCCCATAATTTATTTTTTATATTTCAGTAAATAAAAAAGTTTGGAGAGGCAGCTAAGTTGCAGAGCCGAAGGGAGTCGTCGTACGTCACTTTTATCAAAAAAAAAAAAAAAAAAATCAAAATTATAATTAAGACGATCATTTGCTTAATTAATGAAGGACTGAAAACGAAGCATGCAAAAAAGTTGAAAATGTCGGCTCTAATATATATATATATGAGGAGGGGTCGGATATACTATTTTTTTTGACACATTTTGGCACTTACTATTTTTGAAGTCCAAATAGTCAATCAAAACCGTTCAACGTGATTGATATATTAAAATATGCTTGGAGATAAAATTTTACATTTTTTTGAATTTTTTACTATTTATTAAGATGGTTACAAAATCGTTGTTTTCGGACCATTGAAAAACAATGATTTTATAACCATCTTAATAAATAGTAAAAAAAATTAGAAAAATGTAAAATTTGATGTCCAAGCACATTTAATATGGTTATCATGTTGAACTGTTCGGATCAACTGTTTGGATTTTGAAATTGCAAAATTGACCTATAAAAAAAACAGTGTCAAGATGTGTCAAAAAAAAAAGTGTAATTGGATCCCTCAAGGCTACCATACTTTGCAAATTAAAGCGGGTATTTTAATTTGCGTTCATATCTCTATTTTCAAAGTTCAAATAGTTAATCCGAACTTCTCAACATGTTTTTCATATTAAAATGTACTTGGATACCAAATTTTATATTTTTTAGAATTTTTTTACTATTTACTAAGCCACTTTGAAAATCTGAAAATCTGGATGAATAGTAAAAATTTCTGGACCACCGGATCAGCGATTTTCAAAGTGGCTTAATAAATAGTAAACAAATTCCAAAAAATGTAAAATTTTGTCTCCAAGCACATTATAATATAGATATCATGTTGAGAAGTTCGGATTGACTATTTGAACTTTAAAAATAGAGATATGAGCTCAAATTAAAACACTCACTTTAATTTGCAAAGCAAGGTAGCCTTACATCCAATTCATTTTTCAATTTCGACTAATATATATATAGAGAGAGAGAGACTAATATGCTTTCGGTTGTATTTCGACTGAAATACATCCAATTCATTTTTCAATTTTCGAAGTCCAAAAAGCCAATCCAAACCGTTAGATGTGTTCTCCATATTGATATGTGCTTGGAGATAAAATTTTACATTTTTTGAAATTTGTTTACAATTTATTAAACCACTTTGAAAATCGCTGATCCAATGGTTTCACTGTTTGGTTAAGCCACCGTTGGATCAGCGATTTTCAAAGTGGCTCAATAAATAATAAAATAAATTCCAAAAAATGTAAAATTTGGTCTCCAAGCACATTTCAATATGGAGAACACATCTAACGGTTTGGATCGGCTTTTTGGACTTCGAAAATTGAAAAATAAATTGGTTGTATTTCGGTCGAAATACAACCGAAAGCATATTAGTCACACTCTATATAGTAAAAAAATAGTAAAAAATTTCTTAAAAATGTAAAATTTGAATGGTACAAATTTTTCAGGTCAAGTGATTTTCTACCTATAAAAAAATAGTAAAAAAATTCTAAAAAATATAAAATTGGTTTGCAAGTACATATTCATATGGAGATGATGTTTAACAGTTCGGACAGCAAATCCAAACAGTTAGATGTTCAATCTATATTAAAATGTGCTTGGAGACCAAATTTCACATTTTTTGGAATTTTTTTACTATTTATTAAGCTGGTTTGAAAACCGCTGTTTTCAATACTCCAGAAATTTAATAAAAACAACGGTTTTCAAACCAGCTTAATAAATAGTAAAAAAATTCAAAAAAATGTGAAATTTGGTCTCCAAATACATTTTAATATAGATTGAACATCTAACGATTTAGATTTATTGTTTGAACATCAAATAGTAAAATATGACCCTAGTAGCACTTCGGTCGAAGTGCTACTAGTAGCATTTTAGCCATACTCTCTCTCTCTATATATATATATATATTTAAGGCAAGACAGTAGCTGCCTTGTGTGTTTTATTAGAAGGAAAGAGTTTATATATACAGTATTACAAGCGTGCTTCTTCTTTGCACCAGATTCCCATAGCAAATGGCTGAAGTGCCATGCACTAGTCTCATACCGTTTTTTTTTTTTATCTAACACCCGGATAAATCAAAATTAAATAAAAAACACCCAAATCCAAAAATCTCGAAAATTGACACCCCCGCAAGCTCAGTTCGCGCACCACCCGGTCCGCCAACTCAGATCGCGCACCGACCCGTTCCAACCCGGTTCGCCAGCTGAGATTGCGCACCGACCCGTTCCAACCCGGTTCGCCAGCTGAGATTGCGCACCGACCCGTTCCAATCCGGTTCGCCAGCTGAGCTTGCGCACCAAAACTGTGGTGATATAAGCCCCTTGCGCACCACTTTTTACCCCACACCGGCCCCAGCAGCGCTCCTCTCTACAGTAAAAAGGTAATTTTTTTATTTATTTATTTATTTTAATTTTATAGTTTAAGTAGTGTAGGTAATTTAGTTGTAGTTTAGTTTAGATATAATTTAGTTGTAGTTTAGTTTAGATATAATTTAGTTGTAATTTAGTTTAGATAATTTACTTTGTTTAGTAGATAATTTAGTTATAGTTTAGTAAATATAATTTAGTTGTAATTTAATTGTAGTTTTTAGTTTAATTTTTTATTTAGTTGTTCAAAATAATTTATAATTTTGTTAAATCACTCGAAATAGTTCTAATAGCGACCAAAATTAGTAATTGTACCAAAATTGATCTTAATTTGAAATGCAAAATTGGATAATTTTAGTACTATATACCAAAATAGATTAGAAATGCACAATTGGACCAAAATTGTACATTTTTTTTATATTGGTTGCCCAAAATTACTAGAATTTCTTAGACAACTCGAAAATTCATATTATGTTAAGATTTGAGCAAAAATATATAATTCATTTTAGTATGGCGTCAACGAGCGGCACAACCCTATTGGATGAGACTGATTGGGATAAGGAGTTGATCTCTACCATATTTCCGCAGTTGAGAGGTGATTGCATTAGCCCCATCTGTTGGTTTCCGATCAAGGGCCACAAGATCTCCCTATCATATGTAAGTTTACATTTGAGAAATAATTTAAATTGTTAATTTTTATTTGAAAAAATATCTCAATTGTTAATTGTTATTTTCATTTGTAATTTATTTTAGGATCATGACATGACGGAGGTGAGGAATAACCTCATGACCCTAAAATATGACGTGCGCTATGCACCGACATTACAGAGAATGGGGCTATGGCATGTGTCACAGCTCGCCCATGTAACCGCAGATCCCGCACTGATATCTGCGTTGGTCGAGAGATGGCGGCCGGAGACCCACACATTCCACCTACCCGTTGGAGAGATTACCATCTCTCTCCAGGACGTGAGTTGTCTATGGGGTCTGCCCATTACTGGAGATGCTGTGACCGGTGTGGAGTACGGAGACTTTGTTCAGGTCGTGACCGATCTGCTGGGTGATGGGTTGATGAAGCAGAGGAATACAGCGCGTGGCCTGATCGACTCCAAGAACGACATCAGTATACCAGCTTTGCGGCAGCGTTTCAGGTGACTTTAAATTTAATTAATTGCGTGCATGTAATTTTTTAAATAATTTGATTGCGGCATTTACATTGTATATAATAATTTTGCAGTGGAGAACTAGCCGAAAACGCCGATCCTGTTGAGGTTGCACGGTGGACACGGGCTTACATCATGGAGTTGTTCGCCTGCTGGATGTTCCTAGATTCATCTGGGGGCACTGTTCCCGGCTCTCTATTACTGTTTCTGGTGGACTTGGAGAACCCGCGTAAGATGAATTGGGGTGTGGCGGTCTTGGCATGTCTATACCGCGGTTTATGCACTGCATGTCAGGTATTAAAAATAATTTTTTGTGGTTACTATTTGAACAATTTGTATAAAAATAACTGTAACTTCTATTAAAACAGGTGACCAAAAAGAGATTTTACGGTCCGATTGCACTCCTGCATCATTGGTCATGGACGAGGTTTCCATTCGGCCGTCCATCGCCAAAAGTGAAGGGTTGGGCTCCAGTGTGGGGTCAGCCCAATCTGCAGACATGTCCTTCCTATGCTCAGAGATGGTGCTCGGAGGGGAAGGCTTTCACCCATACCCCACACGGACGACCTACGGGGGTTACTTTTTTCAGGTCACAGTTCGAGCAGATGAGGCCAGATGAGCACGTTTGTTGGCGCCCATACGACGAGCTTGTACCGAGCACCAATGGTTATGGCTTCCACTCTTTCTTGTATGACTTGCCTGCGATATGCTCGGAGGAGCGACATGTCTGGTTTGCTCAGGTATCGCTTGTATTCTTAGCTAAAAGATTAATTCATAAAATTTATAGTTCCTACAATTTTATATTTTTAGCATCTGCAGGTACCGCTTGTCTACTTCCAGGTTATAGAGCATTATTATCCTGGACGGGTCATGAGACAGTTCGGCATGTCTCAGTATTTTCCTGTATCGGACTCGATAAGTAAAGACGAGTGGTACCTGTTACACAAGGCACTAGACACTAAAGAGGGGAAGAACTAGCGAACGATACGTGAGGATTATGTGCAGCGACTTGAGGCCATGGCTCCGGAGGACATGATTCCTGAGCACCTCCAGACTTATGCGTTCGAGGCATACGACCAGGAGTATCGCCGTTGGTACCAAGAGTACTGTGCGTTTACGGTTTTCATGTACGGTCAGATTTCGGAGATGAACAAGAGGCCGCTCGCAGTACGACGTGACATGAATACTGAAGATTACGGCTACATTCCATGCGGTGGTCCGGCTGCACAGATTGTAAGATTTTATTATTCCTTTATTATTTCAAAAGTAACAATTTATTCATTTATTCTAACCTAATTTATTTACAATTTATTTGAAGGTGCTGATGAATATCAAGCAATGCTTGATAAGCGCAAGACTGTCAATCACAAGAGGGTGGAAGAAGTTCGGAAAGAGATGGTTATGCATGGCTGCACCGCCTGTCGTCGTCGCAGGATACAAGTCCCATCTAGATAAGATTCTGGTATTGTCAGATCTCCCGGCCTATGATGAACTGCACCGCATTGACAGTACCGACTCTGCACCACCTGGGAGCACCGCTGAGCCAGATTTGTCAGATATTCACGCAGCTGCGACTCCTGAGGAGGCATTCGCGACAGCTGGTGATGTGGCGGTATGTGTTTAATATAAAAAGTGATGTCGTGTTATATTCATTGTGAAATCTAATTATCTTTTTATTTCAGAGACGTACACATCGCCCAGGTGATGAGGTGGAGCCGCCAGCAAGAGATTTTACGTTTGAGCTGGGAGATCAGTACGGTAACTACACGCAGTCGCAGGACTTTGCTTCTCAGGATGACCCTACTTCTCCTATATTCTGGTCACAGCCACAGCAGAATTATGTAGGTGATACACCCGATCAGGGCGGACCCAACACCACATTCGGTCCAGGATCAGATCAGGGCGGACCTGCAGAGAGTTGGTTTGGTGAGATACAGGAGGAGGCTCCACAGGCGTCACAGCCCTCCCAATCCTACATGCCGAGGTTTTAGGACGTACAGGAGGAGGGACGCGGCAAGAGGCTTAAGAGGAAGAAGGTTCCCTACACACCATCCTCCCATTGATATTTCGATCTTAGTTGTTAGTTTGTGTTGGAACTTTTATTTAGATTTTATGTTTGGGACTGTTATGCATATTTTATTTTGGACTGCTATGTATATTTTGGGACTGTTATGCATATTTTATTTTGGACTGTTATGCATATTTTATGTTGGTATTTCGTGTTTGAGACTTATTTTATTTCACACATACAAATATCATAATATTGTCCGCTAACAAATAATACAACATACAAACATCATAATATTGTCCGCTAATAAATAATACAACATGCAAACATCATAATATTGTCCGCTAATAAATAATACAAATATCACAATGCAACATATTCAGTCTATCCTTATTGAGTATTGCCCCGTGCATTCCTTCTCGTTCTCGCATTCCTTTCCAGAGTTGCTCTGTCAGGCTGGTGACCTGCTGGTCTTCCTTCCAGTATATCCATCCACATTCGGATCCGATTATGTCGCCTCTTGCCTAATTTCACCATTTTGCGCTCCGGAACTAAGATCGGTCCTTCGTAGGCTGGCCAATCACTTTGATTGTCATACACGTGGAATTGACCACTCCATGTGGCGAGTAATTCTTCAATGGTGTAGTAGTAATTTACGAAAATATTTGGATCCAAATTTCTACAATTTTACACAAATAATGTCAATCTTATCAAATTACTATGCGATGGTTATGAAATTATCATCACAGATTGGTACCTTAAACGACACACAGACATCACATGAACACATGGTATTCCACTTAGCTGAGGCTTTTGGCAGGTGCATTCCATGTGATTGTTGTCCTGAAGTACGACTCTGTATGTGGCGTCTCGCTCCATTTGTGACAAGCTGTCTCTTTGCATGTCATATGCGATTTTCTCACCATGGGAGGTCACCTACCACTCGTTACGGCCGAATGTGATCGAGCTCATTTTTTGGGTCTTGCGAATGTGCTTATCCATCTTTTCATGGACACGAGTGGAAAAAAGTTGACCCTGCAATTGCAACCCCACCGCATGCTCTCTTCTTTTAACAAACCAGTCGACACACTTGGCAAACGTCTCCTCAACAATTGCGGCAACTGGTAACCTGCGAAAATTACAACATACTATTAAATTAAAAAACATAAAACCGTCAATAAATAATAAAATTTTCGTTGATTATAAAACACAAACCTTCGGGAAGCTTTGAAGACATTGTTGAGCGATTCAGAACCGTTGCTAGTCATGATTTTCCAACGAGCCCCGTTATCCATAGCTTGATATACCTTCCATGGCTTAGACAGTTCTGCCTCGTTATTAGGATCGTACTTTCCACATGTATCTAAGTATTTCAGCCATTCGGGATTTCTCCTTCCGATTGCATCGAGACCTTCTACCATTCTTCTTGGTTTTTTCTTTTTCACCAAGATTTTGAAAAAACCTGCAGCAACTTTATCCTTGCAGTGTTTACCAAAATTCTCAAATACATGTTGAGAGCAGTATTTGTGAACACACTCCCCGTTCTCCTCAGACCAACCCAGATCATCCTGTATGAACACCTTTTTTATGCCCATGGCCCGGTCAGATACCACACACATGAATCTATTCGGACCAATTACAACCTGTCTCACCCACCTCATAAACCACCCCCAATTCTCAAATTCCTCACTCTCTACCAGCCCAAATGCTAGCGGGATTAACTGGTTCTCCGCATCATATCCGGTGACAATCAACAATTTACCATTGTATCTACCTGATAGGAAACAAGAATCGATGCTGATTACTGGTCTGAGGTGACTCACTGCTTCAATACATGGCCCCCAAGCCCATGCTAATCTCATGAAATACCGGTACCCATCTTTTTTTGTTCGCTTTGAAACAACTTTATATTTGGTTCCTGGATTTGCCCTTTTAATTGCATCCAACAAAGGGACAAGAAGCTCGTAAGACCCCTCCCAACTACCAAATGCCCGAGCAATGGCTAACTCTCTACCACGCTACAATTTGTTATACTTAGGGACGATTCCCTCGTACTTTTGAGCAACCAGATCGGTGATGGCCCTGATACTAATATCAACATTTTTTCGTAATGACAATTTTATGCAGTTGGCGACCATTGCGGACGTCAACTGCGCATGATCTGACCTGGATGCCTCAGCGTAGCATGTGTGAGGTCCCTTATGTGTTGTGATTGCCCAGTCATTACCAAAACCGGTAGCCCTCGCAACCAATACCCACTGGCAACGGTCGCTCTTGCACTTAAACCTCAACCTTCTTGTGTCGCTATGTGTCTGATTCACCTCGATATTTTTCTTTATATGCCAATGGCTTATTTTTTCTTGCATTTGCTCTTTGCTGGAGTATGTCATCCCCTCAGACAATGCATGTTGTTTTCCATCCTATTTCAAAAATTTTCAAATTTTAAAATTAACGAATATAAAAATTTCATAATTTATAAATGATTTTTTAAAAATTAATTAAAAATAAAACACACCTCAGAATTTGCAAAAAAAGAGCTGTCAGCTTCTTCAAACCCTGATGTGTCATGAAATTGCTCGAACGGGTGTCCTGATGCACCACCCGACACCTGCCACTATCGTCTACCAAGTACAGGAAAATTTGTATCCACATCACTGAAATCAGTTGCCCCACCGCCATCACTGGCTTCCCAATTTTCTTCTGCCTCCCGCTCTTCGGGATCTTCATCTGTATTTTCAGCATAATAAAGCGGTTCCGGAGTTGGAGATCGATTCCGGTCAGTTTGGGTACTGCTAGAGCTAGTACTAGGACGTCCCCTATCAAGTTAGGCACGGCTAGAGCTAGTACTAGAACGTCCCCTCTCAGGTTGGACCCAACTAGAGTTAGTACTATGACTTCCCATCTCAGGTTGGGCCCGACTAGAGCTAGTACTATGACGTTCCATCTCAGGTTGGGCCCGACTAGAGCTAGTACTATGACGTCCCCTCTCAGGTTGGACCCAACTAGAGCTAGTACTATGACGTCCCATTTCAGGTTGGGCCCGACTAGTACTCCCCAAAGTTAGGGCCCGTACAGGACCCGTCACAGATTGCTCAATAACCCTACCCTGTGTCATTTGCGGCATAGGTCTAGTGTTCTGTCTGGGGTTATTTCTGGTATTTTGGTTTGGGTTACATCTGGGGTTCTGTCTAAGGCTATCTACAATATATAACTCTAGGAACTTGAAAGGAGTGGTCAAATTCATTGTCATTTGGGTATACAACCCCCAGCTATTATCGTCTTGTACCGGTAGCTGTTGGAACCAGGTCTGGTTGCCTTGACCAATATTGATCCTTGCAGAAATTACCAGTTCATAATAGTTCGGATCAATACCAACTTGCTGATACACTTCTCTAGTTATACCTCTAAAATCTAAATCTGGGTTGATATTGAACATTTTCGAAGGTTGGGTACTGTAATAAGCACCATTTGGCCCGACTAAAACTTCACCACCAAAATAACAGGCAATTCCAATCATAATTGGTTGAACAAAACCTAACAATTAATAAATTTACAGTCAATTAAAAATATAAAATAATAATTAAAAAAAACGGACTAAAGAGAAAAAAATACTTACAGCCCTTGCGCTGCTGTCTGCTGATTGTGGAATGAATTGGTAAAAAACTAATTTTTATAGCAGAAAAAGGCGGTGCGCGAACTCAGCTTGCGGACCGAGCTAGGTGCGCCAACTCAGCTTGCGGACCAGGTGGTGCGCAAGCTGAGCTTGCAGTTCTGTGTTGGTGCGCCAACTGAGCTTGCGGGGGTGTCAATTTTCGAGATTTTTAGATCTGGGTGTTTTTTATTTAATTTTGATTTATCCAGGTGTTAGATAAAAAAAAACGGAGTCTCATACGTATTATTACTAACCCGAAATTTTTATTAATCAAAATTAAATAAAAAAATATATCGGAAATGAGGAGAGATTCCAGAAATTTTCGAAATATAAGTAAAATGGGTTAAATAATTCTGTACTACGGGACAGATTAAATTATCCCGTTCCACTTAATCACTCGGTCTACTAACTAAACGATCTAAACATAAAAAAAAACAACAACAAGTCCGGGACGGTTAAACCATCCCATCCGGCACCCAATTTTTTTTTCATGTGAATGCTTTGCCTTTTACTTCTTTCTTTCTTTCTTTTTTATGCCAGACAGGTTGGTTTAACCCTTCCCGGAAAGTTTTTTTTGTTGTTGTTTAGTTCGTTTAGTTAGTAGACCAAGTGATTAAGTGCGATGGAATAATTTAATCCGTCTCATCTGATGGGATTATTGAACCCGTTCTACTCATTTTTCCGAATTTTTCACAAACCTTTCCTCATTAACGATATTTTTTTATTTAATTTCGATTAATAAAAAAATTGGATTACTAACCACAGTAACATAATTTGCGAATTATGCGCATATAATTTGGTTTTTTGACGTTTCCAAACTGAACATCAAATAAAATGCAAAAAAATGTTTTATATGTTTTATTCGCGAATAAAACATGAATCACGTATTATTTGCGAATAAAACGTGAATCACGAATTATTCGCGAATAAAACGCAAAAATATATATATATAGAGTAGAACTAGGGTGCTCCTAAGTTCACCCAACCTCTTGTGAACTTGACTCTAAAATATATTGAATCGACTTTAAATGATGGATCCAAACCGTTGAAACCCTTCTACCTAATGAGTGATGCGTCTACATGTGAAAATTTTAAAGTTTCGAATTAATTTAATATAGAGTCAAGTGGTCAAAAGTTTAAGGATTATAAATTAATTTTAATGCATTCATTTTTTGGACTCCTTTGACCACTTGACTCTATATTAAATTAATTCGAAACTTTAAAATTTTTACATGTAGACGCATCAATCATTAGGTAGAAGGGTTTCAACAGTTTGGATTCATCGTTTAAAGTCGATTCGATATATTTTAGAGTCAAGTTCACAAGAGATTTGGTGAACTTAGGAGCACCCTAGTTCTACTCTATATATATATATATATATATATATATATATATATTTTTTTTTTTTTTTTTTTTTTTTTTTTTGCTTCCTTATAATATAAAATCATTCCCAACTTATACCCAAATTATTCTCAAATTACAGATTTTCTATCCGTCGAACTGAATCCGAACTATTCATTTGTCACTGTGTTACTAACACAGAATTTACAAGCAGCAGCTTAATCGACAAAAAACTAACAATGCTTAAGCCGAAGTCTCATATCCTGAATACTTCGGAATCCTATTGCCTTTTGGTTCATTCTCTTATTTGGGGCCCAAATTTGGTCAAATTCTGCTACACTCGTCACGAGTTTACTTGACCAACCGACTTGCGAAAGCTGAGCCACGCAATATTTGAATTAAACTAAAATTGCTAAGAAATTTGGGTAAAATTCGGTTTGGCTTGATTCTGCCAAAGTCAAATCTAACTTTGACAAGTTGATTCGGACTTGTGACTAATATCAAAACCACAAATAATAATTATGTTCACGTTGGTTTTTCTTTGTCCTCATTTTTGGTCGTTTTTTTTAAGAAAGACTAATAATTATTTACAAATCTTTCATCTGATTTGAATTCTGAATTTATGATCTTCAACATACTAAGCGCATCGTCTTAATTACTATTAGTGTATATTAGATTTGTTCATCTACGAAACTAAACTGATTAGTAGTCGATGGAAAGATCATCATCTTTGTATTTGTATTTTAAATTAAAGAAAAAGACAAGCTAGTACATATTCACAACAAATGATTCAAGGCGATCACAACTCTTTCGCTTAATTTTGCGTTGTTTAATAATCCAAACACAATACAGCATTTTGTTTTATATCGATGGCTTCTCCAATACCTCGCTGCCTGTTATCATTTTACATCTTTTTTTGTATCTTAACACAATTTCGTTTGCTTCCGATCACATCTCGTTCAACAACTCTTTATCTGGAAGCATCACCATTATCTCTCAAGGGGGCAAATTTGAGCTGGGTTTCGTCCGATTCGGTAATAAATCTCTCTCTCTCTCTCTCTCTCTCTCTCCTATATACTACCTGGGAATCTGGTATAAAAAATTGCCTCAGATCAATCCTGTATGGATTGCAAACAGAAATGCATGAACAAGGATGAAGGAGGTGGGAGGAGGGTATATTTGTCCATTTCAGTTTTAAATTAATTAAATAGTAGAATGAATAAATAAAATTTTATAAAATTTTATGGGAATATTGAATATTATGAAGTCTTGATAGAAAAATTGACTATTTTAAAATTTTGTATGAGCATACTAGAAATTTTTTCAAAGAAAAAGGCCCAACAATAGTTGGCAAACTCTTCTATTGAACCATTGTTGTTCTATTTATGATCCGTCTCACGGACGTGTAAGATGTTGATTTACTCAAAATCTCAGCTAATATATATATATATATATATATATATATATTTTATTAAGAATAGGAGTCATGCAAATCAAACAATACTTACAGGCTTGCAACAATTGCAATGACTTTACCGATTCTTACATAAACATGTATCGATTATCTTTTTTTTTTTTTAATCTTCGCAAAAGCTGCAAAGTTGTGAGGAGAAATCGAATTCTCGACCTTTGGGTAATCAATAATTCTAGCACTTTTCTTCTAGCCAACTGTGCTACATTCCTTTTTATGGATTGATTATCAAATTCCACCGAATTTTGACAAAATTCGCCTAGCTAATTTTTCTTCAACTCGGGCCAATTTGCCCATATCATGGAAGCAACACAAATTGCTGCTAAATCAACACAAAGAAATATTCAAGCAGAGAAACTTAGAAAGAACAAGAGAGCCTGGAAACTGGAGACTGCAGATTGGAGAGTCAAGTGTGCGAGACTCGCACAAAGTAAGACCCATTGTTTTTATTTCCTGCAACAAGGTATGGCGTTGTGTATCATGGAGCTGGAAGAGCATCTACTACATATGTGATAATATAAGAGTTTCTAATTTTATATGGCAATGTTTATCGGTTTTAGAGATGTAAGAGTTTTTTATTTATAAATTATGCAGAAAAAATTATTATTAAGAAATTGTTTATAAATTCTACGTTGTCTAATAATTTGCTCAAATTATTTCTATTTTTTATTTTATTGATAACTTTTTTAATTTATTGGTAACGTGGCTTAATAAAAATTTTAAAATTAATTTCAGAAATATGAGAGTTTGAAACTTTAGCGACTTTGATTTTTAAAATGCGGTTAAAAGTTAAAAACTAATTTCAATTGTTAGGAAATATAGAACGACGGGAACCAGTAATCGTATCGCGTTTACAGTAAAGTAAATGCCCGTAACCGGTTGAAGTCGGCAATCACGTAAATTTTCCTGTGCAAGCTAACCTTTTACTCGCCGTTGCCAACTCTTTTCCACCTGTTTTATGTTGGAACATAACTCGCTGCACATAAATGCATGGTTTCGGCCGTTGTAATAAAGATTTTATGGAAAAATCAGAAGAAAAAAAATCTGAGCCGTTTGATCCGAGGCTATTTTCAGCTCGATCTTATTCTGATCGAATGGTCCTATACCTATATTGCCGGAGCTTCCATGCTAGTATCTCAAAGAAGTAATTTTTTCATGCGCAAATCTTTACGAATATCAACCCGGTTTTTTTTTAAATAACCAAAAAAAAAAATAATAATAATAATAACCGGATTTTTAAAAAAATTTCAATGGTACCCAAACCGCCCCTGCGTGGGGCGGTCTGCTACGGTAATTTTTTTTTTTTCAGGATTTGAATATTTCAATCTAAAAATTGAGAAATGAGAAATGTTCAATTTTTATTTAAGATCTTAATATTTTCATCTTATTATTAATAATTATCATTACTAAATAATTATATAATAATATGTTATATTGTTAATATGTAAAATAATTATTATAATAATATTATAATATATTGGTTATATATTATATAATAATTTGTAGCTCGGTAAATTCGTTATATAATGAATTTGTAGAATATAAATTTTTACAAGTTCATTATATAACAAAATTTTTGAATTCTACAAGTTCATTATAACCAATTTACCAAGCTACTCAGATCAAAAAATAGAAATAAAAATCTTAATCGAAAACTTCAACTCAAGTTTTGAAGCTCTTTTCTTTGTTTTTTTGCAATTCTAAATTCTGCAACCTGGCATCGCTGGCACTGACGCATGTGCATTTTCACTAGTTTTTCAAAAAGTCGTCATTTACTGAAATCGGACACTCGAGCGCCGTTTTATGGCCGTTTGAAGTTTCGTCATCGTTTTATGCTTTCTCAGTGAGTATATCATCTCTTTTACTTTATTCATTGTCCTAACCTCGACTGTTTACGAAAGATGTCTTAGATAAATATATGTACAGCATGCAGGTCCTAACCTCGACGATTTGGTTGAGGTCTAAAGTTAGATCGTGGGTTAAGATATTCGTTGTTTGGTTAGAGTTAGTGGAGTACTAAAATTTTAGAAGCCTAAGTTGATTACTTATTAATAATTAGATACTAATTATATATAATATTATAATAATTATTTAATATAATAACATTATATGATATTAATTATACAATTATATATTAATAATAATGATAATAAGACAATAATTATATAATATTAATATATTAATAATATATTATTTTATAATATTATTATAATAATTATTTAATATATTAAAAATATAAGATATTATTATGTAATTATATATTAATAATAATTATTGATAATAAGATACTAATTATATAATATTAATATATTAATAATAACTATAATATATTATAATATTATTATGATAATTATTTTACATATTAACAATATAACATATTATTGTATAATTATTTAGTAATGATAATTATTAATAATAAGATGAAAATATTAAGATCTTAAACAAAAATTGAACATTTTTAATTTTTTAAATTGAAACATTCAAATTCTAAAAAAAATTTAAAAAAATTACTGTAGCAGACCGCCCCACCATGGGGCGGTTTGCCCTGGACAGAAAACCGCCCCGCACGGGGGCGGTTTGGGTACCATTGAATTTTTTTTAAAACCCGGTTATTATTATTATTTTATTTTTATTTTTTGTTATTTAAAAAAAAATCCGGAATATCAACGGTTAAAATCAGAATAACGGGTTCCTGTTATTTATTAAGCATAGATTTATTTCCAAGTAGTATGATTATATATGACAGGGGAAGTTGAATCGCTGAGCTAGTGCAGGCAAGGTGTTCGACAAATTAACTGTCTGAGTGAAACTGTACGTTCAAAATTAGCTCGAACAATTGATCAGCTGTGGCGAAATAGCCCACGCCCCACGAGAATAAGGTGCACAATTCTCTCTATCATTGCTCGTCGCTGCATGTGCCCAGCATTATGGGAATCAACCAAAACCAAGTGTGGGGCATGCATACCCACTTGCTAATCCCAGCATTTTCACCAATAAAAAGGCAAAGGCATTAATTAGTCTGAACTCTGAAACAAATGTGAAGGTTGGTGGGTGTGAACAGAAACATGGACCAGACTTAAATTTTTTTAAGAGATATGGGGTCAATTGACCGATTTTTTTATGAATAGGAAAATAATTAAATAAATATCTTGATTAAGAAATGGTTTCGATTTTTTATGAAAAAGGAGAAAACCGTTATTCCAAATCACGGCCAGCAGACGCTATCCAAAACAACGGCCGGATTAGCACAGAATTATTAGCGGACGGAGGGATAAACACGGGCCGCTGTTCCGAATCACGGCCGAAACTGGGCCGTTGTTTAGAATAACGGATAGACGGGCCGTTGTTTAGAATGACGGACATAGGTTGGCCGTTGTTTAGAATAACCGACAGAGCATGCAAATACCGCCTCCCCCATCCTTCTCCCTTTCCGCTGCAAACCCGATAAAAATTTTTGTTTAGTATAAGAGGAGATTTGAACATTTTTGTTCTCTTTAGAAGCCCGATAAAAATATAAGTATGGTTTGTCACATGCTAATGGTTTAATCTGGCCTAAATCTCAAAGCGGACCCCCTGTTATAGGCTCTAAAATGATTTTGGCTCAGCTGGGAATACAGGAATTCGCATCCTCTGGCCGTTGTCTCAAATAACGGCCCTTTTTGGCCGTTGTTTTAAATAACGGGCCATCTGGCCGTGATTCCATTTAACGGCCCAAGTTGGTCCCGCTGCTAATCAGGCGCGCTAATTGCTTTTGCTAATCGGGCCGCGATTTTAGCTGGCGTTCTCTGGCTGTTATCCAAAATCACGGTTTTCCCCCTTTTCGCAAAAATTCGGAAACAATCCTTAATCACGACATTTATTTAATTTTTTTCCTATTAATAAAAAAATCGGGTCAATTGACCAATTTTTTTATTAATAAGAAAATAATTAAATAAATATCGTGATTAAGGAATGTTTCCGATTTTTTGTGAAAAATGGGAAAACCGTTATCCAAAATCACGGCCAGAGGACGTTATTCAAAATCACGGCCAGATTAGCATAGAGTCATTAGCGGATGGAGGGGATAAACACGGGCCGTTACTTTAGAAAACGGCCAGAGCGGGCTGCTGTTCCGAATCACGGCCAGAGGGCCGCTATTCTGAATCACGGCCAGAGCGCTGTTCCGAATTGCATATTAATTGCGTTATGTATAGCAATATTATAATATAAAAGGTAACAAACAAAATAAATAAGGACAAATGTGATGGTTAATTTTTTTAATTCTGATAGATATGAGATTTTGTGTGACAGCTATTAGTCTGATTTTTCTCACTTTAATATCATGATGATCATTGAAAACAAAGTAAGTATAATTTATGTCCATTAAAACATGTATCATGTTTGACTTTGTTTTTATTCAAGGTAAATGAAAATATGATTTTTTTTTTTGTAATTACTATTTTTGTAATGTAAATATTTTATACATTGTTTGATGTGATAAACACGGGCCTTTACTTTAGAAAACGGCCAGAGCGGGTCGCTGTTCCGAATCACGGCCAAAGCGGGCGATATATTAATGGACAATAGCTGAATATCTCACAATTACATGAAAAGGTTTTTTATAATATATGTTTGATATATTTTCACATCAAACAATGTATAAAATATTTACATTACAAAAATAGTAATTACAAAAAAAAAAATCATATTTTCATTTACCTTGAATAAAAACAAAGTCAAACATGATACATGTTTTAATGGACATAAATTATACTTACTTTGTTTTCAATGATCATCATGATATTAAAGTAAGAAAAATCAGACTAATAGCTGTCACACAAAATCTCATATCTATCAGAATTAAAAAATTAACCATCACATTTGTCCTTATTTATTTTGTTTGTTACCTTTTATATTATAATATTGAGTGGGGATATGGTACTATACATAACGCAATTAATATGCAATTTGGAACAGCGCTCTGGCAGTGATTCAGAATAGCGGCCTCTGGCTGTGATTCGGAACAGCGGCCCGCTCTGACCGTTTTCTAAAGTAACGGCCCGTGTTTATCCCCTCCATCCGCTAATGGCTCTGCACTAATGGCTCTGCTAATCTGGCCGTGATTTTGAATAGCGTCCTTTGGCCGTGATTTTGGATAACAGTTTTCCCATTTTTCACAAAAAATCGAAAACATTCCTTAATCACGATATTTATTTAATTATTTTCCTATTAATAAAAAAATCGGGTCAATTGATCCCCATTTATAATAAGTGTCTCGCCTCTGACTCGGCAACTAAGCTTGTGAAGAATGTCACTTTTTTCTGCCTCAAAGTCATACAAAAAATCTAAATTATTTTGTCCAAATCTGTCGACATCCACACTTATAAACTACACCTAAAATTTAATCACAATCTTAGATAAGGTCAAAAAGTAAAACTACATAATTATAGTATAGTACATTCAATGAAAATTATGTTCATCTTTCAGTATTTAAATGGTCCATCTGAAAATTAATAATTTGTTGAAATGAACTACCAAAATAATCACTTTATAATCACCAGGTATCTTATTAGGGAGGGAAAGTCAAAGCAACCAAAATTTCTCAGCAAAGAGTTTACAGCGTGCCAGGAAAGACCCCTATGTTAAGTCAATGACAAAGACAAGCAAGCCAAAATTATTCAGAAAGAAGTTCTCAGCAAATATTTATGCCAATCTTTGAATCAAAACCAATGAAACTCAATTTTATTTTTACTCAAGTAAATATGGTTAATCCTAAACCTACAGTGATTCTCCTATTTATTTTCCTTCTCTGTCTCAATGAATCTTTGATCTCTCTTGCAACTGATCAGATCTCCTACAGCAACCCTCTTACTGGAAACAAGACCATTATCTCTCAAGATGGAAATTTCGAGCTGGGTTTCTTTCCACTAGGTAACAAATCCACCTCTCCAAATTATTATCTTGGTATCTGGTACAAGAAGCTACCTGAGCTTACTCCTGTTTGGATTGCAAACAGGAATGCACCTATCTCAGACCCAAGTACCTCTGAGTTAACAGTTTCAGGAAATGGTAATCTAATTCTCTTAGATCAAAATAAAACCGAGATTTGGTCTACAAATCTTATGTCTGTAAACTCAAGTTCAACAATTGGTGAGTTACTAGGTACTGGGAACCTTGTCTTAAGAGAGAGTTTCGGTTCGACCACTAGATTCTTATGGCAGAGCATAGAGCATCCCACAGATACTATATTACCAGGTGCCAAATTTGGTAAAATGAAAGCAACAGGAAGCCAGAGGTTGATTTCATGGAAAAATTCTTTTGACCCGGCAGAAGGGATCTACTCAATTGAATTCGACCCAAATGGGTCGAGCCAATTATTTATTTTCTGGAAAAGGTCAAAACCATTTTGGAAGAGCGGAGAATGGAATGGAAAGTATTTTAGTAATGTACCAGAAATGAATGCTAATTTTGATTCCGGAAGGCGTCTTTACAATTACACCTCAAATGAGAACGAGACCTATTTCACATTCTGGAGGCAGCATGATTCTGTAATTTCGAGGTTTATACTAGATAAATCTGGACAACTTAAGCCAATGACATGGATCGAGAAATCGCAAAAGTGGTATGTTTTATGGACACAACCACAAGCACCATGTGATGTGTATGCGCTTTGTGGTCCTTTTGGTATTTGCAATGAACAAAGTTCATCATATTGTAATTGTATCAAAGGTTTCGAGGAGGTGAACCCCAGAGATTGGGAACTAGGTGATCCAAGTGGAGGTTGCCAGAGAAATTCTCCCCTCCAATGTATTACTAACAACAGTTACTTGCCAAATGTTCAAACAGATAAATTTTATGAAATGCCAAGTGTGGGATTACCTGATAATTTGCATTTGCTGTCCGCTAATAATGCAGAAGATTGTGAACGGGCATGTCTCGAAAATTGCTCTTGCAATGCATATGCCTATAGTAACAGTTGCTCGGTTTGGTATGGAGATCTGCTTAATTTGCGTCAAGAATCTGATGTATCTAGTGGTAAAACTCTATTCATCCGACTTTCTGCATCTGAATTCAATCAAAAAATGAATAAGAAAAAAGTAACCACTTGGGCATTCATTGGATCTGCCATAGGATTTGTAGCTTTTGTTATTTTTATTTACTTGCTGGTCTGGAGATACCAACGGAGAAAATTCATCTTTTCCATGAATGCTTTAGAAAATGGTTTGGTTGCTTTTCGGTATGGTGACTTGCGAAGAATTACAAACAACTTTTCTGAATCGGTTGGCAAAGGTAGTTTTGGTTCGGTTTTTAAGGGAACATTACCGAATTCGAGTACAGTAGCTGTGAAAAAGTTGGAAAGTACAATTCAAGTAGGGGAGAAACAATTCCGAGTTGAAGTGAGTACAATAGGCATTATTCAACATGTAAACCTAGTTCATTTAAGGGGGTATTGCTCCGAGAGGGATAAGAGACTACTAGTATATGATTACATGCCAAATGGATCACTAGATCAGCAACTATTCAGGAGTTCTACTCTTCTGAATTGGAAAACAAGGTACCAAATTGTCCTCGGAGTAGCACGTGGATTGGCGTATCTCCACGAGAGTTGTTTAGAATGCATCATACATTGTGATGTTAAGCCAGAGAATATCTTATTGGATGAATTGTTCGTACCGAAAATAGCTGATTTTGGCTTGGCAAAACTTGTTGGTAGAGATTTCAGCAGAGTTCTGACAACTACGAGAGGAACCATTGGTTATATCGCACCAGAGTGGATCTCTGGCACAGCAATTAGTTCAAAAACAGATGTTTACAGTTATGGAATGGTTCTTTTGGAAATTATTTCTGGCCGAAGAAATTCACAACAATTGGATGGAGAAAGTGTCTATTTCCCTCTGCTGGTTGCTATTGAATTAAACAAAGGAAATTCAGTCGCATTATTGGATCACCGTTTGAATGGAGATGCTAATTTTGGAGAGGTTGAGAGAGTGTGTAGAGTTGCTTGTTGGTGCATTCAAGATGAAGAACATAACCGGCCGACTATGGGTCAAGTAGTGCAGATTTTGGAAGGTCTGTTGGAAGTGAGTGTGCCTCCTGTACCGATGTCACTTAAATCATTGGTGGGTTATTCAGGAAGCTTGGATTTCATGAGGGAGCACTCGCTGGCACAAAGTTGTCCAGCTGATAGTGTTGCTTCTACCTTCCCTTAATTTTAGGAGTATTATATTGAGTTTGTTGGAATATTCATGAATAAATACTATGTTGTAATTTTTTTTTTCTCATAGAAGGTCATGATGTATAAATTTGTGCTCTTAGTTTTACTATGGGACCTGCTAATTTTTTGCTCCTCGTTTGTAATTAACTGTGTATAATGTTGTGAACTACATAATTAATTCTGAATGTCTGGGTCTGCTAATCTCAAGAATCTATGAAACGAACTTTTGAATGAGTTCGGATGCAAGGAGATTAGTAAAACCATTGATTTATTTATTTATTTATTACTTCATTTTTTTTAATCAGAATACTTTTCTTTACATTTAATTGAAAAAAAAACTTCTGTTAGAATTTCAGTTTTACAGTAACAGTTCTTGGTGATGACTCCCCACTGACCTATAGGGCTACTTGTCAAGTTCTTCAGATTGAAAGATTCCAAGCTCATGATAATACTGCTAAGATTTTATTGTTATACTCATAACACAATCTTTTGTTCCTCTGCTACTGTTTTTTTTATTCGGTTATCAGTTAATTTGTTTTATTGCTGAGCAATTCCAATTAAGTGCAGAGGAGATCGGGAACTGCTGGAATTCTAAGAAATTTGTTGTATTCCTTTGTTCAATACTGAACAAACTATATTTCTTTCAATTCTTTGAGTCTCAAAATGACTTTGCTTTGAATGTGCTGGGAACTTGCACACAAGACTGCCCTTCATCTCAGACTCTCAGAATTTGGCTCTCAGTTATTGTTACTTTAGTATAGTGGTAAAGGCAATACCCTCCGAGCAGGAGGTCACAGATTTAAAACCCAGATGGGGATCCCTAATGGATATTAAAAACAGTTGGGTGACTTGACCTCCAACTTTACTCCAAAATAAAAAAAAGTTACTTTACAAAATGGCAAATTCTAGGTATAGATGTGGAAGTATCCTTGAATCCCAGAGACATCATCACTTGAAAGCGTTCTGGCAATGAGTACCTATATATATACCCTGCAAAGGGAAAGAAATAAGCTGAGGTCGTCAGGCTGAAGTTACGGACTAGGTTAGGAAATAAGAGTCAATTTTATTAATCTGATATTGTTTCATATAATAGTCAATCTAACCGATTATAATTTTTTTTTTCAGATATATCATCTTCACTCATAGGTAAAAAGAAGAGTGTAAATTTCCCTTATGAAGATATCTGTTTTGAAGGGGAATACATACACTGATACACCTTTATTATGAATGTTGAATGGTTGTCTCTGTTTCTTCTAGTATGAAGATATCTGTTTTGAAGGGGAATACATACACTGATACACCTTTATTATGAATGTTGAACGGTTGTCTCTGTTTCTTCTAGTAACCTGAGCAAGACGCTTATTATCTTTTGAAAAAAAAAATTTGTTGTCCCGAAATAAGAAAAAGGAAGAATGTCTTATATAAAATATCAATTTAATGCTATTATACTGGATGAGTCCAGCTCGCCTGTGTCACGTTTAACAGGGGACATAATTGGTCATGGAACTGAGAGATGATGCCTCTGAAGTAAAATACAGATCAGTTCCGCCTCCATCTGCTACCTGGCTACTGCAAAGGAAAAACTTGTGACATGGCATAATTAATACGCCGTAACTTAGTCATGTCACATCACGTCATAGTATATTTTTTTAACGTGATATGGTGTGACTAAAATGGTCACGAGCTGTGACGTGACTAAAATAGTGAAAAACAGCCATGTTGTATAAATGGTCATAAAATGAAAAATTATTTTTAGGGTACATAACAAAAACAACCATTTCAGTTACCTGAATTAAGACACCCTTCCTCTTAGTGAAAACCCCATTCTCCTTTAACGGCTGTATATATATTACATGTGCGCGGTTGTTAAGTGAGCCCTACTGTCTTATGTTATTTAACGACTTTTTTTTATCATTAAATTGTTGTAACTGATTTCCTTGTTTTTCAACTGTTCTCCCTGCTTTATTCCTTGGCGTTCCTCCCAGCTTGGAATTATTCAACTTTGTTCCATTCTGCCGTCAAGTATTATTCTAGCTTGCTCTCTTTTCTTTTCAAAATATTTAATTTTTAGCTTCATACATTTCTCTTTAAGCATTGTTTTTCAATCACCTATTTTTCTTCTGAGCAGAGATTGATATAATATATACATGTTTATCTAATACTAACGCAATGGATTAAGAAAAATATGCAAAATGTTCACACGTAATCCTGATATGATATGCAATAGTTTCATTAATATTGGAGTCCTTTGCAGAAGTCGAGGTCCGTTTTTTGTTCCCTCGAGAAACCGACATTACAACAGTGAGAAACCCAGATGGAAAAGGCCAGAGAAGGGATGCATTAAGCTGAATTTCGACGGGTCAGCAAAATCAAGGAAAGCAAGCATTGGAGGTGTCTATAGGAACCATGAAGGAGTGTTCTTGCTTGGTTATTCTGAGCGAATCGAGAAGGCGACAAGTTCCGTTGCGGAATTGGTCGCAGCAAAACGTGGATTGGAATTAGCATTGCAAAATGGATGGTTCAACGTCTGGATCGAGGGAGATGCGAAATTTGTCGTGGATCTTATGGGGAAATTACCTTCTCGAATGGGTTCCAAAGAGCATGTTAAGCACATCAATGAGATAAGGATGTTGCTTTCTTTGCTCAATTATTTTGATGCATCTCACATATATCGAAGAGGGAATAAGGTTGCTGACAAGCTTGCTAATTTAGGTTATAGTATGAAGATGCCGAAAATATGGGATGAACCTCCTGCTGAAATAATTAAGTTCCTTCATGAAGACGCAAATGGCAAGTAGGTTATGGAAGGAGATAATCAAATGTTAGTTATTAGCTGTCAAATATTGCATTTCACCAACAAATAAACTAAATGCCAGGTTGAAAGGCATGCATGTACAGCCGTTATCCTTGTTTCTTGTCTTTTATTTTTTAATCTTTGATCAGATGTACCGAAATCGTTATAAAACCTGTGCAGATTATATTTTTTTCCTTCTTTTTCTTGTACATAGTTTTACTTTTACAATTACAATTTGATATGGGATTCAATTTGCTTCATTTCGAAGCATAGCAAAATGAAAAGAGATCTAATTTGATGCCAAAGAGGTCCAACAATCCAACCTATATAAAACTGTTCCTGTGAAACACTTTCTGATAATTATTGTGCTCACTCCAACCTAATTATGATATGCTAGGAATCGGGGCGGTCCAATATCAAATCAGAACAGTCCGATCTACTTTAAAATTCATACCGACAAGTTTAAAATTGATGTGAATCAAGTGTGCACGAATCTTGAAGCAGATCGGATAGCTTCGACCAGTTATTGGGCCGGCCCTACTCAAAGATGCTATTTATCAGAAAATAAATCTGCTGCAATTCTCAAGGATCGCAGGCACCCTGCGATTCCAATCCCAACCGTTCTAAAGCATCATGTGTTTCGAGATTCGTGCACAAAAATTAACTTCTTTTGAAATTTGTGTATTTTAGTAAATGAACAATTGAGATTGAAATCACAAAACAGGGATCCTTTGGAATCGCAGTAGATTCGCTTCCTATTTATCATCCAAAATAGGCCATGACATGTTGCAAAGACAGCCCATGGATCAAGCCCATTCTTGTAGGCCTGAAAATTTTACTATATTGTACTAGGTCTGATTCCAAACCTTATTAATATCATAATGATTTTGTGACACAATTAGTACTATCCTATATAATCCTACTCTACTTTAGAATCTAAAAAACCTAAAGCATGATAATTACAATTTTTGTGCAAATTATGGAATCCACAAAGAATAAATCACAGAAATTAACAATCAAATCAAACAATCATTATAAAAACTAAAATTCGAGTAAAATAGAATTAAACAAGTTCATGCAATTGATCTAAACTCCTAGAGAGGAAGTTAGCCTTTCATTGAGATGCAAAACTTACATAGAAATTTCATTACAAATTGTCTAAAACAAAGAGAAATTGAAAGAGAAATGATTACAACCCTTACAACAATGAAGACCTCTTGCTTTGCTTCCTTTGTCCTGAGAATTCTGATATTCTTCTCAAAATCTCAGCTCTTAATTTCACCTTAGCTCCTATATAACCTGTTGTACCTAACAATCTTTCTTTTCTGATCCTAGCTAGTTACTGCTATAAGCGAAAGCAAGGGATACTAGAGATATGGAAAGATGGATGGAGAATGAGTAGGGCACTACGGCCTGGGAGGTCGCACTGGGGATCAAGTTTCCTTATTTAACTTCTTGCGCCTTCTGAGTGCTGCCCGCACTGAGTGTCAGTGCAGCCTACAATGCGCTCGGACTTTTCTTCTTGCTTTGTGATAAATGTTGAAAATTTGGCTAAGTCCTGAATGCAGCCCGCACTGGGAGTTAATGCGGGTCGCATTACGCTCGGGAAAAACTTCTAGTTAAGCAAAGTAGTGAAAATCTTTCTAAGTACTGAGTGAGGCCCATACTGGGAGTCAGTGCGGATCGCATTGCGCTCAGTTTCATCCCAAATTCTCATAAATTCATCTAAGTACAGAATGCGGCCCGCACTGAGTGCCAATGCGGGTCACATTATGCTCGGTTTTCCTTCCTTCTTGCGCAGGAACTCCTAGAATTGACTAAGTGGTGAGTGCGACCCGCACTGAGTGCTAGTGCGAGTCACATTATGTGTTGTTTTCACCATTTTCTGCATTTTAAAGCAAGAAAATTTAATAAATTGATTATGGGTGCAATATAGGACTTTTATATATCAAAAATTCAAAATACAAGTTATTTAGAGTATTTTCATTATAAAATTTAGATCGAACATGTGTAAATGTATATATATTTTACGCTTATCAACTATATAATTTGAAATACTGTAATAAACAACCCGGATCAACATTTTTTTGGCTGGATTTTTTGTAGCTGTAAGAAAAATTAAATATTTTTTTTTGTGTGTTAACGGAAAAAATTCTTTGGATCTGAATTATTGATCCCGGTTGAAAAATCACTTCTAAGTAAAAACAAAAAATATTATGGGCTCTGATAAAAGTCCCATGAAATGATTTCTTTTCAAAATAGATGCAATTTCTTAGAATTTAAATATACTAGAAGAACCACAATATTTTCTTTATTTACTCAGAAGTGACATTTGAACCGGTATCAATAACTCAGATTTAAAATATTTTTATTTTTTTCCAATAACACACAAAGAAATATTTTAATTTTTCTTACAACCGTAAAAAATCCGGCCTGAAAAATCTTGATCCGTTATTTGTCGCAGTCTTTCTAATAAATTAAATTATATAGTATTTCATCCATTTTCAAATAAATATTTCTAATATTTAATTACGAAAAATAAATAAATCATAATATTTTCTATTTTAATTAAAAAAACTTAAAACTGCAAAATAATTTTGCATTTTTGGAATTCCAAAACCTAAAACTGCAAAATATTTTTGCGGTTTTACAAAAATGTGGATATATTTTGTTGTTTTGAGATACTTAAAATTGTGAAATGATTCTGTAATAATTCAGTATAAAATATTTTTTCAGAATGTAATATAGATTTTGAAATTTAATATATTTTATATTAATAAAATTTCGGCCTTTCAGACCTGATATATTTACTATATTGTACTGAGCCTATTTTAAACCTTGCTAATATCCTCATTCCACAATAAAGAATAGTTCCCACTTCAATTTATTCCTTGGTTCTATAACATGTTATGCTATAAACAATACTATTATGTTATGCTATACAACTTCTTATTATTGCTGTTATTGTTACTGTTATTATTATATTTTGTGCGGACACTAGCTAGAAGCAACTGTTATTATTATATATGTTGAATTATTTTTAGGTGTTTCAATCAATATAAAATTTATTTGTATAATAACAATAATATTTTTTTTAGGAAAGGATAATAACAATCATATTAATTATTATTATATGCTTCTGGATTATTTTAGAGTTAAATAGATAACTTGAGATAGCTGAGAACGTGAAGCATATTTTGGAGCATATTAGAATAAAATTTTAGATTTTGTCAAAAAAATTCAAATAAAGAATAAATTAATCAGTGTTTGATTAATCTAATATTTTGTCAAAAGAAGCAACTGTTTTCCTTTTCCTAACGGCAGTCTCTCAATATTTCTTCTTTCCGCTTGGAATCCTCAATCCTATTTGGATTTGGCGTCAAGTTACCTCCCATTTACTATTTAAATTATATCTTAGGAGTTAGGAGGCGCTTCTCCTTTCCTCTAAACCTTTCCTCCCACTTTAGCCTTTGTTGTTCTCCCTCCATCTCTCTTTCATCTTCTTTTTTTTCGGGGAGTATCAAAGATTGAATAAAATCCAACTCATTAAACAAACTGATATCAATCATTAATTTACAAAAAGTTTGCATACAATCCCGATCGAGATGATATGCAATTGCTTAACAAGCAGTGTTAGAGTGTATTGCACAAGTAGGGCACCCATTTATCTTGCCGCAAGATACAATCATCACAATGCAGAGCCACCCAAATGGAAAAAGCCGGAGCGGGGTTATGTCAAGCTGAATTTTGACGGTTCTACAAAAACAAGAAAATCAAGCATCGGAGGTGTTTATAGAGACCATGACGGTGCGTTCTTGCTCGGTTATTCTGAGCGCATCGGGAAGGCCACAAGTTGTGTTGCAGAACTTGTTGCGGCAAAACGAGGACTAGAATTGGCATTAGAAAATGGCTGGCTCAACATCTGGATCGAGGGAGATGCACAATTTGTTGTCGATCTTCTTGTAAAGCCAAATCGGGTGAAGTCGAAGGACCATGTCATGCACGCAAACGAGATACGAATGTTGGCTTCTTTGCTTGATCATTTTGATGCCACTCACATATCCCGCAACGGAAATAAGGTTGCTGACAAGCTTGCAAAAATAGGGCATGATATGAAAAAGATTAAAATATGGCGCGACGTTCCTCCGGCCGAGATAGATAGGTTTCTTTACGACGATGCAACTGACAATTAATCCATTGGAATGCCTGTATAGAATTTCTTGTAAAGCAATGTACAGATTGATTACTTAATTTGTATTTTACTATTCAATAACTAAGTCAGATAAGATATATTCAATTCGCTTCTGAAATATATTGCGTAATAAAGAAAGTTACTGTTGCGTGATTTTAAAACATGCAGCGAAAAACAACTCTGCAAAATAGAGTGTGTTTATGGGCTGAACCGCGGTCCATTATTAATTTCCTTTTTGTTAACAATATGGGCCTTTTAAAAACGCCTGCTAGCTAGCTTTCATGTCTTTTTTCCACTTAGAAAATGGAAAGATTCCTCGTGTTTGTACTGGCCTAATTTGGTTGTACAACAGCATCCCTCTCCTGCAGTACAATACCTAATGTTGTAGTACCTCCTCTCAAATGGCATCTCATCTCTCTCCAGGAGTACTTAATTAGCTCTCCATTTAAAATCGTCCTTTGAGGGGGAAAAAATAATTAAACCCTGTATTGATGATGCGTATAATTTGATGTTTTGTAAATATAACAAGGAGATATATAGGCTTGAATACAAATAGACTAACCAAATAAAAGAAACAACAAGAAACCATAGATGGGTAGTACAAATGATTACTATCATAAGCTAGCTTGTACTACAAAAAGTAACACACCTAACTCAAATCTAAACTTATCACATGGTTATATATAGGTGATGAAGGAAAGCTAAAGCCTTCCGGGAAAAAGTGGAGGAGTATGAACTCTTGAGATGAAAATACATCATTGAGTGCAGCGTTGATGATCTCCTTTGTTGGAGGAGAAAAAACCCTGAGAAAACAGGGCATTGCCAGCGCTGCATTCAATTATGTGTTTTTCATTTCTTGGACACTAAAGATACCTGTAGAGGGAGAAAAGACTATTAAGATGAAATTCAACACATAATTGTGTTATTCTGTGATGTAATTCATATACCAAAGAAGGGTTTCACAGAACACTGAGGCTTCGATTCAACTGACAGTAAGTTTACTTTTTACATAATTCATATTAAACGCTCTTAATCTTATGGACCACTTCAAAGTTCAAACATGCCATTAAAAATCCAGAGCTGCAATCAATTCACCACATTTTGCATACATTTCAGTCAAAGAGCTGCCAAGGAGAACAGATCCCCCTTGCTGCATTCCCCTGCTCCTGCGCACCAAGATTTATATACACAAGCAGCAAGACAACAACCAGAATCGAATCATCATGTGAATAACGATTATGTCACATTACGTTATATTATATAGCATGACTCACGTATATTATGTGGAGTGTCTCTAGCTTATTGATCGAAAATGGCAAATTCTCACGATCAAATTTTCTAACATTGTTTATTAATTTTAATTTATTTTATAATATTTTGTATTTTTTTTAGTATTTTTATTATTTTTTTCTATTAACTAACTTAAAATCTAAAAGAAAAAAAAAAATCAAAGCGGCTAACAATAGTGTAACCACATATAATGTGACTGTTCATGTCACGACATATTAGTTACAGCACGTTTTGCATTCACTGTTCTCAGTCTTCAAATGAGTGGGAAACCACTACAAAGATAATGAAAAAAGTGTTCATTGATAATTTTTTTTTTCTTTGGATACTAATATTTTCCTGAGTTCAATATAATAGTTTAACTGGACCAATGGATGTTGTACCACTCCAATCGACTGGAAATTTTTTGTCAACGATGGGAACCGGCAGCCGGCAGAATTCTGTGCTTTCACTGTTTTTCACTTTGTTGGAGATTTATCTCTTTGAACCAAGATAATGAACATGGGGTTTGTTAGTTTAACAGAAAGGGTAAATCAGTCATTTATTTACTTAAATATCAGATAAATGAAGTATTATTGGGTAAGTATCTGAGTTGAGTGTTTGGACGGGTTAATATTTAAAATAACAAGCATTGATGTGTAGGTACTCAGTTTTGTCTAATTTTAGTTTTAAAAATATAGAACAATTGTTATTATTTAACATTGTTAAATAATTTCTTTCTCATTGCTGGCTTCTATATATATGCCGCCTCCACCATTCTTTTATTTTGTAAGCTTATCTAAATTTCAAATTTTCAGAAAAAAAAAAAAAAAAGATTTCTCAGCTTAAGAAAAATGGTGGAGGCGGTATCTGATCTCCGGTGCTGATCACCGCAACTCCATGGCATCAAGTTTTTGTTGGATTTTTATGGTATTTAAGGCAGCGGAATTTCAAAAAATTTGACAAGAAAGTACCAAAAAATCATTATGTATGACTAAAATCAAATCAAAATCAATTTCTAAATCAATAAGCATCATATCTTTAGTTTCTTATCTCCAAACAAGAAAGGAAGGTCCTTGAGATGTAGGGTTGTAGCATCCATCTCCTTATTGATCGATACTAATGGTGGTTGATGCCTTGCAGCGTCTTGATGGTTGATGTGTGCATGACCTTGAATGCCTTGCATCAAGATAAGACTCCAATGTAGAAGCCCTCCATGGTATCCACCAAGAAATTAATTAGAAACCAAACTTTCATCTTGCTATAGAGTAGTAATTTGGTCGCTTCTTAATCCCTATCCTCTAAGAGAACAAGATCTTGATTCTAGAATTTATGGGAACACATGAGAGAAAAACAAGAAAGATAGAGAGAGTTTTTTGCATAACTTCAACTCTCAAAAATGAATTATTCTCAAAAGGAATGAGAGAGAGAATATACAAATCAAACAAGAAATGTGAAATTCTGTTTCCAAAATTAACTCAATGTTCTATCACATTTTTGACCATGATCTATTTCTAATTTGGTTTTCTTCCAGAGAAACAAAGTTCTAGATTTTTCTTTTAACTTTCCAGAAAGGTATAGAATGCTAAAAACGGATATCCTATTAGAGATATATGGGCCAAATAAGAAACATTACGCAACAGTTTTCAGAAAACGTGGTAAACTATTTTGGGCAAACTTTTAATTATGGAAACAATTCTTCAAAATAAACATGAGCCATAATTAACAACAGCCATTAGGCTTTGTTTATTAGGCCAAGTTTCACTTTTCTTATTTGACTTATTCAAATACAATTAATCTAATTAATTCTAGTATCATATATAATTATCCAAATAATTATATTTCTCATGTTTTAGTGGAGAAACAAATTTATTTGTCATGTCATACATGTCAAATAAATTAAGCAGCATTTCTAATTAATTCCTTAATGATGTGACCCTGTGGGATCTATGTCATTTGGCAATAGAATCTGAAACTCTTTTCGATTCCATAAATTACAAGCGGCACCTAGCAAAATGTATTGTAATTACCCAAATGACACAAATGATAAGTACCATACTGTATCACGATCCCTAAGCAACAATTACATCGTGTCAATTCCATGTCTCATGATATCATGAATAGATCCAAGGTAGGAATGTGTCATCCTTGCAAATCTACTCATTTCTTGATTCCGAAATAATTCAGTAATTATGATTAAATCCTTAATCATATGTGCACATACTTGTATTATTCATCAAGGGACCTAGTGATATCATCACTCATTATATGAGGGACGTTAGTATTCTTGATAATTACTATCCCTCCACATAAGAGATACATACTGAGATAGAATCTGTATAATTGCCAGTTACGGACAATGTTGGATAATATCCACGAATATATATTCTCATGTGAGAGAAACAATCATCTCATACATTAGAATTCTAGACACAAATAAAACATTAATGACACAAACACAATCCATATTAAATGTTTTACTTTGGTCACGTTCAATCCCCTGATCTCCAACAGGTATCCATTTGATTAGATTGACAAATGATCTTCAGAACATGATCATCATCTAATTCAAATGCTAATCTTGTACCGATAATTAATGTTCCTTGTTAATTACCAAAGACTAGGGACACTTTAGAGTATTTATTAATACTTGTATAGAGTTCCACAATTTCAAGTCCTCAACCTGAATGATCTATAATTAATAAAATACTCAAGGAACAAGATGATAAATAAATTATCCAATTACACGAACAAAACTTAGAAAACAATCATCCTATGATTCCGTATCTCTTTCGCATTTGTTCTTGTGCTTAGCAACCTCGTTTGTCCTTATTGGTGTGCTTAAAAACCTCTTTTGCCCTTGATCTTGTGCTTATGAACCTCAATTGGCATTGTTCGTGTGCTTAACAACTTCTTTTGCACTTGATCTTGTACTTACGAACCTCGTTTGCATTTGTTCTTGTACTTAGGAACCTCATTTGCCCTTGTTTGTGTGCTTAACAACCTCAATTGGCATTGTTCGTGTGCTTAACAACCTCTTTTGCCATTGATGTTGTACTTATGAACCTCACTTGCATTTGTTCTTTTGCTTAGGAACCTCGTTTGTACTTGTTTGTGTGCTTAACGACCTCAATTGGCGTTGTTCGTGTGCTTAACAACCTCTTTTGCCCCTAATCTTGTGCTTATGAACCTCATTTGCATTTATTCTAGTGCTTAGGAACCTCAATTGCTCTTGTTAGTGTGCTTAACAACTTCAATTGGCGTCGTTCGTGTGCTTAACAACCTCTTTTTCCCATGATCTTGTGCTTACGAACTCATTTGCATTTGTTCTTGTGGTTAGCAACCTCGTTTGTC
Source organism: Carex arenaria (assembly GCA_964058825.1). Classification (NCBI taxonomy): domain Eukaryota; kingdom Viridiplantae; phylum Streptophyta; class Magnoliopsida; order Poales; family Cyperaceae; genus Carex; species Carex arenaria. The sequence continues at coordinate 338,070 of CAXKVW010000389.1, read as the reverse complement.
CTTGTTCGTGTGCTCAACAACATTTTTTGCCCTTGATCTTGTGCTTATGAACCTCAATTCGCATTGTTCGTGTGCTTAACAACCTCTTTTGCCCTTGATCTTGTGCTTACGAACCTCGTTTGCATTTGATCTTGTGCTTAGGAACCTCGTTTGTCCTTGTTTGTGCGCTTAACGACCTCAATTGGTGTTGTTCGTGTGCTTAACAACCTTCTTTTCCCTTAAGTCTGTGCTTATGAACCTCAATTGGCATTGTTTGTGTGTTTAATAAGCTCTTTTGCCCTTGATCTTGTGTTTATGAACTTCATTTGCATTTGTTCTTGAGCTTTGGAACCTCATTTGCCATTGTTTGTGTGCTTAACAACCACAATTAGCATTGTTCGTGTGCTTAACAACCAATTTTTCCCTTGATCTTGTGCCTATGAACCTCATTTGCATTTGTTCTTGTGCTTAGGAACCTCATTTGTCCTTATTTGTGTGCTTAAAAACCTCAATTGGCATTGTTCGTGTGCTTAACAGCCTATTTTGCCCTTGATCCTGTGCTGATGAACCTCAATTGCATTTGTTCTTGTGCTTAGAAACCTCGTTTGCCGTTGTTGGTGTGCTTAACAACCTCAAATGGCATTGTTCGTGTGCTTAACAAGCTCTTTTACGATTGATGTTGTGCTTATGAACCTCATTTGCATTTGTTCTTGTGCTTAGGAACCTCGTTCGTACTTGTTTGTGTGCTTAACGACCTCAATTGGCGTTGTTCGTGTGCTTAACAACATATTTTGCCCTTGATATTGTGCTTAGAAACTGCATTTGCATTTGTTCTTGAGCTTAGGAACCTCGTTTGTCCTTGTTTGAGTGCTTAACAACCTCAATTGGCGTTGTTCATGTGCTTAACAACCTCTTTTGCCCTTAATCTTGTGCTTCTGAACTTCATTTGCATTTGTTATTGTGCATAGGAACCTCATTTGCCCTTGTTTGTGTGCTTAACAACCTCAATTGGCGTTGATCGTGTGCTTAACAACCTCCTTTGCCATTGATGTTGTACTTATGAACCTCATTTGCATTTGTTCTTGTGCTTAGAAACCTCGTTTGCCGTTGTTGGTGTGCTTAACAACCTCAAATGGCATTGTTCGTGTGCTTAACAAGCTCTTTTACGATTGATGTTGTGCTTATGAACCTCATTTGCATTTGTTCTTGTGCTTAGGAACCTCGTTTGTACTTATTTGTGTGCTTAACGACCTCAATTAGCGTTGTTCGTGTGCTTAACAACATATTTTGCCCTTGATATTGTGCTTAGAAACCGCATTTGCATTTGTTCTTGAGCTTGGGAATCTCATTTGCCCTTGATTGTGTGCTTAACAACCTCAATTGGCGTTATTCGTGTGCTTAACAACCTATTTTGCCCTTAATCTTGTGCTTATGAACCTCATTTGCATTTATTCTAGTGCTTAGGAACCTCAATTGCTCTTGTTAGTGTGCTTAACAACCTCAATTGGCGTCGTTCGTGTGCTTAACAACCACTTTTGCCCTTGATCATGTGCTTACGAACTCATTTGCATTTGTTCTTGTGCTTAGCAACCTCGTTTGTCCTTGTTCGTGTGCTCAACAACCATTTTAGCACTTGATCTTGTGCTTGTGAACCCCAATTGGCATTGTTCGTGTGCTTAACAACCTCTTTTGCCCTTGATCTTGTGCTTACGAACCTCGTTTGCATTTGTTATTGTGCTTTGGAACCTCGTTTGTCATTGTTTGTGTGCTTAACAACCTCAATTGGCGTTGTTCGTGTGCTTAACAACCTCTTTTGCCCTTGATATTGTGCTTAGAAACCTCATTTGCATTTGTTCTTGTACTTAGGAATCTCATTTGCACTTGATTGTGTGCTTAACAACCTCAATCGGCGTTGTTCGTGTGCTTAACAACCTCTTTTGCCCTTAATCTTGTACTTATGAATCTCATTTGTATTTATTCTAGTGCTTAGGAACCTCAATTGCTCTTGTTTGTGTGCTTAACAACCTTAATTGGCGTCGTTCGTGTGCTTAACAACCTCATTTGCCCTTGATCTTGTGCTTACGAACTCATTTGCATTTGTTCTTGTTCATAGCAACCTCGTTTCTCTTTGTTCGTGTGCTCAACAACCTTTTTTGCCCTTGATCTTGTTCTTACGAACCTCAATTGGCATTGTCGTGTGCTTAACAACCTCTTTTTCCCTTGACCTTGTGCTTACGAACCTTGTTTGCATTTGTTCTCGTGCTTAGGAACCTCGTTTGCCCTTGTTTGTGTGCTTAAGAACTTCAATTGGTGTTGTTCGTGTGCTTAACAAACTCTTTTTCCCTTGAGTCTGTGCTTCTGAACCTCAATTGGTATTGTTTTTGTGTTTAACAAGCTCTTTTGCCCTTGATTTTGTGCTTATGAACTTCATTTGCATTTGTTCTAGTGCGTAGGAACCTCATTTGCCGTTCTTTGTGTGCTTAACAACTTCAATTAGCGTTGTTCGTGTGTTTAACAACCTCCTTTTCCCTTGATCTTGTGCTTACGAACCTCATTTGTATTTGTTCTTGTGCTTAGGAACCTCGTTTGTCCTTATTTGTGTGCTTAACAACCTCAATTGGCATTATTCGTGTGCTTAACAACCTCTTTTGCCCTTGATCTTGTGCTTATGAACCTCAATTGGCATTGTTCGTGTGCTTAACAACCTCTTTTGCCCTTGGACTTGTGCTTATGAACTTCATTTGCATTTGTTATTGTGCTTAGGAACCTCATTTGCCCTGGTTTGTCTGTTTAACAACCTCAATTGGCGTTGTTCGTGTGCTTCACTACCTCTTTTGCCATTGATTTTGTCCTTATGAACCTCATTTGCATTTGTTCTTGTGCTTAGGAACCTCATTTGCCCTTGTTCGTGTGCTTAACAACCTCAATTGCCGTTGTTCATATCCTTCCTAACCTCTTTTGCCCTTGTTCTTGTGCATAACAACCTCATTTACACTTTTTCTTGTGCTTAACAACCTGAATTGGCATTGTTCGTGTGCTTAACAACGTCTTTTGCCGTTGATCTTGTGCTTATGAACTTCAATTGGCATTGTTTGTGTGCTTAACAACCTCTTTAGCCCTTGATCTTGTGCTTATCAACCTCATTTGCATTTGTTCTTGTGCTTAGGAACCTCGTTTGTCCTTGTTTGTCTGCTTAACAACATCAATTGGCGTTGTTCGTGTGCTTAACAAGCTCTTTTGCCCTTGATCATTTGCTGATGATCCTCAATTGCATTTGTCCTAGTCCTTAGGAACCTCGTTTGTGCTTGTTTGTGTGGTTAACAACCTCAATTGGGGTTTTTCATGTGCTTAACAGCCTCCTTTGCCCTTGATCTTGTGCTTACAAACCTCGTTTGCATTTGTTCTTGTGCTTAGGAACCACGTTTGGCCTTGTTTGTGTCCTTAGCAACCTCAATTGCCATTGTTCGTGTGCTTAACAACCTCTTTTTCCCTTGAGTCTGTGCTTATGAACCTCAATTGGTATTGTTCGTGTGTTTAACAACCTCTTTTGCCCTTGATCTTGTGCTTATGAACCTCATTTGCTTTTGTTCTTATACTTAGGAACCTCATTAGCACTTGTTTGTGAGCTTAACAATCTCAATTGGCGTTGTTTGTGTGCTTAACAACCTCTTTTGCCCTTGTTCTTGTCCTTGTGAACCTCATTTGTATTTGTTCTTATGCATAGGAAACTCGTTTGTACATGTTTGTGTGCTTAACAACCTCAACTGGAGTTGTTCGTGTGCTTAACAACCTCTTTTGCCCTTGATGTTGTGGTTATGAACCTCATTTGCATTTGTTCTTGTGCATAAACTTCGTTTGTACTTGTTTGTGTGCTTAACAACCTCAATTGGCGTTGTTCGTGTACTTAACATCCTCTTTTGCCCTTGATATTGTGCTTAGAAACCTCATTTGGATTTGTTCTTGTGCTTAGGAACCGGATTTGCACTTGTTTGTATGCTTAACAATCTCAATTGGCGTTGTTCGTGTGCTTAACAACCTCTTTTAGCGTTTATTTTGTGCTTAAGAACCTCATTTGCATTTGTTCTAGTGCTTAGGAACCTCAATTACCCTTCTTTGTGTGCTTAACAACCTCAATTGGCGTCGTTCATGTGCTTAACAACCTCTTTTGCCCTTGATCTTGTGCTTACGGACTCATTTCCATTTGTTCTTGTGCTTAGCAACCTCGTTTGTCCTTGTTCGTGTGCTCAACAACCTTTTTTGCCCTTGATCTTGTGCTTATGAACATCAATTGCCATTATTCGTGTGTTTAACAACCTCTTTTGCCCTTGATCTTGTGCTTACAAACCTCGTTTCATTTGTTCTTGTGCTTAGGAACCTCGTTTGTCCTTGTTTGTGTGGTTAGCAACCTCAATTGCCGTTGTTCGTGTGCTTAACAACCTCTTTTTCCCATGAGTCTGTGCTTATGAACCTCAATTGGTATTGTTCGTGTGTTTAACAAGCTTTTTTGCCCTTGATCTTGTGCTTATGAACTTCATTTACATTTGTTCTTGTGCTTAGGAACCTTATTTGCCGTTGTTTGTGTGCTTAACAACCTCAATTAGCGATGTTCGTGTCCTTAACAACCTCTTTTGCCCTTGATCTTGTGCTTATGAACCTCATTTGCATTTGTTCTTGTGCTTATGAACCTCGTTTGTCCTTGTTTGTGTGCTTAACAACCTCAATTGGCGTTGTTCGTGTGCTCAACAACCTCTTTTGCCCTAGATCTTGTGCTTATGAACCTCATTTGCATTTGTTCTTGTGCTTAGGAACCTCGTTTGTACTTGTTTGTGTGCTTAACTACCTCAATTGTAGTTGTCCGTGTGCTTAACAACCTCTTTTACCCTTGATCTTGTGTTTATGAACCTCATTTGCATTTGTTCTAGTGCTTAGGAACCTCTTTAGCCCTTGTTTGTCTTCTTAACAACCTCAATTGGCGTTGTTCGTGTGCTTAACAGCCTCTTTTTCCATTGTTCTTGTTGTTAGCAACCTCGTTTGTCCTTGTTCGTGTGCTTAACAACCTCTTTTGCCCTTGATCTTGTGCTTATGAACCTCAATTGGCGTCGTTCGTGTGCTTAACAACCTCTTTTGCCCTTGATCTTGTGCTTACACACCTTGTTTGCATTTGTTCTTGTGCTTAGGAACCTCGTTTGTCCTTGTTTGTGTGCGTACCAACCTCAATTGGCGTTGTTCGTGTCCTTAACAACCTCTTTTGCCCTTGATGTTGTGCTTATGAACCTCAATTGGCATTGTTCGTGTGCTTCACAAGCTCTTTTGCCCATGATCTTGTGCTTATGAACTTCATTTGCATTTGTTCTTGTGCCTAGGAACCTCATTTGCCGTTGTTTGTGTGCTTAGCAACCTCAATTGGCGTGGTTCGTGTGCTTAACAACCATTTTTGCCCCGATCTTGTGCTTATGAACCTCATTTGCATTTGTTCTTGTGCTTAGGAACCTCGTTTGTCCTTGTTTGTGTGCTTAACAACTTCAATTGGCGTTGTTCGTGTGCTTAACAACCTCTTTTGCCCTGATGTTGTGCTTATGATCCTCAATTGGCATTGTCCGTGTGCTTCACAAGCTCTTTTGCCCTTGATCTTGTGCTTATAAACTTCATTTGCATTTGTTCTTTTGGTTAGGAACCTCATTTGCCGTTGTTTGTGTACTTAGCAACCTCAATTGGCGTTGTTCGTGTGCTTAATAACCTCTTTTGCCCTTGATCTTGTGCTTATGAACCTCATTTGCATTTGTTCTTATGCTTAGGAACCTCGTTTGTCATTGTTTGTGTGCTTAACAACTTTAATTGGCGTTGTTCCTGTGCTTAACAACCTCTTTTGCCCTTGATCTTGTGCTTATGAACCTCATTTCCATTTGTTCTAGTGCTTAGGAACCTCGTTTGTCCTTGTTGGTATGCTTAACAACCTCAATTGGCGTTGTTCGTGTGCTTTACAACCTCATTTGCCCTTGATGTTGTGCTTATGAACCTCATTTGCATTTGTTCTTGTCCTTAGAAACCTCGTTTGTACTTATTTGTGTGCTTAACGACCTCAATTGGCATCATTCGTGTGCTCAACAAACTCTTTTGCCCTTGATATTTTGGTTAGAAACCTAATTTGCATTTGTTCTTCTGCTTAGGAATCTCATTTGCACTTGTTTGTGTACTTAACAACCTCAATTAGCATTGTTCGTGTGCTAAACAACCTCTTTTGCCCTTGTTCTTGTTCTTGTGAACCTCATTTGCATTTGTTCTTGTGCTTAGGAACCTCGTTTGTCCTTGTTTGTGTGCTTAACAACCTCAATTGGCGTTGTTCGTGTGCTTAAGAACCTCTTTTGCCCTTGATGTTGTGCTTATGAACCTCATTTGCATTTATTCTTATGCTTAGCAACTTCGTTTGTACTTCTTTACGTGCTTAACGACCTCAATTGGCGTTGTTCGCATGCTTAACAACCTCTTTTTTCCTTGATCTTGTGCTTATGAACATCAATTGGCATTGTTCGTGTTCTTAACAACCTCTTTTGCCCTTGATCTTATGCTTATGAACCTCATTTGCATTTGTTCTAGTGCTTAAGAACCTCATTAGCCCTTGTTTGTGGGCTTTACAACCTCAATTGGCGTTGTTCGTGTGCTTAACACCTTTTTTGCCCTTGATCTTGTCCTTACGAACCTCATTTGCATTTGTTGTAGTGCGTAGGACCTCATTTGCCCTTGTTTGTGTGCGTAGCAACCTCAATTGGCGTCGTTCGTGTGCTTAACATCCTCTTTTGTCCTTGATGTTGTGCTTATGAACCTCAATTGGCATTGTTCGTGTGCTTAACAACCTCTTTTGTCCTTAATCTTGTGCTTACGCACATCGTTTACATTTGTTCTAGTGCTTAGGAACCTCGTTTGTCCTTTTTTGTGTGCGTACCAACCTCAATTGGCGTTGTTCGTGTGCTTAACAACCTCTTTTGCCCTTCATGTTGTGCTTATGAAGCTCAATTGGCATTGTTCGTGTGCTTCACAAGCTCTTTTGCCCTTGATCTTGTGCTTATGAACTTCATTTGCATTTGTTCTTGTGCCGAGGAACCTCACTTGCCGTTGTTTGTGTGCTTAGCAACCTTAATTGGCGTGGTTCGTGTGCTTAACAACCTCTTTTGCCCTTGATCTTGTGCTTAACAACCTCAGTTGGCGTTGGTTGTGTGCTTAACAACCTCTTTTGCCCTTGTTCTTGTCCTTGTGAACCTCATTTGTATTTGTTCTTGTGCTTAGGAACCTTGTTTGTACTTGTTTGTGTGCTTAACAACCTCAATTGGAGTTGTTCGTGTGCTTAGCAACCTCTTTTACCCTTGATCTTGTGTTTATGAACATCATTTGCATTTGTTCTAGTGCTTAGGAACCTCTTTATCCCTAGTTTGTTTGCTTAACTACCTCAATTGGCGATGTTCGTGTGCTTAACAACCTATTTTGCCAATGATCTTGTGCTTACAAACCTCATTTGCATTTGTTCTTGTTGTTAGCAACCTCGTTTGTCGTTGTTCGTGTGCTTAACAACCTCTTTTGCCCTTGATCTTGTGCTTATGAACCTCAATTGGCTTTGTTCGTGTCCTTAACAACCTCAATTGCCATTGTTTGTGTGCTTAACAACCTCAATTGGCGTCGTTCGTGTGCTTAACAACCTCTTTTGCCCTTATTCTTGTGCTTACGAATACATTTGCATTTGTTCATGTTCATGTTCTTGTGCTTAGCAACCTCGTTTGTCCTTGTTCGGGTGCTTAACAACCTCTTTTGCCCTTGATGTTGTGCTTATGAACCTCAATTGGCATTGTTCGTGTGCTTAACAACCTCTTTTGCCCTTGATCTTGTGCTTACGCACCTCGTTTGCATTTGTTCTTGTGCTTAGGAACCTCATTTGTCCTTGTTTGTGTGCTTAACAACTTTAATAGGCGTTGTTCGTGTGCTTAACAACCCCTTTTGCCCTTGATCTTGTGCTTATGAGACTCATTTGCATTTGTTCTAGTGCTTAGGAACCTCGTTTGTCGTTGTTTGTATGCTTAACAACCTCAATTGGCATTATTCGTGTGCTTAACAACTTCTTTTGCCGTTGATATTTTGGTTAGAAACCTAATTTGCATTTGTTCTTCTGCTAAGGAATCTCATTTGCACTTGTTTGTGTGCTTAAGAACCTCAATTGGCAATGTTCGTGTGCTTAACAACCTCTTTTGCCCTTGATGTTTTGCTTGTAAACCTCATTTGCATTGGTTCTAGTGCTTAGGAACCTCAATTGCCCTTGCTTGTGTGCTTAACAACCTCAATTGGAGTTGTTCGTGTGATTAACAACCTTTTTTGCCCTTGATCTTGTGCTTATGAATCTCATTTGCTGTTGTTCTTCTACTTAGGAACCTCATTTGCCCTTGTTTGTGTGCTTAACATCTCAATTGGCGTTGTTCTTGTGATTAACAACCTTTTTTACCCTTCAGCTTGTGCTTATGAACCTTATTTGCTTTTGTTCTTGTGCTTAGGAACCTCATTTGCCCTTGTTTGTGTGCCTAACAACCTCAATTAGCGTTGTTCGAGGGCTTAACAACCTCTTTTGCCCTTGTTCTTGTTCTTGAGAACCTCATTTGTATTTGTTCTTGTGCTTAGGAACCTCGTTTGTACTTGTTTGTGTGCTTAACAACCTCAATTGGCGTTGTTCGTGTGCTTAAGAACCTCTTTTGCCCTTGATGTTGTGCTTATGAACCTCATTTGCATTTGTTCTTATGCTTAGCAACTTCGTTTGTACTTGTTTGTGTGCTTAACGACCTCAATTGGCGTTGTTCGCGTGCTTAACAACCTCTTTTTCCTTTGATTTGTGCTTGTGAACCTCAATTGGCATTGTTCGTGTTCTTAACAACCTCTTTTGCCCTTGATCTTGTGCTTATGAACCTCATTTGCATTTGTTCTAGTGATTAAGAACCTCATTTGCCCTTGTTTGTGTGCTTTACAACCTCAATTGGTGTTGTTCGTGTACTTAACAACCTTTTTTGCCCATGATCTTGTGTTTATGAACCTCCTTTGCATTTGTTCTAGTGCTTAGAAATCTCTTTAGCCAAGGTTTGTTTGCTTAACAACCTCAATTGGCGTTGTTCGTGTGCTTAACAACCTCTTTTACCATTGATCTTGTGCTTACGAACTTCATTTGCATTTGTTCTTGTTGTTAGCAACCTCGTTTGTCGTTGTTTGTGTGCTTAACAACCTCTTTTTCCCTTGATCTTGTGCTTATGAACCTCAATTGGCATTGTTCGTGTGCTTAACAACCTCAATTGCCCTTGTTTGTGTGCTTAGCAACCTCAATTGGCGTTGTTCGTGTCCTTAACAACCTCTTTTGCCCATGATCTTGTGCTGATGAACCTCATTTGCATTTGTTCTAGTGCTTAGGAACCTCGTTTGTCCTTGTTTGCGTGCTTAACAACCTCAATTGGCGTTGTTCGTGTGCTTAACAACCTCTTTTTCCCTTGATGTTGTGCATATGAACCTCATTTGCATTTGTTCTTCTCGTTAGGACCCTCGTTTGTACTTGTTTGTGTGATTAACGACCTCAATTGGCATTATTCGTGTGCTTAGCAACCTCATTTGCATTTGTTATTGTGCTTAGGAACCTCGTTTGTCCTTGTTTGTGTGCTTAACAACTTCAACTGGCGTTGTTCGTGTGCTTAACAACCTCTTTTGCCCTTGATCTTGTGCTTATGAACCTCATTTGCATTTGTTCTTGTCCTTAGGAACCTCGTTTGTACTTGTTTGTGCGCTTAACGACCTCAATTGGCATCTTTCGTGTGCTTAACAACCTCTTTTGCCCTTGATATTTTGGTTAGAAACCTAATTTGCATTTCTTCTTCTGCTTAGGAATCTCAATTGCACTTGTTTGTGTGCTTAACAACCTCAATTAGCATTGTTCGTGTGCTTAACAACTACTTTTGCCCTTGATATTGTGCTTATGAACCTCATTTGCATTGGTTCTATTACTTAGGAACCTCAATTGCCATTGCTTATGTGCTTAACAACCTCAATTGGCGTTGTTCGTGTGATTAACAACCTTTTTTGCCCTTGATCTTGTGCTTATGAACCTCATTTGCTTTTGTTCTTGTACTTAGGAACCTCATTTGCCCTTGTTTGTGCGCTTAACAATCCGAATTGGCGTTGTTCGTGTGATTAACAACCGTTTTTACCCTTGAGCTTGTGCTTATGAACCTTATTTTCTTTTGTTCTTGTGCTTAGGAACCTCGTTTGCACTTGTTTGTGTGCTTAACGACCTCAAATGGCATTATTCGTGTGCTTAGCAATCTCATTTGTATTTGTTCTTGTGGTTAGGAACCTCGTTTGTCCTTGTTTGTGTGCTTAACAACTTCAATTGGCGTTGTTCGTGTGCTTAACATCCTTTTTTCCCTTGATCTTGTGCTTATGAACCTCATTTGCATTTGTTCTAGTGCTTAGGAACCTCGTTTGTCCTTGTTTGTGTGCTTAACAACCTCAATTGGCGTTGTTCGTGTGCTTAACAACCTCTTTTGCCCTTGATGTTGTGCTTATGAACCACATTTGCATTTGTTCTTGTCCTTAGGAACCTCGTTTGTACTTGTTTGTGTGCTTAACGACCTCAATTGGCATTATTCGTGTGCTTAACAACCTCTTTTGCCCTTGATATTTTGGTTAGAAACCTAATTTGCATTTGTTCTTCTGTTTAGGAATCTCATTTGTACTTGTTTGTATACTTAACAACCTCAATTGGCATTGTTCGTGTGCTTAACAACCTCTTTTGCCCTTGATCTTGTTCTTGTGAACCTCATTTGCATTTGTTCTTGTGCATAGGAACCTCGTTTGTCCTTGTTTGTGTGCTTAGCAACCTCAATTGGCGTTGTTCGTGTCCTTAACAATCTCTTTTGCCCTTGATCTTGTGCTTATGAACCTCATTTGCATTTATTCTAGTGCTTAGGAACCTCGTTTGTCCTTGTTTGCGTTCTTAACAACCTCTTTTGCCCTTGATATTTTGGTTAGAAACCTAATTAGCATTTGTACTTTTGCTTAGGAATCTCAATTGCACTTGTTTGTGTGCTTAACAACCTCAATTGGCATTGTTCGTGTGCTTAACAACCTCTTTTGCCCTTGATGTTGTGCTTATGAACCTCATTTGCATTGGTTCTATTGCTTAGGAACCTCAATTGCCCTTGGTTGTGTGCTTACCAACCTAAATTGGCGTTGTTCGTGTGATTAACAACCTTTTTTGCCCTTAATCTTGTGCTTATGAACCTCATTTGCTTTTGTTCTTCTGCTTAGAAACCTCCTTTGCCCTTGTTTGTGTGCTTAACAATCTCAATTGGCGTTGTTCGTGTGATTAACTACCCTTTTTACCCTTGAGCTTGTGCTTATGAACCTTATTTTCTTTTGTTCTTGTGCTTAGCAATCTTGTTTGTACTTGTTTGTGTGCTTAACGACCTCAATTGGCATTATTCGTGTGCTTAGCAACCTCATTTGCATTTGTTCTTCTGGTTAGGAACCTCGTTTGTCCTTGTTTGTGTGCTTAACAACTTCAATTGGCGTTTTTCGTGTGCTTAACAACCTCTTTTGCCCTTGATCTTGTGCTTATGAACCTCATTTGCATTTGTTCTAGTGCTTAGGAACCTCGTTTGTCCTTGTTTGTGTGCTTAATAAACCTCAATTGGCGTTGTTCGTCTGCTTAACAACCTCTTTTGCCCTTGATGTTGTGCTTATGAACCTCATTTGCATTTGTTCTTGTCCTTGGGAACCTCGTTTGCACTTGTTTGTGTGCTTCACGACCTCAATTGGCATTATTCGTGTGCTTAACAACCTCTTTTGCCCTTGATATTTTGGTTAGAAACCTAATTTCCATTTGTTCTTCTGCTTAGGAATCTCAATTGGACTTGTTTGTGTACTTAACAACCTTAATTGGCATTGTTCGTGTGCTTAACAACCTCTTTTGCCCTTGTTCTTATTCTTGTGAACCTCATTTGCATTTGTTCTTGTGGTTAGGAACCACGTTTGTATTTGTTTGTGTGCTTGACAACCTCAGCTGGTGTTGTTCGTGTGCTTAACAACCTCTTTTGCCCTTGATCTTGTGCTTACGAACCTCATTTGCATTTGTTCTTGTGCTTAGGAACCTCGTTTGTCCTTGTTTGTGTGCTTAACAACCTCAATTGGCATTGTTAGTGTCCTTAAGAACCTCTTTTGCCCTTGATGTTGTGCTTATGAACCTAATTTGCATTTATTCTTATGCTTAGCAATTTCGTTTCTACTTGTTTGTGTGCTTAACGACCTCAATTGGCGTTGTTCGCATGATTAGCAACCTCTTTTTCCCTTGATCTTGTGCTTATGAACATCAATTGACATTATTCGTGTTCTTAACAACCTCTTTTGCCCTTGATCTTGTGCTTATGAACCTCATTTGCATTTGTTCTAGTTCTTAAGAACCTCATTTGTCCTTGTTTGTGTGCTTTACAACCTCAATTGGCGTTGTTCGTGTGCTTAACAACCTTTTTTGCCCTTGATCTTGTCCTTATGAACCTCATTTGCTTTTGTTCTAGTCCTTAGGAACTCATTTGCCCTTGATGTTGTGCTTATGAACCTCAATTGGCATTGTTCGTGTGCTTCACAAGCTCTTTTGTCCTTCATCTTGTGCTTATGAACTTCTTTTGCATTTGTTCGTGTGCTTAGGAACCTCGTTTGTCATTGTTTGTGTGCTTAACAACTTCAATTGGCATTGTTCGTGTGCCTACCAACCTCTTTTGCCCTTGATCTTGTGCTTATGAACCTCATTTGCATTTGTTCTAGTGCTTAGGAACCTCATTTGCCCTTGTTTGTGTGCTTAACAACCTCAATTGTCGTTGTTCGTGTGATTAACAACCTCTTTTGCCCTTGATCTTGTGCTTATGAATCTCATTTGCTTTTGTTCTTGTGCTTAGGAACTTCATTTGCCCTTGTTTGTGTGCTTAACAATCTCAATTGGCGTTGTTTGTGTGCTTAACAACCTCTTTTGCCCTTGTTCTTTTCCTTGTGAACCTCATTTGTATTTGTTCTTGTGCTTAGGAACCTCGTTTGTACTTGTTTGTGTGCTTAACAACCTCAATTGGAGTTGTTCGTGTGCTTAACAACCTCTTTTACCCTTGATCTTGTATTTATGAACCTCATTTGCAATTGTTGAAGTGCTTAGGATCCTCTTTAGCCCTGGTTTGTTTGCATAACAACCTCAATTGGCGTTGTTCGTGTGCTTGACAACCTATTTTGTCATTGATCTTGTGCTTCCGAACCTCATTTGCATTTGTTCTTCTTGTTACCAACCTCGTTTGACATTGTTCGTGTGGTTAACAACCTCTTTTGCCCTTGATCTTGTGCTTATGAACCTCATTTGCATTTGTTCTAGTGCTTAGGAACCTCGTTTCTCCTTGTTCGAGTGCTTAACAACCTCAATTGGCGTCGTTCGTGTGCTTAACAACCTCTTTTGCCCTTGTTCTTGTGCTTACGAACTCATTTGCATTTGTTCTTGTGCTTAACAATCTCGTTTGTCCTTGTTCGTGTGCTTAACAACCTCTTTTGCCCTTGATCTTGTGCTTATGAACCTTAATTGGCTTTGTTCGTGTGCTTAACAACCTCTTTTGCCCTTGATCTTGTGCTTACGCACCTCGTTTGAATTTGTTCTTGTGCTTAGGAACCTCGTTTGTCCTTGTTGGTGTGCTTACCAACCTCCATTGACGTTGTTCGCGTGCTTAACAACCTCTTTTGCCCTTGATGTTGTGCTTATGAACCTCAATTGGCATTGTTCGTGTGCTTCACAAGCTCTTTTGCCCATGATCTTGTGCTTATGAAGTTCATTTCCATTTGTTCTTGTGCTTAGAAACCTCATTTGCCGTTGTTTGTGTGCTTAGCAACCTGAATTGGCGTTGTTCGTGTACTTAAAAACCTCGTTTGCCCTTGATCTTGTGCTTATGAACCTCATTTGCATTTGTTCTTGTGGTTAGGAACCTCGTTTCTCCTTGTTTGTGTGCTTAACAACTTCAATTGGCGTTGTTCGTGTGCTTAACAACCTCTTTTGCCCTTGATCTTGTGCTTATGAATCTCATTTGCATTTGTTCTAGTGCTTAGGAACCTCGTTTGTCCTTGTTTGTGTGCTTAACAACCTCAATTGGCGTTGTTCGTGTGCTTAACAACCTCTTTTTCCCTTGATGTTGTGCTTATGAAACTTATTTGCATTTGTTCTTGTCCTTAGGAACCTCATTTGTACTTGTTTGTGTGCTTAACGACCTCAATTGGCATTATTCGTGTGCTTAACAACCTCTTTTGCCCTTGATATTTTGGTTAGAAACCTAATTTGCATTTGTTCTTCTGCTTAGGAATCTCAATTGCACTAGTTTGTGTGCTTAACAACCTCAATTGGCATTGTTCGTGTGCTTAACAACCTCTTTTGCCCTTGTTCTTGTTCTTGTGAACCTCATTTGCATTTGTTCTTGTGCTTAGGAACCTTGTTTGTCCTTGATGTTGTGCTTCTGAACCTCATTTGCATTGGTTCTAGTGCTTAGGACCCTCAATTGCCCTTGCTTGCGTGCTTAACAACCTCAATTGGCGTTGTTCGTATGATTAACAACCTTTTTTGCCCTTGATCTTGTGCTTATGAACCTCATTTGCTTTTGTTCCTCTGCTTAGGAACCTCATTTGCCCTTGTTTGTGTGCTTAACAATCTCAATTGGCGTTATTCATGTGATTAACAACCCTTTTTACCCTTGAGCTTGCTCTTATGAACCTTATTTTCTTTTGTTCTTGTGCTTAGGAACCTCGTTTGTACTTGTTTGTGTGCTTAACAACCTCAATTGGCGTTGTTCGTGTGCTTAAGAACCTCTTTTGCCCTTGATGTTGTGCTTATGAACCTCATTTGCATTTGTTCTTATGCTTAGCAACTTCGTTTGTACTTGTTTGTGTGCTTAACAACCTCAATTGGCGTTGTTCGCATGCTTAACGTCCTCATTTTCCCTTGATCTTGTTCTTGGGAACCTCAATTGGCACTGTTCGTGTTCTTAACAACCTCTTTTGCCATTCATCTTGTGCTTATGAATCTCATTTGCATTTGTTCTAGTGCTTAAGAACCTCATTTGCCCTTGTTTGTGTGCTTTACAACCTCAATTGGCGTTGTTCGTGTGCTTAACAACCTCTTTTGCCATTGATCTTGTCCTTATGAACCTCATTTGCATTTGTTCAAGTGCTTAGGACCTCATTTGCCATTGTTTGTGTGCGTAACAACCTCAATTGGCGTTGTTCGTGTGCTTAACAACCCCTGTTGCCATTAATCTTGTACTTACGAACCTCATTTGCATTTGTTCTTGTGCTTAGGATCCTCATTTGCCCTTGTTTGTGCGCTTAACAACCTCAATTGGCGTTGTTCGTGTGCTTAGCAACCTCTTTTGCCCTTGATCTTGTGCTTATGAACCTCAATTGCATTTGTCCTTGTGCTTAGGAACCTCGTTTGTCCTTGTTTGTGTGCTTAACAATCTCAGTTGGCGTTGTTCGTGTGCTTAACAACCTCTTTTGCCCTTGATCTTGTGCTTATGAACCTCAATTGGCATTGTTCGTGTGCTAAACAACCTCTTTTGGCCTAGATCTTGTGCTTAGAAACCTCGTTTGTCCTTGTTTGTGTCCTAAACGACATCAATTGGCGTTGTTTGTGTGCTTAACAACCACTTTTCCCCTTGAGTTTGTGCCGATGAACCTCAATTAGCATTTGTTCTTGTGCTTAACCACCTCAATTGGCGTTGTTCGTGTGCTTAACAACCTCTTTTGCCCTTGGTCTTGTGCTTATGAACCTCATTTGCATTTGTTCTTGTGCTTATCAACGTCATTTTTTCCCCTTGAGTTTGTGCCGATGAACCTCAATTAGCATTTGTTCTTGTGCTTAACCACCTCAATTGGCGTTGTTCGTGTGCTTAACAACCTCTTTTGCCCTTGGTCTTGTGCTTATGAACCTCATTTGCATTTGTTCTTGTGCTTATCAACGTCATTTTTTCTTTTTGTGTGCTTAACAACCTCTATTGGCGTTGTTCGTGTGCTTAACAACCTATTTTGCCCTTGTTCTTGTGGTTGTGAAACACATTTGCATTTGTTCTTATGCTTAGGAACCTCATTTGCCGTTGTTTCTGTGCTTAACAACCTCAATTGGCGTTGTTCGTGTTCTTAACAAGCTCTTTTGCCCTTGATCTTGTGCTTATGAACTTCATTTGCTTTTGTTCTTGTGCTTTGGAACCTCTATTGTCCTTGTTTGTGTGCTTAACAACCTCAATTGGCATTGTTTGTGTGCTTAACAACCTCTTTTGCCCTTGATCTTGTGCTTATGAACCTCTTTGCCCATGATTTTGTGCTTATGAATCTCATTTGTATATGTTCTAGTGCTTAGGAACCTCATTTGCCCTTGTTTGTGTGCTTAACAACCTCAATTGGCATTGTTTGTGTGCTTAACAACCTCTTTTGCCCTTGATCTTGTGTTTATGAACCTTATTTACATTTGTTATAGTGCTTAGGAACCTCTTTAGCCATGGTTGGTTTGCTTAACAACCTCAATTGGCGTTGTTCGTGTGCTTAACAACCTCTTTTGCCCTTGATCTTGTGTTTATGAACCACATTTGCATTTGTTCTAGTGCTTAGGAACCTCTTTAGCCATGGTTTGTTTGCTTAACAACCTCAATTGGCGTTGTTCGTGTGCTTAACAACCTCTTTTACCATTGATCTTGTCCTTACGAACCTCATTTGCTTTTGTTCTTGTGCTTAGCAACCTCGTTTGTCCTTGTTCGTGTGCTTAACAATCTCTTTTGCCCTTGATCTTGTGCTTATGAACCTCAATTGGCATTGTCCATGTGCTTAACAACCTCTTTTGGCCTTGGTCTTGTGCTTATGCAGCTCGTTTCAATTTGTTCTTGTGCTTAGGAACCTCGTTTGTCCTTGTTTGTGTGCGTAGCAACCTCAATTGGCGTTGTTCGTGTGCTTAACAACCTCTTTTGCCCTTGATGTTGTGCTTATGAACCTCAATTGTCATTGTTCGTGTGCTTCACAAGCTCTTTTTCCCTTGATCTTGTGCTTATGAACTTCATTTGCATTTGTTCTTATGCTTAGGAACCTCATTTGCCGTTGTTTGTGTGCTTAGCAACCTCAATTGGCGTGGTTCATGTGCTTAACAACCTGT
This sequence comes from Carex arenaria, assembly GCA_964058825.1. Lineage (NCBI taxonomy): Eukaryota > Viridiplantae > Streptophyta > Magnoliopsida > Poales > Cyperaceae > Carex > Carex arenaria. The sequence goes on along the minus strand of CAXKVW010000389.1, from coordinate 320,873 downwards.
TTTGCCCATGATCTTGTGCTTATGAACCTCATTTGCTTTTGTTCTTGTGCTTAGGAACCTCGTTTGTCCTTGTTTATGTGCTTAACAACTTCAATTGGCGTTGTTCGTGTGCTTAACAACCTCTTTTTCCCTGGATCTTGTACTTATGATCCTCATTTGCATTTGTTCTAGTGCTTAGGAACCTCATTTGCCCTTGTTTGTGTGCTTAACAACCTCAATTGGCGTTGTTCGTGTGATTAACAACCTCTTTTGCCCTTGATCTTGTGCTCAGGAACCTCATTTGCTTTTGTTCTTGTGCTTGGGAACCTCATTTGCTCTTGTTTGTGTGCTTAACAATCTCAATTGGCGTTGTTTGTGTGCTTAACAACCTCTTTTGCCCATGATATTTTGGGTAGAAACCTAATTTGCATTTGTTCTTGTGCTTAGCAATCTCATTTGCACTTGTTCGTATGCTTCACAACCACAATTGGCATTGTTCGTATGCTTAACAATCTTTTTTGCCCTTAATGTTAAGGTTATTAACCTCATTTGCATTTGTTATAGCGCCTAAGAACCTCAGTTGCCCTTGTTTGTGTGCTTTACAACCTCAATTGGCATTGTTCGTGTGCTTAACAACCTCTTTTGCCCTTGATCTTGTCTTTATGAACCTCATTTGCATTTGTTCTAGTGCTTAGGACCTCAATTGCCCTTGCTTGTGTGCTTAACAACCTCAATTGGCGTTGCTCGTGTGCTTAACAATCTCATTTTCCATTGATCTTGTGCCTATGAACCACATTTGCGTTTGTTCTAGTGCTTAGAAACCTCGTTTGTACTTATTTATGTGCTTAACAACCTCAATTGGTGTTGTTCGTATGTTTCACAACCTCTTTTTCCCTTGATCTTGTGCTTATGAACCTCAATTGGCATTGTTCGTGTTCTTAACAACCTCTTTTGCCCTTGATCTTGTTGTTATGAACCTCATTTACTTTGTTCTAGTGCTTAAGAACCTCATTTGTCATTGTTTGTGTGCTTTACAACCTCAATTGGCGTTGTTCGTGTGCTTAAAACAACCTCTTTTGCCCTTGATCTTGTGCTTATGAACCTCATTTGTATTTGTTCTAGTGCTTAACAACCTCAATTGACGTTATTCGTGTGCTTAACAACCTCTTTTGCAATTGATCTTGTGCTTATGAACCTCACTTGCCTTTTTTCTAGTGCTTAGGAACCACATTTACCCTTGTTTGTGTGTTTAACAACCTCAATTGGAGTTGTTCGTGTGTTAACAACCTCTTTTGCCATTGTTCTTGTGCTTGTGAACCTCGTTTGTCCTTGTTTGTATGCTTAACAACCTCAATTGGCGTTGCTCGTGTGCTTAACAACCTCTTTTGCCCTTCATGTTGTGCTTATGAACCTCATTTGCATTTGTTCTTATGCTTAGGAACCTCGTTTGTACTTGTTTGTGTGGTTAACGACCTCAATTGGCATTGTTCGTGTGCTTAACAACCTCTTTTGCCCTTGATATTGTGGTTAGAAAGCTAATTTGCATTGGTTCTTATGCTTAGGAATCTCTTTTGCACTTGTTTGTGTGCTTAACAACCTCAATTGGCGTTATTCGTGTGCTTAAAAACCTCTGTTGCCCTTGATCTTCTGCTTATGAACCTCATTTGCATTTGTTCTCGTGCTTAGGAACCTCTTTTGCCCTTGTTTGTGTGCTTAATAACCTCAATTGGCGTTGTTCGTGTGCTTAACAATCTCTTTTGCCCTTGATATTGTGCTTACGAACCTCATTTGTATTTGTTCTTGAGCTTAGCAACCTCGTTTGTCCTTGTTCGTGTGCTTAACAACCTCTTTTGCCTTTGATCTTGTGCTTATGAACCTCAATTGGTATTGTTCATGTGCTTAACAACCTCTTTTGCCCTTGATCTTGTGCTTACGAACCTCGTTTGCATTTGTTCTTGTTCTTAGGAACCTCGTTTGTCCTTGTTTGCGTGCTTAACAACCGCAATTGGTGTTGTTCGTGCGCTTAACAACCTCTTTTGTCCTAGATGTTGTGCTTATGAACCTCATTTGCATTTGTTCTTGTGCTTAGGAACCTCGTTTGTACTTGTTTGTGTGCTTAACAACCTCAATTAGTGTTGTTCGTGTGCTTAACCCCTTCTTTTGCCCTTGATATTGTGCTTAGAAACCTCATTTGCATTTGTTCTTGTGCTTAGGAACCTCATTTTCACTTGTCTGTGTGCTTAACAACCTCAATTGGCGTTGTTCGTGTGCTTAACAACCTCTTTTGCCCTTGATCTTGTGCTTACGAACTCATTTGCATTTGTTATTGTGCTTAGCAACCTCGTTTGTCCTTTTCGTGTGCTTAACAATCTCTTTTGCCCTTAATCTTGTACTTATGAACCTCAATTGGCATTGTTCGTGTGCTTAACAACCTCTTTTGCCCTTGATCTTGTGCTTACGAACCTCGTTTGCATTTGTTCTTGTGCTTAAGAACCTCGTTTGTTCTTTTTTGTGTGCTTAACAACCTCAATTGGCGTTGTTCGTGTGCTTAACAACTTCTTTTGCCCTTGATGTTGTGCTTATGAACCTCAATTGGCATTGTTCGTGTGCTTAACAAGCTCTTTTACCATTGATCTTGTGCTTATAAACTTAATTTGCATTTGTTCTTGTGCTTAGGAACCTCATTTGCCGTTGTTTGTGTGCTTAACAACCTCAATTGGCGTTGTTCGTGTGCTTAACAACCTTTTTTGCCCTTGATCTTGTGCTTATGAACCTCATTTGCATTTGTTCTTGTGCTCAGGAACCTCGTTTGTCCTTATTTGTGTGCTGAACAACATCAATTGACGTTGTTCGTGTGCTTAACAACATCTTTTGCCGTCAATTAAATTGAATAAATCTTTATATTGATTAAAGTAATCTGGATGCATAAGATATAATTGTCTAAGTAAATTGAAATATTGATATAAAAATAACACAGTTTGTATTTTTGTGAAAATGTATGAAAATAATTTTGTTATGATTGCAGTCTATGTTAAAAAATGAAACTCCTGAAGAGCTTCTAAAATAAAGAATTTATTTCAAGAAAGAAATTAAAATAAAAAATCTTAGGAGAACAATTTTTTTTTTAGTTTTTTTTAAAATAAAAAATAAAAAAATAATATATATATATATTTTAAGAAAAAATAATGTTTCTTAAGATTTAGAAGCATAAATCAAATTTATATTTCCTGAGATTCAACATCTAAACACACATGTTAAGCCAACACTCTGAATCGCATACATTCAGATTTTCATGCAAAAGTTCGATATTATTTCAAAATTAGAGATTCTCATAATTATTATTCTAAAATCGAAAAAAAAAAAAAGAGAGGATGTTTCAACTAAAAGTAAAACATGTATTTTCAAATTAGTTAAATAAGCTCTTCTGCAAATATTGATGCATTATCTATATACTTTTTTCCAAATTCCAATTTTATTAATTTCTTAGAATTGTTTAAAATGGAAGTAGCCAATCTACAGGACTTTATTACCGAATATTGCTTCATACACACCTAGAAATCTTCGAATATTAAAAAAAAAGAAGGAAAACCACGATCAAGAAAAATTGGCCCTATAAAAACTATAACAGATCACAAATCGATCAAAGAGATGCATAGAAAACTTCTCTTTATAAGTACAGCACGGTCAAATACTGAAATCCGATGAATCGCTAACATAATTTTTCCAAAAAACAAAAACAAAATGAATCAATTAGGCCCCCAACAAATCAGGTGATATGCCTTATTCAGCTTCTCTTCCGGCATCTTCGTTTTGAGGAACGCATCACTGGCCGCAGCAGATCCCCTTTCGGCAATTCGAGAATTAGAAGAAACTGTCTGATTGGCCTTGGTTGAAACAGAGCTTGCACCGGCACGATTAGAAGCCCGCTGGTAGAGAGACCGCATTGTGTAATTCCACCGGCACAACCCGGCTTGATCCTTGAGAGCTTCTACAACAGCGACACTTGCAGCCACCACCACTGGTGCTTTGCTCTTAATCGCTCCGCTCATTTCTATGTTTTACCAGAGATCTGGTTTACAAGAGATTGGAGAAGAGAATTGTTGAACTAAGTCGTTTTTCGGCTTGGACTAGAAGTTTTGATTTGGGAAAAGGAGGAAAAGATGGATCTGTATTTAAGGAGTAGATCGCGAGAATGGAGGGATGAGAGGAAGAGGAAACTAGGAAAGTATTGATCGGAGAAACTATGGGCAGTTTTGCTGGTGATTTTGATTGTTTCGGGTGGGGCCCGTATATTCTGGAGTTTTGCCCGTTTGAGTCCGGAAACTACGAATTCGCATCCTCTGAGATATCTCAAACTTTGCTTGACTTTTTTGTAATATCTCAATCGTTAAAATACGTCCTGCACGAATCTCGAAGCTCAAATAACGTCGGTCACGCAAAAATTGAGATATCTCAGTGGATACCCACCCGGAAACTACTATTTTGCACGGGTATTTTGGATATTTTAAAATAAAAAACTATTTCTTTCTTAAACAACCGCACTTAAAAGTACAGTAAATTTTCAGGAACAGAATCACCTGTTTCTATGTGAATAGAAAATTTATGTCTCTAAAGACATTATTAGCTAAATCTAAAGTGAATTTTGAGATTTAAATATTGAATATAATTTTATTTCGGATCCACCGAACAGTAATTTTATAGACAGAAGATTCGGTTTCAATTTTCAGAGCCCATTAATAGTCCAGCTCCAGCATCAATATTTCTAGACGTAAAACAAATTTGTGAGAACACTACTGGAACCGTACCTTTCATCAGCCTGTCCTAGATGGACCCATATCATTAGTGCGGTTATATCTATTTTTTTTTTAATTAATCAATCTATTTTCCAAATATTTGATTTTTTTAATTCTATAAAAAAAATCCGAATTTTTCAGTTGTTTGAACAAAACGTCAAATCATCTCGTTTACCCTTTCAATCTCTCTAATATCATCGGTAGTTCAAAAATAAAAATAAAAATAAAAATAAAAACACTAGATATTACGGATGTCATGTAAAGTTAGTAAAATGTCACGGATTTATTTAGCAGTGACATCTGATAATTTGGCATTCAGTTGAAATTGTATGCTTCATATCATTCTTTGGTATTTCTTTTGAAAATCAGGGTCAATATTCATAAAACTTTTCTAGTGCAAAAATTTGATTAATATGTGATTCATTTTTTTTTAAAGAAGACAACTATCGTAAACATGATTTTTTTTTTTTTATACTCTAATTTTCTAGAAAGAAACTTCTAAAATAAAATATGAATAGTCCGATCTTAATCGCACAAATATTATATATTGTCTTTTGTTGCACTAAAATGGAAGTCAAGTAACATTACTAATTTGTAGTCAAGTCTAGTCTCAGATATACATTTTGACAAAGCAATTTTTAATTCATACAGAACATAAATAATAGAGTAAAAACTGTCTATGTGTTTATCTTGTGCTGCATGAATTAGAAACTGTTCTGTCAAATGTGTACCCCTGTTTTGTGTGTTCATACTTGAATTTCTGAAATAATTATATAATTCACAGTTTCTCTATTAAATGTTGATAAATCAATCAAGTATGCTTTACAAGTTTACATAGAAACCTAATTGTCAAGTAACTGGTGAAGAAACAAACTTATTATATACTTAAGAAACAAATCAAAACAAAATGCAGCTGAGTAGACAGCAAAAGTAGACATGTTTCTTTTATTTTATTTTAAATTAAATATAAAAAAAATGAGAAGAAATATATGGTCTGGACTCGAGCGTTCACTGTAAATAAAGTTAAACAGTATTATAAATCTGGGGGCTAACACGGGGAAAATACCGGAGCAATTTTGGATCCTTCGCAAATTGCAATCAATTTGATCAATTATTTAAATCTTTCTTCGGAAAAGTGGAATCTTGAAAAAAAAAAAAACATATAATGATTTTATACTTTTGAAGTTTCTGGAATCGTATTCATACCGAGAGTGAAAACGGTCCGGATTGGGTAAAAATCATATACGATATTTTTAATTTTCAGATATCAATATATATTAAACGAATATGAATACGAATTAGATATTGAATGATTATGAATTTTTTTTTTGAATAAATGAATGATTATGAATACGAATTAGAATATTGAATGATTATGAATATATATCGGATATTATACAGATATAAATATAAATATAATTTAAATATTGTAATAAAATTAATATATTATTTGATAACTTATTTTTTTCATTAGAAAATAATAATAACATAACATACTATACAATATGAACATTTAATTATTATGGTTAATAAAATAATTTTTATAATGTTAAATTTATTATGTCATTACAAAAGATATATCTTATTAAAAAAATTAATCACTAACATAATTATATTTGTGATCGAAAGATACTTACAAAAAATTATTTTTTTCTAAACATATATGATTCTAGAATAAAAAAAAATATGGATACAATAATTAATTGTATGTTATATGTATCCACACAAACAAATATACAAAAAATATGCATATAATTATATAAATACGGATAATTATCTGTATTGGTTATCCGTATCCGCTTTCCAAAACTGAAACCATATTCGTATCCACATAATTCATATATGTATATCTACAAATTATCTGTATGGCCATGTTTGATTGTGAGTTGAAGTTAAATCATGGGTTAAACTTGAATAGATGGGTTAATTTAAAAGGAGTGACACGGCATAAGTTATACAACCTGATAGGTGGGTTAATTTATGGCGATATAAGTGATTTCTTATGCTATACAATTTCATCACACTTTATTCATGTTTGGCAGTATAAGTGCATAACAAGATACTTATTCCATGATTTATGCCACAATCAAACATGACCTATATGCATCTGCAAAATTTTGAATACATAACCGGATAATAACGGATAACATCCAATTCATTTTCACTCCTATGTTTTGAACCAGATTTCTTTGTTGGTTTAGTCAACGTTTTTTTTTAGTAAAAGTCAGCCGATTAAATCAATGTTAACCAGTTCACTAACTTAAACGATTCAAGAATCAAATTGAACTAGTGACCGACAGAATTGGAAAAAACAGCTCGTGGCTCGATCAATAAGAGCTTTATCGTTGCTGCCTCGAACTGTTACCGAGTTAGCTCATTTTTGTCTCGGTCCAGAATTAAAGTGTTTAGTTGAACCTCATTCGATTTAAACCAGCTCACTCGTGTAAATTTGTATAAATTTTTGTGAAATTTATGTTGTATTTTGTGCTTCATTATCTAAATTTTTTTCAGCTACTGCTTTTATATAAAGCCCATCGAGCCACTACAAGACAGTGTGGTCCAGCTTTTTTCCTAACTCGGTTCAATTACAATTTAAAATTTTAGTTCGGCCCTCTAATTCTAACTCAGCTCAGTTTCTACTACAAGTCAATTACGCGTTGCCAGTTGCCATGAACCCTGGTGACCGAGTCTGTTTTTTTCGTGTTCAACTGACCGATTTGGTTTGGAATTTGGATGGAAGCTTCTCGCTCGAAATGCCTCTCTTTATCCTATATTAAAACTCATTCTAAATTTATAAAATACCCATTTTATTTTTTATTAAAAATATATAAATCTCATCAGACTCAAATTATTTAAATCTGAAATGTTTTTCAACTGTCCGAGCTGTGCACATCGCATTAAGATTTGTGCGTGTCGCTTCAATATTCGTGCTAATCTAATGCACACGAATCTTAAAGCAATTTTGATTAGCGCATATCACATTAAGATTTGTGCATGTTGCTTCAATATGTGTGCGTTTTTTGCATCAAGATTCATGCTGGTCTTCTGTGCACAAATATAAAAGCAGTTCGGACGGTAGAGGAACTGTTCATATTCAAATTTGAGTATGATAAGATTTATATGCTTTTTAATAAAGGATAAAATGGGTATTTTATAAATTTAGAATGAGTTTTAATATAAAATACAATAAAATTGATAAGTTTGTGAGTTTTTGAAATTTGGAGAGGGGAATATGTAATTTCAAATTTTAGAGAGAGAAATACGTAATTTTGAAGTTTTTGAGGGATACATGTGAAATTCCCTCAAAAAAAAAAATCTGACCTCAGTCAATAAGTACAATATTTAATGGACAATGTAAAAATGTATACAATTATAGAGGTGAGCGGACACACCACGGTACTCTTACTGGGAATCGCATCCTCTACGGAGTTTTTATCTGCAGAACTGTGCAGTTTTTTTAATCTGGGCCATTTGTTTTGATCGGACAGATCAAATAAGATTATAGCACGAATCTCAAAGCAAAATTAATACTGCCCCTCCATCATCTCGAGCACTCACCGGCTGAAGAATAAATCTGGACCGTCTAATCAACTCTACACAGCTCCGCAGGTAAAAACTCCACAGAGGATACGGTCCCACTCTTACCGGTCACATATCGTGAATACCAATATACCATCCGAAAAAATAACACGACGTAACACCGCTCGTTAATCATCATGGTCATAACATGCGATGCTACAGAGCACATCAAAACTTTGTCAATATATAACTAATTAACATGATCAAACGTGTAACGTTATAAATAACGTTCAGTAACTATTTTTCTTCAGTTATTATTTTCCATATATGACATGACACGGCATGTAATTTAAATCACAACGTGACTAATTGCAATACGATACGCAATACGATATGATACAACAATAATACAACATCAGTTATAATAATAAAACATGGGTTGCTATATTTTTACTAAAATGTGTCATTTCTTTTGAAACACATTGTGTTCTATTAATGAAATATGGAGGCACTTTTCTTTGTAAAAAAAACTAAAATGTGCCGTTGGTATTTTGGTTATACTCCCAACCAGATATTGTAAATTTAATGTTATAAATTCCAGAAATTGATCCATTCTCAAAACGATAGAATGCTTCTCTTGGTAGCACCTAGGGGTGTTCATTGGGTCCGATTTAGTTAGTTTTGAAAACCAAATTAGTTTGGACTAAACAGTTCGGTTTTGTTCGATTTAATGATTCAGTTCGGTTTGCTTTTTAAAACCGAATTATAACTTCAGTTCGCTTCGGTTTGAAAATGTTCAAAACCGAAATAACCGAACTAACTGAACTTTTATATATTGCTTTAATTCAGTTTATTTCTTAATCAATTGATTTAAATACTTAGATTTATTTCTTAATATCTCAGTTTATTTCTTAATACTCCGGTTTATTTCTTAATATACTCCAGTTTATTACAAAATAATTGATTTAAATTAAAAAAATTAATATATTTCAGTTTGAATTGAACAAATCGAAATAAAATTTTAATTCAGTTCTATTTTTGAAATCAAATTATAATTTTGGTTTGTTCAATTTAGCTCGATTTCAACCAAACTAAACTGATGAACAAGCCTAGTAGGCTAGTAGCTACCAAGCTTTTGAAACAAAATATCCTAAATTTAGTGCGTAGTAAATTTCAAGAATTGATCCTTCCTACCGTTGTACTATCAGTTACTATTTGACTGAATTTAGTACTATAATATAAAGGCCGGTGGACCTACAAGTCAGTGCTGTCCTTGTACGACAGCGGTCTGATGGTTTCGAAATTCATGCACAACTCAGATTTAAAAAATATAACCGACAAAATTATGATTGCAAATAGAGTTACAAAATCATTAATTTAAAATTTGATCCGAATTCGAATTGAAACTGATATTGTGATGGATAGGATACGAGATTGATTTAACTATCCGATCCATGACTGAATTCGGCCTGATATCCATATAAATACCCGATATTGTAATGGATAAGATATTGGTTTGATTTAACTATCACACCACACATTTGTCTATTAATTTCTTACATTAAATTTATTGATCTCTTCGCACAGATCATTAAAATCAAATGTCACGTTTACCATTTGTCTACAAATTTTCAAAGCTAATTAATTCTTTCTTGTTCTCTTGTCTACTATATATATGTCGATCATTGAAATTTATTACTCTATTTGCTAATTGACACAAATTGGTATTAATATTTCATTCATAAATTTTTGAAATCATAGAAATTATAATTATATTATAATAATATATTATGCGAGATGCGTAAGAAATTATTATTATTATATTTAAATGCAACAAATACTGTGAGTTGTGACATGTACCTGCTCTCAATCTGAATCCATTTCGGATTCAGATCGGACCTATAATCCACAAATAAGTTAGGAATATCTATCTATCTGAAAAACTGAACTCAAAATATTTACGAATAAATAGTTATCTGAATCTGAATCTGATCAGATTTAAATTTAATAAGTACATGAATCAAAATTTGTATCCGAATACTTTCAAAATATGAATTTAAATATAATAGTATCTGACTCTACTAGGGATGAAAACGGAGCCGGATAATCCGCTCCGAATTTGCTCCGAATCCGTTCTGATTCTGAGCTAGATCTGTATCCGGATTAAACGGATCCGAATAATTCCGGATACAGATCCGGATAATTTCTGTGTATAGCCAATTGTTCCCGATACGGATTCGGATAATATCCGCGAACCCTAAACGGAGCGGATATCCGCATGTATCCGAATTCATTTTATTTTGGTATGAATATCTTTTAGATCCGCTACCCATTAGTTTTTTCGGACCCGTTATCTAAAAGAAAAAATCTCTCAATTTGGATCCATTTCGGATTCAGATCAGACCTGATAATCCACAAATAAGTTAGGAATATCTATCTATCTGAAAAACTGAACTAAAAATATTTACGGATAAATAGTTATCTAAATCTGAATGTGATCAGATTTAAATTTAATAAGTACATGAATCGAAATTTGTATCCGAATACTTTCAAAATATGAATATAAATATAATAGTATCTAACTCTACTAGGGATGAAAACGGAGCTGGATAATCCGCTCCGAATCTGCTCCGAATCCGTTCTAATTCCGAGCTAAATCTGTATCCGAATTAAACAGATCCGAATAATTCCGGATACAGATCCAGATAATTTATGTGTATAGCTAATTGTTCCGGATATGGATTCGGATAATATCCGCGAACCCTAAACGGAGCCCCTATCCGCATGTATCCGAATTCATTTTATTTTGGTATGAATATCTTTTAGATCCGCTACCCATTAGTTTTTTCGGACCCGTTATCTAAAAGAAAAAAAATTGCTTCCACTGGGGTTCAAACTCATGCCCTATGCAGGGGTGGATCTTAGGCCTGATCAAAGATGGCTAAGCCACCCCTATAATTTTAAATTTTTAATTATGTATATTGAAATTAAATGAAATAAATTTTTTTGTAAACATTTTATATAGTCCAACCCCCCTCAATAAATAACAAGTGTTGAGTTGTAGTATAGTGGTTAGAGCTCTATTTTGTAGTTAAGAGGACATGGGTTCAAATTCTACTCACCACATATTTTGCATATTAATTTTCAGCCACTCCTAATGAAATTTTCTAGTTCCGCTCCTGATCCTATAAAATTGAGATTTAAACTCTCAAGCTATAAACCACTACAACACACTATCTTTTGTATACTACTTCTTTATTTTCTTTATATATTATATGAATGGAATATCTTATATCTCTCATATTTCCAATATTTTATATCTCTCATCTTTCCAATATCAATCTCTCCATCAACTTACAATTATTCATTTATTTTCATATTTAAACTTTATTAATTATTATTATATCTTAAAGTTCATACAACTCAATTATCTGACAATTCTTCGTTCCGAATCCGTATTCGTATCCGCTCTGTATCTGTATCCGTTTAAGGTGGATTTGGTTTTACATTTTGACATCCGTTTACTATCTGTATCCGTATCCGTATCCGCTCATTGAAATATGGATGTTGATATGATATCAGTATTATCCGCTCCGAATCCGCTCTGTTTACACCCTAGACCACCCAACCCAATAGCATCTCAGGAGAGGAGGGTGTCCGATACCCATCGGACCAAACTCGATTAGATGGATGGTTTCTACCGTTCGATCTACTTTAAGATCTGTGTGCACAGATATTAAAATAAATAGTATAGATATTAAAGTAATGCGCACAGATCTTGAAATAAATCGGACGGTAGAAACCACCTATCGAACTGAGTTTGATCCGATAGGCATCGGACAGCCCCCTCTCCCATAGCATCTCTAGCCTCCAGGTAACTATATTCATATCATAGTAAAATATATATATTTTTTTAATTGCCGTAGAAAAATATCACCATTCAATCACCTTCTGGTCAGTCTGGTGAGTGGTGACACATGGTAGGCCCCGCCATCCAGGGGACTCGTGTAGAGCCGTGGACACGTGTCCAATCTGGAAAAGGATTCGGATCTTTCTATATTGTGCCATGCCCATGTGGAAAAGGCTTCGAATTATGCGTGGTCCCGATGCTCGAAGTAACTCAATTTTTGCCGCCATTTTTATCCATGTCCAAATTCATTAACATTTTGCCAATTTTGCCTATCAAAATCAGATTGTGTCAAAAATATCCAAATTAGCTACTTAAATTTTGCCAACTCTGCCCACCAAAATCAAATTGTGTCAAAAATATCCAAACCGGCTATTTAATAGCTAGTTCCTAATTTTTATTAGGAACCGGCTAATTAATAGTCAGTTCATATTTATTAGGACCGACTATTTAATAGCCGGTTCCTATCTTTTTTTTTTTTGGAAAAAGTTATATAATTTTTTTTTATTAAAGTTTAAAAAAATTTATATGTTTCTTTGAAATTGGATAAAAAAATATATAATTTAGTTTATTTTCAGTCATTGAAAACGAACCGGAAGACAAAATGCTTGTGTAAGACTTCTCATGTGGCAATTGCACTTGCTGTTGATGCATTTCTCGGTGCTGAAAAGTATTTTTCAACATAAGAAAATTCAGTTGAGACACTAAAAATCTTAAACTTAATTTTTTAAGTACTAAACGACGTTTTTTTGGCGATTTTGATTCGTCGAATACCTGGGGTTGCATACTGAGGTGACGATCTGCACCGTCTCCTCCTCTCCTTTCCGAATTGGGGTCATACGCGTCAATCCGACTTTCCTAGCCAAAGTTATGGCCGTTTAAAGTTTTAGAAAATTTTCAAATCATTTTAATGCAATTTTTTTAAGTAATTAATGATATATTTTTTTAAATGATGTTATTAATATTATTATGCACGATTTTTAGGAAAACATTTTAAATGATGTTTCTTAAATTAACTCGAGGTATCCGACGAATCAGAATCGCCAAAAAACATCGTTTAGTGTCTCAAAAATTAAGTTTAAAATTTTTAGTGTCTTAACTGAATTTTCTTATGTTGAAAAATACTTTTCAGCACCAAGAAATGCATCAACAGCAAGTGCAATTGTCACAGGAGAAGTCTTATACAAGCATTTTGTCTTTCGGTTCGATTTCAAGGACTGAAAATAAACTAAATTATATATTTTTCTATCCAATTTCAAAGAAACATATCAATTTTTTTTTAAACTTTAATAAAAAATATATATATAACTTTTTCCAAAAAAAAGAAGAAGATAGAAACCGGCTATTAAATAGCTGGTTTTGACATTTTTGACACAATCTGATTTTGGTGGGCAGAGTTGGCGAAATGTTAATGATGTTGGGCATGGATAAAAATAACGGCAATTTTTTAATTTTAGATCGAGACTTTCTGATTTGAGTTCGTCATTCGAAATTATCTCAAAATTTAAATTTATTTTTGAGATATGCGCGCTTCAGATTCGGATGAATTGTCTCACATTCAAGGGACGGTCCCGATTTAAAATCCAAAAAATTGGATTAGTGAATCTAATTCATGCGTATAACCGTCTGTGTTCTGCAGTCTCCAGGTTCCATAATGATGCGACCAGCGACCTACAGTTATTTTTCTGAATTTTTTATTTTTAATGTTTTGAAATAATTAGATTTAAAAATTAGGTACGTGTTTCTCGAGCGAACTTTCCGGATTGAGATTATAATAATAAATCAGTTTCTTACAAAAAAAAAATGTCTATTTTTTATGTTAATATTTTAATTTGTGTTTTTTTACCTGTAAATTATTTTTTAATTAAAATAAATTATTTGTCACCAAATTAATATATAATCTTAAAAATAATAATAAAATATTTCTAGTTTTATTTATCTTTTGATCGGTCATACACTTCATTATCATTTAGCATATTACTTGATATTTTTATTTTGTACAAATAATAACGAATAAATATTAGAACGCAATTTGTTCAATTATAATGACTTCGGTATGGATAATATCTGATTGGTATTTTTTTTCACCCCTATAACTGTAACAGATATAAGTAACTTTTAATTTTTATAAGCCAGTATCCCAATCCCTGTTAATTTTAAATTATGAAGTTTAGGCAGACTGAGCCATTAATGCACATTAAATTATCAAACATAGCATTCCATAGAACAAAAGCTTACAGCCAAAAATTTTTTGTTCAGCATCAGAATACCAGGCAAACACTAATTAATACAACAAAATCTAAGAACAAAATAGAAAAAAATAATAATTTATTTGTTAATTAATTAGGTCCCCAGCAGATGAGGTGATAAGCGGTATTCAGTTTCTCCTCAGACCTCCTTCCTCTGAGCTTGTTACCGCCATTAGCGCCACTTTCTTTCTCTCTACCAAGAGCAGAGTTGGAAGAAACAACAGCCATGGCGTGATCCTTGACAGACAGAGAACCAAGTCCATTGGAAGTGTGCCGGTAGAGGGAGCGCATGGCGTAGTTCCATCGGCACAGCCCCGCTTGGTCCTTGAGCGCCTCCACTGCTCCAATGCTCGTTGCAACTAGCATTGATGCCTTTGTTGCGGCACTGCTCATCTGATAGATTTTCTTTTAGTTCAATTTCTTCTTGTTAGATTGCCTGTGAACTGGATCACTTGAATCTGCGGTTTTTGAGGGGAGGAGGAGGAAGAGAGAGGATTACATTTATAGAGGGCAAGAAAAGCGGAGGCTCAAAGGGAAAGTATTCATTTCTTTAGTAAACAGGAGAAGAAAACAATGGTCGACCAGTAGACCAGTGGGCAGTTTTGGACCCCGATCATCTAAAGTAACACAAAATTTGAGTTTGAGTAGGACCGTCCGATCAGATTTCGGGTCAATCCAGTACGAGATAGAAATTTATATGACTTTAATGTTCGTGTAGATTCCAATAGGACGGTCCGGATTTAAAAACAAACTTTAAGTTACTTTAGGGAAGCAAATTCTATTTTTTGTGGGACTAGGACCTTTCTATTTTTTATTTTTTAATGTTATTTTCTACAGTCAGTCAGTATCCCTCAGATCGACAACGAGGCTCAGAGAGTTTAAGTTGTGCCCAGCAGAAGTTGTTTGACTGACAAAAGCGGGGTGGATCTACACTAGGTTTAAGAGTGCTAAGTTACCTCATAATTTTGAAAATTTTAATCACGTATGTTGAAATTTAATTGATTTTTTTTTTGAAGTTTATATATAATTTAGTCCCCTCATAAAATATTAGATGTGTGCTTATAGTTTAGTAGTTAAGACTTTATTTTATTCATGGGAGGTCATGGGTTCAAATTCCACTAGTTACAAAGGGTGCGTTTGGATGAATCAAGAATAGTGAGAGGATAGTAGCTATCCCAATTTTGAGGATAGTAGTAATCTCAACATTTTGTTGGATTAATAGAATAATGAGCTATCCCACAAAAGACAAACAAATAATAGTAGCTATTAATAGTGGCTATTCGCTAATCTAAACACACCCAAACGTAGATTAGTAGCTCGGAATAGTGTTAATCCGGAATAGTAACTATTCTTCACCCATCCAAACGCATCCAAAGTAATTATTATATATTTTAAGTTTTAGCCTCCCTAACTAAATTTTCTAGTTCTGCCTCTGGACAAAAGTTTAGAGCAATAAAGCTTAGAGTGAATAAAAGTGCTGATGAGGAGTTCTAAGGAGGCATTGTGCTCTAAGGAAGCTTAAGAAAAGTGCTCTAAGTCTGTCGAAGGCACAGTTGTTCGGCCAGCTTAAGCAGTCTTGTCTAAGAAGGCTAAAGCCTAATTGTCAAACACTACCTATATTATAGAAAATTTTAGATATATACGGTACCCATCTTAACTTATCGATTTAGATTTTTTTTATAAAAATTTTAAAATTATTTAAAATTTTTATTAATATTTCACTTTTAATTTAATCACTTAAAATAAAATTTAATATTACTAAAATAATTAAAAGGACAGTTTTGCTACTGATATGGTATATAAACTAATTTTGAAATTTACATATTGCTACATAACTTCTGCTTGTGTCCATCGTTTATAATTTTTTTATGTAAGAATGAGAAACAATGAAAATAATCAAAAACCATGTTAAGAGCCATTTGTTTGGCGTTCAATGGAATTGTGGAGTTATTGCACTTGTCCCCTCATAAAACATAAATTCTCCTATAACTTTAGTTATTTAGGCGTAGTTGCAATACAAGTTTGTAATAATGGAGACATCTTTGTTTTTTAGGCGTAGTTGCAATACTAGTGTATGTAAGCATGTATATGGAATATTCAAGCATGATACCAAAATTAAGCTTTGTTAAAAATTGATATTTTTCAGTAACAGTAGGCGGAAAATTAACAATATTTTACTTTTATTATTTTTGGTGAACAGACCGTTGAAATTTGATTAATTATTGATTGTACAAAAGATAAGGCAATGGTCCAAGGGTTTCTTAAGAAATTACAAAAGAAAGTACGAGGTTAGAGGTAGGGGTGAAAAGAGAGCTGATACGGAGTGGATAGTGGTAAAACCACATTTATATTTCTTTTTTATTTTATAGATATGAATACGAATACTGATACAGATTGGATTAGATATTTATTGAAATAATATAATATATTATTAAAATATACTAAAGTTTATAATATTTATCTAATTATAATAGTGAATAATATAATTTTTCATAATATATATTAGAATATATGATATATGAGGAGGAATCAAGTTACAACAATGGTTTTTTTCATTTTCAAAGTCTAAATCGTCGATCAAAACCTTTCAACAAGATTATATAAATAAAATGTGCTTCCAGATCGAATTTTACATTTTTTTTTATTTTTTTACTATTTATTAAGTATTTTACAAAAACTAGTCAAATTCAGACCATTGAATTTTGTATCCATCTTAATAAATATTAAAAAAATTCAAAAAAATGTAAAATTTGATTTGGAAGCACATTTTATTTAGATAATCATGTTGAATGGTTTGGATCGACGATTTGGACTTTGAAAATGAAAAAAAAAATTGTTGTTGTAACTTGATCCCTCCTCATGATATATATCTACTATTCAAATACAAATAATTGAAATATAAATTCATATCAGTATTCTTATCCACACGAATATCCAGATATCGAATATCCACAAATATGAATTCAATATTATTCATACCGTTTTCTCCCCTAGTTAGAGGTCTGTCTGCTTGAATTTTTGAAACCTTGGATTTATTCTTCCCCATTATTATTTCATTGATATGATGTCAATTACTATGATTAAAATAAGCGTGCCGAGTGGCGAGTGCCGACAGATAGGAAAGAAGAGAGAAAATATTAAAAAGAAACACTACTGCATGATCTGTGCTGCATCACCTGGCGTGGGGAACTTCTGCATTAAAGCTAAGCTAATTTGTCGCGCTGATTTCTGAAATCAGCGTTGTTATACGGTATGTGCTTGACAGACAACGGACACTATTATTTAGTAATTAATTGATATACAATTGATTAATTGAAATTATACAATTAATTAATTATTTTTGTTAAAATTATATGTATATATTCATAGTTAATAAAATGATTTATTTAATTTATCAAACTTATTAAATAAATTTAATTTAACTTAGTTTAATTATTATAATATGGCACTACATTTATTTCTTCTTAACAACACATACACACTTTACATGAGTAATACATTTATTTAATGTAAAAATAAATTTAAAAATTAAGTTTTTTTTTTTTCAAATACTAATAATATATTATTTTAAAAAAAGCAAACATTCTAATATAAAATTACTAAATTTAGTTTATGATAACAATTAAATTTCATATATAAACATGTTATACTAATTCAAAAAATTACATCAGTAAGTAAGACAAATATATGCTATATAAATAATAGAAAAATGAATTTCAATTTCAAAATAAGTAAGAAGAAAAAAAAATATATAAAAAATATTGGATGTATATCCAAGCACAAATAAAACTACAATACATGATTTATGAAACTTATTATCACACACAGTCAAAGGAAAAAATGTGAAAATAAATATTCACTAGAATAAATGCAAACAAACGGAAATAAACATACGATTAATTGAGAATAATCGACAAATTATTCAGAAAAAATATTAATATCACACAGTCACACATTATTTACGGCCATAAATTTAAATTTTTAATTATGTATATTGACATTTAAATATTTTAAAAATAAATATATTATACAGTTCAGTCGCTCATTAAATTCTAAATGTATACTTATAGCTTAGTTATTATATACTATTTTATGTTTCAGCCTCCTCAAAAATCTCAATTTATATTTTCTAATTATGCCCCTATTTTCGCTGAAAATTGTTGTTGTCTTTTTTATTTGTTATTTATTTTTTTAGTTTCGCAGGATTCAGAGACACAGATTCCTTTCCTTCGGCAGCCTGAGGCTGCCTAAGTTGCTTGTTTAAACAAAACACATAAAAAATTAACTATATACCACTAAATCACACGTCAAAATCGCAGTCGCTTGATAGTCAAAAGTATTATGTTTTAAAATACCAATTGACAATGAAATTCGACCAGAAAACCAACTTTCTCTATAGCATAATACAATTTTTCAATGAGAACTAGGGGTGAGAACTAGGGGTGAAAACGGTACGAATAATATTTGATCTGTATTCAATACGTATTCAAAAAAATTAGATGTGGATATTCGATATTTGAATATCTGTCTGGATAAGAATACTGATATGGTTTTACGTTTCAATTATCCGCATATCCGAATAATATATATATACCATATATTTTAATATATATTATGAAAAAATATATTATTCACCATTATAATTAGATCAATATTATAAACTTTAGTATTTTTTAATAATTTTTTATATTATTTTAATAAATATCTAATCCGATCCAAATCCATATACGTATCCATCTATTATCCGTTCCTTATCTGTGTCTGAAAAATGGAAAAGAAATATAGATATAGTTTTGCCATTGTCTGCTCTGTTTTCACCCTTAGTGAGAACCGATAAAATTTAATTAAAGCACAGACTTGTAAATTTTGTGTGATTATTTTCTTCTAAGGTCATTAGTAGTTAGTCCCTGAGTTTTTAAGATTTTTACTTCTTTTATGATTTTATTTTAAATAAAGATGAGAGTCAATATTAATTTTTAAATTTCAATGTTGACAGAAAATTTCGTTCAGATTTCAAACTTATAACCTTTGATATATTTTTTTTAAATAAAGATGAGAGTTGAGACTTTTTGTGAATATTTAAATTAAATTTAAGAACCAACATTTTATTTAGTAGCTGCGATTTTAAAATTTATCTTAGCTACTAAATTAAATATCGGTTCTTAATTCTCGGATTTTGCTAAATTTATTAGATAGCTCCAGATAAAATTAAGTTGTTCGTTATAAAAAGAGCGAATCCTTAATGATTTCTTGCAACTAATTTTAAGACAATTGAACTATTATGTGGTCAGAAATAATCTTAATTTCCGATTTTAAATTGAGCGCATGCATATCTGTTTGTTTGTTTCATTGTTCAGAACATTCATTGGTTTTAGTCAGTGTTCTAAATAGCTAGCTATAGCAGTTTTAGACCTTATAAGCTAAGCTACGGAGTAAAACTGCGCTAATTGAGCTATGGCCGCTATAGCGTGTAGCGCGTAGCGGAATAGCGGTCCGGTATGCTACATGGGCTTATTTTTCTATTTTTTCCAATTTAAATGGATTTTAAAGTCCAAACCAATATTAAATGGGCTTTGTGTCTCAGTCTGATTAATCTAAAGAATTGTTGATTTGAATATGTAGTAAAATGATACTTAATATATGATAGTATGATATTTTGAATAGAAAATATATCGATAATTTATTAATTATAGAGTTAGAGATATTTTGAATGACAATTTGAACTTTGTATTGGTTCAATATGAATATAACTTCTTAATTAATTTGGTGTTTTTGTTACTCTATGAGATTTTACATAGATAATGTTTATTATCAGTAGAAATATAAAATATAATTTTTAAAAAGAAAAAACAGCTATGTAGGAAAGCTTTCGCTATAGCTCTGTTATTCGCTATAGCTTTTTTTTTTCGTCTCCCCGCTATGCCCGCTATAATCGCTATTTTGAACCTTGGTTTTAGTAGAAATTTTACCAGTACAAAGAGAGTTGAACCTGTGTATGTAAGATAATCTTTTGGCCCAGATGTTGCTGTCTGTTTATAAATTCTTATCTTTATCCATTAAATATTAACTTTGTTTGTATCCTACTCTAGCTAATAATTAGCTCACTAAATAATAAATAATTATCAAATAAATTAATAGCTTATAATTCAAAAATAAGGAAAATAAATAAATATATTAAACACATAATGTACATAATATTAAAAATTATAATTATTGATCTAATTATTTTACAAATATAAATTATTAATTTAATAAAATAATGTAAAGTATTATATAAATTAATTTTATCATAAATTACTCATTAAAAAGTATGTAAATATCGTATAAATCAATTTTGACCAAATTACTAAATGAAAATATAAAAAATGTTGTATAAATTATTGTCATCACTATAATAAAAATTATATAGACATATAGTTGTATGTCATTAATAGAGGGGGAAAATGGACTCATTAGGAATGAAATAGCTAGGATTACATATAAAATTTATTAATTCATACTAATGTCATTTAGTCATTTAGAATATACCATAAAAATAAAAATAAAAACTTAAATTATAATTTTCCAATTTATTATATCTAAGTAGCTTTGAACTCTCAGAGAAAAACCTTCAAAGAATGAGAGTCAATTGATATTCATTTATTTATTTTACTTGTGTTTTATTTTTTATATAGTTTAAAATAAAATAGTATAGGTAATATAAAATTGTACAAATATTTGTATATAATCAATTTCTATAATTTAAAAGTCTGATTCTACTTTTAAAAACAGAGATCAAAAGTCCTAACTCTGGTCACTGATACTTGAAAAATCTTAATTATGACTTAATAATTGAAAAGTAATTTTCCAGTTGCAGTCATTAGATTAATTGGATGAACAACTAAAAGAAAAAAAAAATGAGATGAATTCCCAACCCAAAGCGATTTAACTGAACCTAAAAAAGTAAAAATAATTGCAGCCAAGCAGTCTACTGTAGTCTGTACTACACACGAATTTTCCTGCATAATTATATTTTACATTAATTTTACATAGTATTTCTTGAATCTTTTTTTTAACAAATTCGGATCGTAGGAACTTTCCGATTTTTTTTACTAATCGAAAATAAATAAATAAAATATTGGGAAAGGAGATCGATTTAGTGGAAATTCGATATGTAGGTAAACCGGGTTGGTTTATCCCGTCCCACTAATCTAATTTTGTCGCCCGCTAATCAAGTTAACTAAACAGAAAAAATCAGAGACGATAAATTCGATTCCATCCAACCGCCAAAAACTAAATATATATATATATATTTTTTTTGCAAGTCTATGTGAGTGAAATGGATGCATAAGTCCCTGGTTTACCTCCATTTGTATTTTTTTAGTTAGTTTGATTAGCGGGCGGATTAGTGGGACGGGATAAACTAATCCGGTTTACATAGATATCGAATTTCCGTCAAATCAACGATATATTTTTTTTTTTTATTAATAAAAAAAGGAGGAACTTTCCCTTGTATGATTGTATATTTGTATTGGATCATACATCCTAAGATGACATCAGCGAGTTGATTCGATGCGTTCATTTTAGATTCTGGACAAGAATAATATCATATATTTAAGGGATAATTTGTTATGTGCCACTCAAAAACTTCAAATTTGTCAAAATGTCACTCAAAAAATAATATTTGTCAAAATGGCACTAAAACTCAATCTCTATTTTTTTTTTGCCATTATCTCTATTTTGACTCAATTTATAAATTCTAATATTTCAAAATGACCAAACTGCTCTTGTCAGATTTTTTTTTTTTTCGAATTTCAAATTTTTTCGAATTTCAAATTTTTTTGAAATTTCAAATTTTTTTAAATTTCAAATTTTTTCGAATTTCAAAATTTTCAAATTTAAAATTTTTTCGAATTTCAAATTTTTTCGAATTTCAAATTTTTCGAATTTCAAATTTTTCGAATTTCAAATTTTTTTGGAAAATCAAATTTTTCGAATTTCAAATTTTTTTCAAAAATCAAATTTTTTTCGAATTTCAAATTTTTCCAAACTTCAAAATTTCAAAATTTTCAAATTTTTTCGTGACAACCCCCGGCTCGGACTCCCCAAATTTTTTAAATTTTTTATGCCACTTCGAGTTTTTTAAAATTTCAAATTTTTTAAAATGTCAAATTTTGAAAATCAAATTTAATCAAATTTTTTCGGGAAGTCCGAGCCGGGGGCTGCCACAAAAAAATTTAAAATTTTTGAAAATTTTGAAGTTTGGAAAAATTTGAAATTCGAAAAAATTTTGATTTTTGAAAAAAATTTGAAATTCAAAAAATTTGATTTTCCAAAAAAATTTGAAATTCGAAAAATTTGATCGAAAAAATTTGAAATTCGAAAAAAAAAAATGTCACAGGGGTAGTTTGGTCATTTTGAAATATTAGAATTTATAAATTGAGTCAAAATAGGGATAATGGCAAAAAAAAATAGAGATTGAGTTTTAATGGCATTTTGACAAATATTGTTTTTTGAGTGGCATTTTGACAAATTTGAAGTTTTTGAGTGGCACATAACAAATTCTCCCTATATTTAATGTAGATTCTTTATAATAAGATATGCTTTGCAGCAAAAACATGGGCTGCATTTGGAAAACGAAATGGAAAATGATAGAAGTAGATCAACAATAAAAAAAAAAATTCGAGAATATTTTTTTTCTGAATGCTTGGCATCATTTTTTTCATGAGAAATTTACGAAGAAAAATATAACTTTTGTTAAAAAGCTTCTCTTAATTATGTTATTCTATAGAATTTTCTAAATATATATTTAAGTTTCTACAATATTTTTCCTTCGAAAATGTATAATCAATATTCACTTAAATTCTAATTTTGTCGTCAAGTTATCTAATTATTTAATATTAAAAAATATTCAAATTTTAAACATATAACTTTTTATACAGAGAACGTTGTCTTTGCCATTATAGAAAAAACTATTCTCAAATAATATTATTATTTTTAAAATTGGCATAAAATTTCATCAAATTCAAAACAAGAAGACTAATTAATTACTACATGCACATACATATAGTGTGCTAAACACGAAGTAATTGAGACAACAAATAATAAATAAATAAATATCAACCAGGTCAAAAATACCGACTTGTGGCTGCTAACATACCTCCCACACGGCCACACTTACTCCTAGGTTGGCTTCAAACCATGGATCACCAATCCAAAACCTGTGGTTTGCTACCACTGATTTCATTTTCTAGGTCTAAAACCCTTGCAAACCATGCACTCTCTAGACTCTACACTTCGCATCCTCTCTCAGACTTTGCGTGACTTTTTGGAACATCTCAATCGTTCAAATATGTTCTGCACGAATCTTAAAGCACAAATAATACTGCCCCTGCGCTATCCCCGAATAGGTGCCGGACACGCAATCACTCTACACTCTACCTGTCAATGCTAATTCCCTCTGTGCCCATTTCTGTGTGTTTTTGTGTGTGGCGAGTAAATTTGCCTGATGCCGATTTCACGAAATTAAGTTGGAAAAATTCTATTTAATTTTTTTTTTTTTTACTAGAGCATATTTGTAAGTTAATCAATTGATATATGACTATATTCTCTTAATTGAAAATTTAAATGTGACGATTAATCTTTTTATAATACGGATTATATTGAACTCGTCGTACAGTACCTTCCACAAATCACTAGAAATTACCGTGATTGCACGGTTTGAACGCTCCCTGTTTTTCCTCTAATCATGCTTCTTTGTTAAACTATAACACCAAGCACCATCTGTAAACACTAACCCCCAGAAGAAGAAGAAGAAACTAAAAGGGAAAGCATCACCAAAATAAAAAATAGGAGGAATTTATCAAGCATAATCAATTGATTTTCAGTCGCAGTAAGGCAAATCATGTGCAATGGGCGGCAATGCATCACCGAGTCGGCATTCAATATGGTGCAGAAGAAAAATGCTGACATGAAACAGCCTCCAAAGGATGTAAGCAAGGAGAGACCTATTACAGACTCAGAACACAGGAACCCTTTGCTGAATCAGACGGCAGTTGTGCAAAAATTCCCGGAGTTACATGAGAAAATGATGATGCGGAGATCGGAAGAGGCAGATATGGTGACCGAGCGCATGGAGAAGTTGCTGATGCTTGTTGTTTGGGGACCTAGTTAATTTTTTTTTATTAAAGTGCTCTGGTACATTCTAGCGTCTTTCAGATACTATTCTCAAAAATTGAATATGCGATGATCTGCAGAGAGATGAGACTCGTACTACTACAATAAGACCTGCTGTTCTGAGGGCCTAATTAATTGATTGTTGTCTTTGTCAGTTTTTCTAAAATTATGAAATTATCCTTTGTGAAAGAAAGTTTGGTAAAGGTTTTAAAAATCTGATTCTATTATGTTTTGTCATATTGATTTATTTTTATTAATTTTGGTTCATAAATTGGTTGCAGAGACACTAATTTATTATGTAAATCCTTCTAATTACCTTTCTCAACATTAACATTACCACTTCTTCTGTATGAGATATTTTTATTTTCTTTCTTAAGAAAGAGATCATACTTCTCTTTTGAAGATCAGATCTACTATATATAAATACATCAAAGGTAAAATTTTGCCCCGTGCCAGAAGCGCTCGACATAGATCCACACACGAATGTCAAAAATAAAACAACAGATCGGATCTTTACATGAATATTTTTTTCGCGGGAGGATTCGAAGTGCTTGGACAGCTCATGGCCTGATGCTGAATTACTTGCATGAATGAATTGAACCAGATTTTTCAGGAATACACAAGGACTTGAAAATCTCCTTTTTCAGATTTTTCAGAAAACTTCACCTTTTTTTTTCCTTTTTTTTTTTTTACTTCGGTTTACATTAATCGCCTAATCGGACCACTGCTTTGCTGTTAAGTTAATTATATAGATCATGACTTAAACCGGTACAGGACTGTAAAAGAAAAATGGAGACGAGAGAGAGTTTCTCTTCTTCCTCCCGCAGTTTTATCTTATTTTGTTGGTTTGCAGGTGCCACTTTTGAATATTAGATGTTTATGTTATAATATTTCATTTTCCTGAGAAGGTGAGCAGGCTCTATGAAATCTATATATATATAATTGAGAATCTAATAATAATCAGAATATTCTTCAAGAATACCTGAATTAGGTATTTGACTTTACTAGAAGTGTAATGCATAAAGGCGTTGTATTTTAATTGAGCAAAATTAGCAAAGAATGTTTATTTTAATAATTCAATGTTTCAAAGTGCATCCATAGTTTGTCTTTATAATGCTGTTGGTGACTAATTCGTAATGAATATTTTGTGCTCTGTAATTTTGTAAGGATAGATTTCTTTCATGCGCTCTTTTCGGAATAGCTAATGGGGTACATGTTATTACAATTTAAATGGAATTTAGTGTATAAATGATACTTAATGTGTATTATAAATTCAGGAGAAAGAAAGTTCGAATGAAAATATATGGAACCGCAAACTAGGAAAAATAATAATACCATTCTCAAGAATAAATTAACCAAAACATTAATTTTACACCAGGAACTTCAAAAGTAGCTTCAAATTAAATTCCAGAGCACCAAAATTTTCATTAGCATCTCAAAAGTGCAAAACATGACTTATTAACACCGTCCAGTCCACACATAATAACAGTGCAAAATGGCACTTTATATACATGCTTTGGCATTTCCAACAAGAAAGAATGCAAAAGTTAACAGTAATCCAAACTAGTAACTAATCTCTCTCTAGTTAGAAATTTTACTAGTCCCACCAAAATACTTCACTCTTTCCTCTCTTTTTTTTTTTTTCTTTTTCTCTTTTTTTTTCAGGTTCATAGAGCAACATATCAAACTCACAACAAATTTTGAAATCATTTACAGATGAAATATGTACCAGCAGTTCATACCATGCCATTCGACGAATGTTAACTTAGACAGGGAATGTTTCTATTTCATGAGCGAGTTCCGCTGTCAACCTATCAGCTCTCTCATCTTGACCCCCGGCAAAATTGTAGACGCGAAAAGCGAATTGAAATGCTCTCCACAGCAACTTTGAAGTGCTGTTTCCGTGTTGATTTTTTCCACCAGCTGTTGGTGTCACTGGTAGTTCCTTTGCCTCTTTGCTTTCCTGCACCAACACAATTAACAATGTTTTATGAAAACTAAATCGCATTCATGCATCAAACATGCAGGGTTAACTTGCGCCGGTACAGATCAGCTAGTGGCTCATAATAATTTGAGCAGATGACAGAAATGGCATGGATGCAAAAACACAAAGTTCAGGGGTTATCTTGAAAATTTGCTTTGTATCCAAATAAGTGAATAACAGTGGCAGAGTAAATTTATTTTGCTCTCTTGCTTTGAACATATATACCAGAAAAGAACCAAAGAAATAGACGAGAAACAAAGGAGAAAAGAAGGAAAAGAAAAGAGGAGAGATAGCTTGCTGCAGTTGGTACAAGTACAATTTCTCAAATTTTGATAAAGCTCAAGAAGTACATTTTGCTTGTTGCCCAGAATTTTCTCAAATCTCTTGCAATTTGGTGCTCTTTCTACGGTTAGATCCTTATTTTATCTCTGTTTTGTGTTAATCCTCCGAATCTCGCGAGAATTGTTCAAGTTGTTGGTATTTCTGAGGTGTGTTTGTAAACTCTAATTGGTATTAGTAAAAGTTGTTTCTGATGCTGGAATCTGGGGAAATACTAGGATAAAACCTTGTGGTGATTTGTTGTGATTGCATTTATTTAACTCTGTTGTCTCCTGGAATTAGTGCTGATTCTGAGGACCTATTAGACTGGTATGGGTTTGGTTTGCTGGTTGCACATAATGTATTCGACGAAATGACTGGTACAGATAATTGTTGCCTTTTGGACTGGTTCGGGTCTGTTTTTGGTTGGCTGTTACAATTACGTCCACAAAGTATTTGTTTTCCACTTAGAGCCTTGCGGCAACTTTGGTTTCTAAATCTGAACTGGTGTGGGTCTGGCTTGATTTAATTTGTTTAACCAGGACATAACAAAACAGTATGACATATGCAGCAAATATGTATATACTAAATACCTTTAGAGCGAGTTCAATGCAGTTCGAGGACAAATCAACTGTGGCTTCTTTTATTTTGAGTAGAATGCTGAAGTCAAAGTCAATTTTGTGGCCTTTGAATCTCTTGCTTTCATCATCTTTTGTACGGTCTATAACATCCACTTCCTCTTTAATCTATATTAAGCACCATCGTTTGATTATTATTTCAGACTACAAAAGAGTTACTGATAGTTTTGCTAGGGGAAAAAAAGACTTGAATTAATGTACCTACCTTATTTTTTTTTTTGAATAAAATGTGCCTACCTTATTAAAGGAGGCCTCAATTTTGTCAAGTTGTTGCAAAACTGGAATCGTCAATTTCCAGCCCTTAAGTGTAGACATCATGCCTTCTAACTTGGAATAAAGTGCTGCTGCCATTCTCAAACTTTCTAATTTTTTTGACGGAAATTCTTCAAATCTGGCCAACACCTGTAATAGATGGTAGCGTTCTCTCAGTAAGAACCTGATATCTGCAAAAGCTTGATAATCTGGATTCTGGATTTAGGTCTCAAGAACTTCAGGAATATCTTTAATTATTGAACATAGGTAAGTTTCATATAACTTTTCTATATGTGTGTGCCTGCGTGCGTGTGTGAAGTGGAGCAGGATCAAAAGTCCTACTTCAACATAAGAAAAATTAAGAACCTGTGATTCATCTGTCAAGCACTCAAGGCACTTTTCAACATGCTTGTGGAACTTCACCAGCTCGGCCATGTCCTTTGTTTGGAATGAACTTATTTCACCTTTCAACTGCAGTATTGGTTTGGCATATTTCTCTACGTCCTCTTCGATCTGTTGAAAGTATGATGATCTGTAATGCAATTCCGTGGAATTAAGAACAGCTAATGATGAAAGTAGTCGGTGTCTCACTGGCCATCACGGTAAAAACACAAAAATGAACAAATGATCAATTAAAGAAGTAAAAGTACAGACCTCTTGGTCATCTCAGCCAATGCATCAGCCATTCCTTGACCCTTGTTACCACTTGATGCAGCCTGACTCTTCTTGCCTAGAGAAGTTTTATTTTTCAAACTAGACCCCTCGACCTTTACCTTGAGAAGTCTGTACAAATTGCCCATCTGGCTGGATCTTTTCAGTTTTGTATTCTTTGCTCGTAGCACTCTAGCTGCATTCCCTGGTGGCGGTGGAGGTGCTCCTCCCTTTAAAGATTGTGTTCCACCACCTGGTGGTGGTGGGGGTGGGGGTGCAAGCCCCTTGAGACCTCCACCGGGTGGCGGCGGCAGTGGAGGTACATGTCCCTTTTGAGCACCACCTGGCAGTGGAGGAGGCGGTGGAGGTGCATGCCCCTTTCGAGCTCCACCTGGCAGTGGCGGAGGTGGTGGAGGTGTAAGCCCGTTCTGAGTCCCAGCTGGTGGTGGAGGTGACGGTGGTGGAGGTACTCCAATTAGTGGCAGCGGTGGTGCCGGTGGTGGGGGGACATCATTTGGACAGGATGAATCCCTTGATGGGGGTGGCGGTGGCGGTGGTGGTGGGTTTCCTTGTAGCGAAGGTGCTCTACCCGATAGCGGGGGTGGTGGAGGCAGCACTGGTGCAGATGATGCTGGAGGTCTAGTTTCTGCTTTTGAAACTTTCAGTGGTGACGGTGACAGTGGAGGGGTTTCTGTAAAATCCATGGGCTGTAATGGTGATGAAGGTGGTGTGCATGGTGAAGGTGGCAGTAGAACGGTACTTGGAAACATCAACTGCGGCAGTGTTGTTTTAATTTTTAATGATGCTCGTGGTGGAAGAGGGGGCAGGGGAGGCCGTGACGGAGCAGATGTATTTTCCGGATCTCTTGATTTGGAGGATTGAATCTGATCAGCTAGAGGCTGATTTGAGTCTAAGTGTGTAGGTGGTGCGAGTTCACAAATCATTGGTGTTCTGATGACCATAGAAGGTGAAGATGAGGTATGATCAGTGAAAGAGACTTCAAGAGGATTTGTTTCATCAAATTCAGCAAATTTGGTTCTATTGTCCAAGATCTTTGCATAAGGAACATGTCTGGCCATCTCCAGCCTCCCGGCAGATGATCTAAAATATTCATGTGGGCTTGCTAGGTACATCGGTGATGATGGAGGTGTTGGGGTTGGATTAACAGTTAGAAATACACGTAATACCGGTGATGAAACAGGTGTTCCATGAACCTCCCTTTGATTTGCATTCGGTATTACAACGAATAAATTCGGATGCTTTGTAGAGGCAGGAGTGATGTCTTCCTCAAGAGATATATGTTGATTTTTGTCATCCTCTTCCATTCTGCTGGTATAGCTCAGTAAACCAGGATCTGTAGTTGAGATTTCATCAAAGATATTGTCCTCAACATTGTCTTTAGACTTTTGTGAAGAACTGAAGTTAGAATTTGGTGGAAGAGGAAAGAGAAGAGAAGGTGCCACCACTGCTAGAGATTGATGTCTTTGACGAGTAAGAACAGGTGGCAAATTTTTATTTGGGAAGTCCGTCAGAATTGAGCTTACTTTGAGAGTCTCAGGCAGCACAGACTGAGACTCCGTCCCTGCACTTTCATGATTTAGTTTCCTCTTCTTTCCTACCCGACTAGAGTTCTCATCTATTGACCTCTCGACAGACTCAAACATTTCTCCTATTCTTGGACTAGAAGCAGACTTGAGCATCTCATATACACACTCACCTAAAAATTATTATATCATTAAATTATAGAAATGGTCAACTCAATGATGGATAAGAGTACAAAGGAGATGATGACTTACCAATTTGCTCAACATTGTAAGTATCCAAAGATACATCCTCATCGGGTTGTAGTTTGCCAATATGGTGGTTTGTTCTCTTCCTTGAATCTTTAACAAACTTCAATAGCTTGTAGAGGTGGAGAAGAGCCTGTATTCAAGGTAGATGGAATAGATCATTTATATACACAAGTGATGGAGATGTATTGCATAGTAATACACTAAAAGAAGCACACCAATGTATTTATTTGATATTTGAAAGCACCAAATATGATTACTTGCAACATAGTGGCTGAACATTATTTAACTCAAACAAAGCAGGAAGTTTGTTCAAATTAACAAGCATAGATTTATGTGCAATAGTAACGGATGATCAACAACAATTTTAATGGATAGTTATTTACCAGGTATTTCTTCAAGAAAGCATTAAAAAAAATACTCTTTAGAGTTAAAAAAAAGGTTATTAAGCAGGGAACATAGAAGTAGCAAAAATAACCTGTCTAGTTGACACGCCAACGCCTGAAACTTGGACGGATGATAAGCATTTTGGGTACCTAGTCTTTAGGACTTCCCATGTATCATATAGCACCTATATATATAAAAAAAAATGAAGCTCTAAATGTTAAATTAATTTTACAAAGATAGATATGTAATTTATTTATCCTTACCCCCCCCCCCCCCCCCCCCCCCCCTCTTTTTGAAAGAGCTAAACATGTCGAGATTGTGAAACTAGATAATTATATTACTTCATCCTTGAAACAATTTAACATGAAAAGAGTACGTTATGTACCTCAATGGAACAAAAATCTTAGATTGAGTAATATATAATCAAAAGAGAACAATTAAAATTCGGTGTAAGAATCATAACATGCTATAAATCTTTTCTTAAGAAAGCTGAAATGCTGATTAATATTATGAAAAAGACATCATAAATCAGAACCTCATCTAGCAAGGGCGCAGCTGCATTTCCGCTGGTAGTAATGCCGAGTGACTGCCTGAAAGAAATGATAGCATCTTTGAGCTCCTTTTCAAAAGGAGACTCAGAAACTTTGCCTCCACGATTGGAATAGTTGGCAATTTCATGCAATGCTGAGAAACCATGACAGGTAATGGATCTCTGCATTTTTCAAAAAAGTTGAAGATCACTTCCTTTCCGAAGTACACAATTCAATTTTCTATCAACTATGGAACTGGTCAATGTGGATGCCTAGATTCAAGTAAGATGTCATAACTCATCGTTTATAGTGTACCTGCTGTACATCAGTTACCAGTTGATAATAATGAGGGTTTTGTTCTGTTTTAGTTGGTTCTGAAACTTCTGTTATGGTAATATTGTTCTTGATTAGGCTGGTAAGTAAGTTTGGACTCAATTAACTGTTAAGGCCTAATGCAATCTGTACCCCACAAAGAAGGAAAACTTGATATGATCGATGTGCATGTACACTATCCATTACAAAGCTATTTACCCACAAAACCGAGAGAGAGAGAGAGAGAGTACAGGGAATTACAGCACCCTACATAAGAGTTTAATCTACAAACTACATACTTAAAGTTCCAGAAGAACTATGTGGTACAAAATATTTATCACAAGCAAAACATTTCCAATTTACTGACAGCCATAAAGCACATAAAGGCACATGCAGTGCACTTTTTATTAAATAAAACTCAAAATAGACTTCTTTTAACTCTTTTTATTTGTTTAATGAAAATTACAGTGGGCATTTTTCCTGCTATTTCAAAAAAGAAAAGAAAAAAAAATGAATTCCCAATGGAAGCAAATCAAATACCTGGAAAGATATTTGATGGTCAGATGGAGTGGGAAATCGGCTAGATAAGTGACGGTGCAGGATGCCGGGCTGCATGCTCCTTCCTTGCGCTCTTCTGTATACACTTTAATTATCTCTCTAGTGCACCAGGTTTATCCCAATTAAATCAGACCAGCTGCACATTTACAAAAGCTACTTTTGTGTATTAATTTCGCTTATTTCTGTTTCATTACCTGATGGGTATTTTGTCATTGATTGGTGTAGCAATTGGATGATGAAAGTATAATGGATGAGATGGTAGAAAACTATAATGGTGTGCAAGAAATTGGGTGAATAATATTCATTTATCTTATAATTAATTAAGCATGTATAATTAGATTAAAATAATAAGAAAAATTCACCTTGAGCGGCATCAAGCCACCATGACAGCGGCTACCCTTTTCCCCTCAATGTACACAGATCACAAGGTACCGTATCACCCCACACAGAGAGACAGAGAAAGGAGAGAGAGAGAGAAATAAAAATGGAAACCTACTGGAAAACTGTGGGCTTAATTGTGTGGTGGGGAACCGATATTGCATGAACCACGGAAGAGCGTGTTAGTTTTATCTTTGCAAACCGAATCCTAAATTTGCATGAACCAACTTTTACCCCTTTTATGCTTGGCTCATGTCTCAATTATTTTGAATTTAGGCTAACAAAATGCATACGGGCTACAAAATCAAAAATGAATCTAGCTTTCTTTTGTCCTGCTTTTAATTTTTCATGATAACAAATTAGAGCAGACGGAATTAGAAAATTTAGATTGGGGACTGAAACGTAAAATATAAAATATAGATTGGAGGACTGAAACATAAAATATATACTACGTGGTAGTTAGAATTTGAATTTAAGTTTTCACAATCACAAAATGAAACTCTAACTACTAAACTTTACAAGCACCCATTTAGCGATTTTTTTTAAATAGAATCAAATTTAATATTTTCAACTGAATAAGTATCATTGAGTTGTTCATCCATACAATTTAATCACATAAAACAATAGGAAATGGCCCCACCAATCTTGTGGATCGGTGGCATTTTTGTCTACATTGGTCCTAAGGATTGGTAGAGCTGTTTTTTATAAAAACTAAATCAATTGTGCTTGATTGGTTAAAATATTTAAAATCGGTTTTATTTAAAAAAAAATCCCCATTTAGCATTGTATGAGGGGTTGAAACATATAATTAACTTAGAAAAAAAAACCAAATAAATTTTAATATATATAATTAACTTGACTTGGCTGTCGATGTGCCGAGACTATTTTTTTAGATAAAGAAGAGGATGACTTTTTTTTTATATTGGCCCTATATGTGAGAGACTTTTGCTCGTATGTGATTTATTTCAATGGGTGATTCCGATTATTTTCGTCTAGCATTTGTCAGCAGTCAGCACCAACAACTAGCAAGTGTGAATTATGTTTTGCACAAAGTGTTTTTTATGCATTAGGAAAAAAATATATCAAATAACCAACCTCTAACAATATCAGTGGCTAGTGAAGTGTGAACCAACAAATAATTATGTTTAAGGTTGGTATTGGGGGGTGACGTAATGTTAGTTTATTGTTGGATGAGCTCAAGAAAAAACATATTTTGAATAATTATTAGCAGCCCTCTATTTTATAAAAAGTTGACAGCAGAAATATTAATTACTTTCTTTAAGTGACCAATGCAGGATCGACTCCATTAAATCAGTTGTGACTTGTGAACATGTATAAGCATGATGCATGTCATATAATATGACTCCAGCATATATATGCTCCTTAATGATTTCATTAGTCAGAAGTCTCTTTGCTCGTGATTAATCAATTAATGGGCACATGTCATGGTGCTGGAAGTACCATATTATTTGTGTAAATATAAACCATCCATAAATGTAATTTTTGTATGCAATTTTTACTTAATACAAGTTAGGTTGGTATTTACAGAAATAATTCAGAACCTGATTGTCAATTAAGAAATTGAAGCCCAAAAGCAAAAGCAAAGCGTCCCAGCATATGATCAAGAAGAATATCACGAGATCAAATACTTTCTATATAAAATAGAAAATATACTGTTAAATACATTAAATCTGTTAAATTTATTTAAAATAAATTGGATAGACAGGTTATTTAACTTGAGATAACCATGTAGGCCCTTGTATAAAAATGCAACTTCACCAAAATAGAAGTGCAATGTAACACTAATTAATATGGAAGTCGAAACTACAAGGTTCTCATAGGTTGGAGGAGTCCCAGCTGGCATCAACTGCCTCAATAATCCTTCGATGAAGCAGCGCGCCTGAGCAAGCAATAATCCCCCGATCTAAACCTTCCAAGTATATGCCTTTAGAGAAATCCAGTGGGGAACCCCTCGCATCAGTGACTACTCCGCCAGCTTCTTCTATTATGACGACACCGGCAGCATGGTCCCATACCTTTTCCTTGTAACCTGCTCGTGCAAATTTCATGAATATCTCCGCATGTCCCCTTGCCACTGCCGCGTATTTCACCATACTATACACCCGCAAGGGCTGTTTCCTGCAATTTCCACACCGCTGAGCAAATAAGTTTACGAAATGCTAAAAAAGGGGTAATTACATAAATAAACTGTAAGTATTATCTTTTTAATGTTTTACATCTTAATTTTGTAGCACTTTACCCGTTTCATAGTTTTCAGTTGGAAAACGAACAACAAACTTAATCAGTGCTTCTGTTGAACAAGTCATTTTTCTAGTGAAAGATATTCCACAAAATAAATGTAGGGATTTCTGTCCATTTCTTGGATGGATAAATCAAAATGAAACTGATAGAAATTCTATCTACCCCAAGAGAAATGGTGATAATACAGAACTAGTCCTTGCTTTATGGCCACAGAAAGCCACAAGACAGTGATAACATTATCAACAATAGTTATCAAATAGTTCAGATACATTTGAAATAGCTGGTGCACAATCCAAATATGGTTTTTGGGGCTGAAATCTATGGCATCAGCCTACAGGCTTTCTAGTTTTCCTAATTGTCGAAGGACCAAAAAAGAAAGAGATCATGGACAATCAGGACCATTTCTTAAATTTACTGAAAAGAAAAGAAAACAGTATGGATTTTGAAATAGAAATATATATACCTGACACCTACGGTGTCCACTAATCCTGCGGTGAACAAATGGCTCGAATTGGCCTTCTCAACAGGTTCGCAAAACGTGGCACTAGCAGGATCACTTACTGATGAGACCTGGATAACCCTAGCAGATTTTTCCAGATCAAATACCTGAGAGGGATCAAGCAACGGTTGCATCCAAGCTTGACCACCTCCTTTTCTAGCATACAAGATGCAACCTTTGTGCCATGAGCCAAACGCAGGGGGAGATAGCTTAGACATAAGCCGGTAGTAACGCTGGTGGTAATTAAGCCATTCTTTCTTCATTGGATAATTAGGGCATCCAAGCACACCTAGCACGACTTCTCCATCTTCTATCAAAGCCAGAGCAACTGCATACTGGTCCCCACGAACAAAACCTAGAGTCCCGTCGACTGGATCGAGCACCCAAAATCGACCCTTGGGACCCCCTTGGGAGTTGCATCTTCCTATTAGTTCAACAATTTCATGCCTTTGCAATTCAGTATCTGGGCTTCTTAATCCGTACCTTGGAGCTTCTCTTAGGCATTCGTTAACTGAACTCACGACCGAGTCAAGCAGGGGAGTTGACTCTACAGCAGAAAATGCACTTTCATCTTCTTCAGCAATTATTGAAGTGTGTTCTTCACCAAAGCACTGTGAAAGGACCCAACTCACTGTTGCTTGAACAGCCCAATCTAAGAAGAAAAAAAAACACAAAAAAAATTTCATTTTTTTTTTTGAAGAAAAAGGCAATTGGAGGTATGAGTTTTTACTTTTCACTATCTCTTTAGTTACCAAGAATGTTGAGTTCCTTAGCATTCAAATTCTAGCACAGGTTATTTGAAGGACCTAACTCAGAAGCTCGCGTTCTTGCAATAATTCTTACTGTCATAATCATTTTCACCTAACCTCCACCGAATAGAAAACAAACTAAACTTTTGCAATCATAAATACCTGGTATACAAAAATCAGTTAAAGTTTGACAAGCTCTTGATTTCCAAATTTTTGCTTACCATCCTTCCAATTTTATTCATGAGTACAACAAATATTACAAAATCCAATATTTTATTATAACGAATTACAGATATCCGTATTCCCTGGTTGGATCAAATTGCTTTAAGAATCTCCCAAACACAAATGTTCTCTTTGGCTCCTGGGAAGTGGCACTAATCCATCTTCATACTGAAAAATTGAACACCCTCCTAAGCCAAAACAAACACACCTCCCCCCCCCCCCCACCCTCCGTTTTTCTTGTCTGATCACATTGACATACCCTTTCTTGAAACCAAACTAATCCTCATTTCGAGCAGTTTAAATCTTTCATTCTTAGATTTTATGAAATCACAACACTAACCTAACCAACCATTAAACCATTATCTGTCACCTAATTAGGCCAACTAGACTCAAGACCGTCCCTTATCGCACCACCACCAATAGAACTCAATATTATCCAAAAGGAACCGAAAATACGGATATAGAAAAGAGAGTCAATTTTTTAAACCTGCAACAGTGACAGGAGATCGATCATCCTTTGAGGTTTTGAGGCTGCTGTTTTGGCCAGCCGGAAGGAGGAGAGCCTCCTGCACTCTCTGGCACAAGGTACAAGCTATCTGCACCGCCTTCACTGCCACCGCCAGTTCCCTCTCCCTCTTCCCATCTCTATCTTTACATGCAGATTGCTCTGCCCATACCAGCCGGTTCTCAGCCGTGGCAGAGGCACACACGCGCCGCAATCTCGCAGGAATTGGAAACTGAATTGGTATTGTGAAGATAGCAGTATTAACAGTAAAAGAGAGCATCAGTACGATCAATTAGCAGCGAAACAGCCTCCGCTCAAATTCAATCCTCGTGTGAGGTATCAGCGGCGGGAGAATTCATGGAGTTTACCTCATCCGCAATATTCTACAAGGGTTTGAACGATTTTAATCGCCGCTCGCCAACATCCATAGTGCTCCAATAAAAAAGGAAGCACACTAGAAAGAGAGAGAAGCAGGGATGGCGGCATTCATTTGGTAATAGTAATCAATTTTGCTTTTAGGGTTAAATTTATCGAGAAAAATTCTATTGGATTAGTGGTATTGAAACAACAGTCAAAAGAGGGAGACTAATGGCGTCACCTTTTCTCTAATTTCACCAGTCAAAAGATCTTTACTTTTGCTATTTTTATCAGTATGATATGAGTGTATGACAGTCAAAGCGCCACCTCCTCGGAGCGAATTTGTATCCAGTGGGGGACCGCAAAAGGGAATATTTTATAATGATTCTTTTTTAGTGGATCTGGACCGTTCTTTTAACTTGGCACGAATCTCAAAACCCAATAATACTGTCCCTCCTTTTCCCCGAATCTCAAACCAACTGAGATTTAATCTCAAACCGTAAAGTGATGCGCATCCTCTGTAGTAATAGAGAGGATACGGATCCCCTCGGAGCAGTATCAGCTTCTTCTCCAAGTGGAAGTAAAGCAGCATTTTTTTTATTTTTAGAAATACAATATATATTTTGGCCAAGATAGAGAAAAATAGCAAGTTTTTTAGATGGAACCAAATCTCCTGATTTTTTTTATAAACCATAATTAAAAATAATAATTTTATGAAAATATATTTTTTTTACAAAAACTATAAGAACCGAAATGTCATTTCAGTCTGCCAATATTTTTTTTCTAGGACCGAAATGACATTTTGGTCCAATGTGGTTTTACACCAAAAACTACACATGTTCTTCTGAAAAAAAAAATTGCAGACCAAAATGACATTTCGATATGATTTTTATAAAAAAAAATAATCATGTTGGTTTCATAAATTTATTTCTTTTAATTATGATTTATAAGAAATATTCAAATCTCCTAGTGTGGGCAGGAAATTCCGGCCAATATGGATTATCTATCCATACATCCATAATTTAGACGGTCATGATTGAAGTGCGAATAATATTTGAGTTTTGAGAAGACAACCATACTTCAATTATGACCGTTCAAATTCTAAATGAATGGACAGATAAAATATGTTGGCAAAAATTTTCTTTTTTTGTTCATTTTTTGTTCATTTTTTGATACACTAGACGAATCAAATTTATAATTCAATTGAATCAATGCAGGTCTCCACGTTTGACCACAGAAAATCTGAAAATTAAAAGGGACTTGCATTTTTTTTATGCATTTATGTAGATTTTCTTTTTGCATCGCCTTCAAGGACCGACAAAATATTTAATATATTTCTAAAAATAAAAAGTTCAACAAATAAAGGATGAGAGTGAAGAGAAATATGAGGAGTGCCGACTGCGAACTGAAATTTTTATTTATACCGTAATCCCAAAAAAAAATAAAATAGAAAACAACATAATAGAAAATTCTAAAAATATCAGAACCGTCAATTTAATTTGCTGATCTATTAATGGAGGTTTGCCGATTGAATTGGAGGACCTCAAAAGATCATTATAATTGTTGGAATGGTGGTCCTAGTATTTTTAGAATTCTCTAATTTAAGTAATGATTTGATATATTTTTTAATGGTATTAATAAAAAATTTAGAACTACGAATGCATAAAAAAAAATAAAGGAAAAAGCTGACACCAAAGAAAAATGAGAAGAAAATCTATTTGTGAAGAAACTTGCGAAGAAATCTTTTAGCTAAACTTGTGAAGAAATCTTTTAGCTAAAATTGTATAACTTTATAATTGTTTGTTCAATGATAGTAATTTGATTTTAATTATGGTTAATTAAATAAATACTATTTAATGCTAACAAGTAGGATATACTTGTTATTTAAAATTTTAATAAACTTAATATAAAAAAAATGCATTTTAGAACGAAAAATGCAGTATTTAAAACTTTAGAAAATTCAAAAGAGTGTACATGAAATTTTGACTATTTTATTTATTACCTTTTTTGGAAGACGCATCGCATCTCGCTATCACAAACAAAAGAAGAAATGTAGGTGATACTGATAAAATATAGATTCGCTCCCAAGTGGACAAGTGGCGAATAAGAGAGAGCTCATCGCTATTTAAATTTAAAACTAGAGGCCCATATTAGCAAAATGGTCCGGCCCAAATATGAAGGAGCGCTATCTGATTCAAGTCTCTCAACTGAAATAAATTCAGAAAAACCTTGGCAAAAAAGAGATAGGAGTAGGTCCGATGGGCAAAAAGAGATAGAAGTAGGTCCGATGTGGACATCGGACCTACTTTTAGGTCTAATTAGCTCTAATACCGTACGATTAGCATTAAGATTTGTGTGCATGGAAATTGAAACAGATCTGAATGAATTTCATTGTACTTCACATGAATCTTTACACCCATTGAACCAAGGTAGGTCCGATGGGCATCGGACCTACTCTGAATTCTGGCAAAATATAGGTTCTTTACTTTAGGCATTAGACATAATTAAGCTGTGTTCGACATACATACTTAGGTTATGTATTCGGACATCAGAATTTAAGGTGAGATTAAGAAAATTTTGTATATATATTTAGTATGTCCTAATTTATATGACCATGAATAATTATTGTATATTCTTATTATATATAGAACTCTTCTGGAGGTTTGATCCTCAAAAAAGTGTTCTTTATTATACCTGAAAATAAAATTTCTATGGCAGCGGAAGAAATTGGCCATCGAAGAGGAAGAGCGAGAACGAACCCTTTAGATTGGCAACCTGCCGTATTGGGTCGATGAGAGTTATATCTGCCTTTGTTTCTTCCTCTTTGATTTAGTACCTGAATGCTTTCAAATAGATCCCCGGTTTAAATGCATATTGGTATATATATAATGAGGAGGGATCAAGTTACAACAATTTTGAGTTACAACAATAATTATTTTTATTTTCAAAGTCCAAATCGTCGATCCAAACCGTTCAACATGATTATCTAAATAAAATGTGCTTCCACAAAACGAGATGCAATTCCGAAACCAGTGAACAGTAGTTCTGAAATCCTACAATCCGAATTCAGCTGTCGAATATTTTTCAAGAATGCATCTCAAAACAGTTGGTTTTTTATTGCACGTATCTCGAAATAGTTTAACGGCTAGATTTAGATTGTAGAGATTTTAAAATTGCTGTTCATTGGTCTCGAATTTTAGCAAATTCGAATCCCAGATAAGCCGTAAGCGGCTCAGATATGCTTTGCTTTTTCCTCTAAATTTTAGAAAACAAATTTGTATGTAAAATCGTGTAGCGGATGAGAAGCAGCAATGAAACGGGTGGAAGTATATTTTATACTCTCGCCTGTTCTCCAGGTAGCCACAATGAAACTTTCTTAATACTGTAACTCAAATATTTTATACTCGGATGAGGTTCGACATGATGTTCGGTGGGAACCGGCCAATCTGTATTAATATTTGTGTGTACTTAATTTGTATGAATGATTGAGTTGTCTGTGCAAATTGGTTGCTCTAACCTGACATCGTACTGCCGCTCATTCCATGTAGAGAAGGAAATACGTGACACGCCGTGATGTGACGTGACAAATACGCCGTGATTTGGTCACGTGACGTGACGTGACGTGATCAACTTTTTTTTTCACGTGACGTGACGTGACGTGACCAAAATGGTGGCAGATGGTCACGTCACGCGTAGTCACGCCGTGACCATACGTGACGTGATCACACGTGACGTGACGTGTCGTGACGTAAATTAGTCATGTTAATTTTTTTTTATATTTTAATTTAAATTGTTAAAAATTTAGAAAAAAAGTTATAAAAAATTCTAAAATAAGTAAATAATATTGTAAAGATTATTTTTTTAGGAAATGTTGCATCTGACATTACTTTAAAAATTTAAATTACAAACATTCATTAAACTAAACTAAAGAAAATAAAAATCAGTACTACATGAGTACCAATATCACCGAACTTACACTAAAATAAAAATCTGAATACTCTATACATATAAAAAAAGTTGTATACTCTATGTTTCATACCGTGACGTGACGTGACGTGACGTGACTGGTTTGCGTGACGTGACGTGACGTATATTTTCACTAGAATGTGGTCACGTCACGCGTCACGCAAGTCACGTCACGTAATCGACACACGTGTCGTGACGTGACGTTAACGTGACGTGACATTCTGTGACGTGACTAGTCACGCCGTGACAAATTTCCTTCTCTAATTTCCATGGATCCACGCAACTGCACCTGCACCCATGTAATAGCTGTCAAATTCGTTGATCCAACGGTTGTTTTTTGTTCCTATTTTTATTATTTAAATATTATAAAATTTGATCTTCAAATATATTTTTAACATGTATATTATGCTGAATAGTTTGAATTGGCAGTTTAAATTTTAAAAATAAAAATAAAAAAACACTAGGTATTAAAACCCTCCTCTTTTAACAATGTAGAAGTTTGTGGGTCAACTAAAAGCTTGAGCACGCATTGATTTTTTACCAATTTGCGAAAAACTGAAGCAATTCGGAGCATTGAGATTCTTTTTGCATTTTCCCTGCTTCACTGTTGTGTACCCAAATGCGCACCCAGCCATTTAACTATGAATATTCATGAATGATTTTATCTACACATTGTTATTTGAGTGGAGCTATGGTACCATGCCAAGTACATATCGGTTTATAACTTTATATTATAAATTAATATTTTTATTTTCAAAGTTTGAATTATCGATTGAGTTGTTCAACATAATTTTCATATGAAAATGTACTTGCGGACTAAATTTTTTATATTTAAAAAAAGTTTAATCGATTCATATT
Source organism: Carex arenaria (assembly GCA_964058825.1). NCBI lineage: Eukaryota > Viridiplantae > Streptophyta > Magnoliopsida > Poales > Cyperaceae > Carex > Carex arenaria. The sequence continues at coordinate 279,055 of CAXKVW010000389.1, read as the reverse complement.
TTGGTTTTGTCTGTTGTTTCAAATATTTATTTTTCTTCCGAGTCATTCAGATATGCTTCTTAGTTATTTAGAAGTAATGTCTGTTTTTTGAAAAGAAAAAACAAATTGTTCCTTAATATTTACATACATCATCATTAATTAGATGTTTCGCCCAAAATTAGTTTGTAGAATCTGCGGATTTGAAGCCGGATAATTTTCAAGGAGAGGGTTTTAAAACTTGTATTGCACAATCTCAAAACAATCGAACGTTCTTATAGATGCGCTGAATATTGCTTTGCAGAGGAGGATTCCAATGCACCCAAAATTCTATGCTACCATTTGCATCTAATTATTTATCTCATTTATCTTCATTTTCAAAGTCCGAATAGTCAATCCGAACCGCTCAATATGATCTTCATAATAAAATATGCTTGGAGACCAAATTTTATATTTTTTTTACTATTTTTTAAGATGGGTACAAAATCATTGTTTTAAGGAGATTCTGGACCATTCGATAAAGTGATTTTGTACCTATCTTAAAAAATAGTAAAAAAAAATTCTAAAAAATATAAAATTTGGTCTCCAAGCATATTTTATTATGAAGGTCATGTTGATCGGTTCAGATCGACTGTTCGGACTTTGAAAATGAAGATAAAGGATTGGGTGCAAATGGGAGCATAGAATATTGGGTGCATTGGAACCCTCCTCATCAGAAAAATAGGACTGGAAGAAAAACTAGTTTTAGTCTAGTGGCAAAGACACGGTCTCATGAGTTCGAAATCCAGATAGGAAAAATCATTTGTTATAACAACAAGAGTATTAACTAGTTTGATGACTTGACCTCCAACTTTACTCAAAAAAACCGGAGTGAAAGTTTATAGGATGTATACCCTTTGATAGTTTAACTAGAGTAGAACAAGGGTGTTTTTTAGTTCACCAACTTCTTTTGTGAACTCAACTCAAAAATTTATCATATTGGTTTTAAATGACGAATCTAAATCGCTAAAACTCATCTACCTTATGAGTGATGCGTCTACATGCAAAAATTTAAAATTTTTGAATTAATTTTTTATAGTCTCAATTGGACAAAAACGTTCAATAAAAATGAATGCATTAAAATTAATATATAAACCTTCTAATTTTGAGAGCTTGACTTTATAGTTTATACTAAATTAATTTAAAAGTTTTAAAATTTTACATGTAGGAGCATCGCTCGTAAAATAGATGGATTTTAACTGTTTGGATTTATCACTTAAAGCCAATCCGATAGATTTTGAAGTTGAGTTCACAAAGAAGCTTGGTGACTTTAAGAACACCCTATTTCTACTCATTTAACTATATATATCAGCTTCTGATTCAAATATTTCATTAATAATAAAAACAGGAATATGGTTAAAATGTCACATTGTTCCATGTCCCAATTATGTCTCACATACATATTTCCGTCTTCAAATTTCAAACAATCGATTCAAACAGCTCAACATGAAAATGTACTTAGAGATCAAATTTCATATATTTAGAAAAAAGAATTACTAATTAGATGAAAACTCAGATGCTCAATTTTTTTTAAAATAAATATCTGGTATTTGCTGTTAATGATAACTCTGAATTTGATATCTTTCTGAAATCTTGTCTACCTTAGGTGCGATTGTTAATGATGTTTTTTATTAGACAATTCAGAGAAGGCGTGGATGATCAGAAGGTGTGCACCATGGAGTATCCACTCCACTATTCAATTTGTTGATACTGGTATTTAGATTTTTTAAATTCTTATTTATTTCTTTATTTATAAGATAGAAGGATCTCAAGTTCTCCTTTATATTTATCTTGCATTTTATTTGTACCGTATTTGACTGTGGAATAACAGGTGGAGTAATCTCACACTTAAGTTGTTAAATGAGAAGTAAAATATATGTAAGACAAGAGTAAAATCTAAATTAATTCGGAGTATGTTATCTCTTCAGACGAATTAATTTACACCATACTTATTCCGCATGTAGAATTTATTGTCATAGGTAGAAATTTCTCAATTTTCACCATTTTACTTCAGATAATTTCGACTCAACCACGACTTAAGTTGTCAAACGAGCTGTAAATATAAGCATGTTAAGACATTTTGATATCAAAAGGAAGTGATATAAGATGGAATAAAATTAAATCACTTCTTTTTAAAAAAATTGATACGTTTTATCCTCATTCATTTTCTCCAGATACTTTGTCTACTTCACTACTAGCAAACATCAACACTTTAAAACGATTATATCTTTATTTCGTTTCAATTGTACTTCACTTACTAAATGCAAAGTACTTAAGAGTATACATGCAAGTTTTGACAACTTTTTTAACTCAATTCTAGTGTCATATAAGTTTGAGCTACTGGACCATTAATTTAGAATGTTGTACATGAAAAACATTACATTGCATATATTATAAATAATACTTCCCGTCATTACTTATTTCAGATATTGCGGTAGTTTGTTTATCATTATCATTCTTCCTGAGATGCCTCGCCAGTGACAGACACACATACTACCAAGAACTCAAAAAGGGTACAAAATCTTTTACCAGATTTCCACATCTGTGGTTGTTTGAGACTTGAAAGCAATCTCAACCAGTAAAGCACATGATGTCTGCCTGGTTTTAAGGGCCATGCTACCTATAGACTTGAGAGTCATTTTCTCAAACATATTGTGAGCAATCTGTTGAGTGTGAAATGAGTACATCTATAGAAGAAAGGTTACCAAACAGTTGTAAAACTTTTTAAGGTACTTTTTAAGTAACCTGAGAAAGAAGAAGCATTGTTTCTGACATTATTAGGCACTCCAACCACTTTTCAGGCATCCTCAACAACCCAGAACATTCCTTCAAGAGAAGGTGCAGCTGCTATGTCCTCTACCAGAACAGCATTCTCAAAAAGGGTACAGAGCTCTCGATGCAGTCTCTGACAGTAGATTATATGCAAATTCATTTGCCCTTGCTGGAGAAAATGAATTAAGCAGTGATCTATCTTCTCAGACTGCAAGTTAGTGTTGCAGTCACCAATAGCTGATTATTGCAAGCATACCAGGAAATTTCAAACCCCTAACAACTGCGCGCAGAAGAGTTCAGTTTTTTTTTTTTTTCTTTTTTCCTTTTTTTAAAGGATAGAGAGTATATTTCTGACCAACAATGTAAGATATGAGAGAACCAAGTGTACTTGTTTCAAGTAACACTGGTTTGTTGATTTTAGAACGGATGAATAACATTCTTTACGGGCACTGCAAACCAAAAAGGTAACTAGAAAGAGAAGAAAAGAAACATCAAATTTGAAATTAGCTTCAAAGAAGTATGTTGTCCCACTACACTACTTTAACTTTAAGCAACTGCTTATAACTCAAACCACCTGGTGGATAAGCTGTTTTATTCTACATCTGACAAATAAACCTGAAAACAAACATTAATACATTTCCATTCCAGAGCTAATGGATCGAGCAAAAACAACCTTGAAAAGGTCTGAAAAGTGCATTATTTGTAGGCAAACAAGACAGCAAACTTGTACTTTCCTTTAAAAAAGAAAACGCAAAACAATTCAAAAATGCTTGGACAGCCAAAGACATCTAGTGGCTCGCTTTCGCAGTTACCTGAAAAGTAAAGGAAACTAATTAATAAAAAAGAAATAACTAAACAGTATCTATAATAAAAAAAAAACATTACAGTATCAAGAGAATAAAAAAGGCTCGCGTTCAGAAAAAGCCTACATAGTTTAAACATATCCAAAAACACCTAAAAATTATTAAGGTAAAATAGAGGTGCTTAGCCTTTAGTATCTTTTACTATACTGTACTTGGCATGACAAACCAATCCTAACAAATCCTACCACTTTTGTAATAAATTCATCAATGCATTTGTATGTTGTATTGCACAAAAGATAACATTTTACTTGATATAGAACATTTTTACTGTCATTACCAATCACTTTGTTAAAGCATAAAATAATATTGTATTTTAGGCTGACACATGTTAGAGTATTGTCGTTTAAATTTGTTCAACAATTGGGGGGTCTTCTGCAATTTCTGGAAAGGTAGGAAGGATAAAATTCAGAAAGAGACATTTGTAACATTTCAGTCTTATGCAGGGGTATCCAGCATTTTATCCTCAATTACAACAGGGTACATTGGATACTTTATGATTTTGCAAGGGTACACAGGAAATATTCAAATAAGATGATTAAAGGGTTGTAGCTAAAGGGGAGCACAATGATGGCCTTTAACCATCCCTCATTTCAAATGTAAATAAAGAACACCAGTTAATTAATTACCTCCTGAATACTTTCAGGCTTTTCCTTCTTCCCACCAAAAGCCTTGGATCCTCCGTATATAACCAACCCCCAGCCGGCTAAGCTTAACAGCACAAACTATTCAATGCAATAAAAAAAAATTAACATAATAAGAGAGAGAGAGAGAGATTACAAATTATAAAGTGTTACTTTACTTTATGAGCACTTTACCAATACTTATAATGCCCTTAGTGGATGCATCATGACTTATGACATAATAGCATGATCATGCCTACAACATGCTTAGTGATTCATTGTTAAGGTACCTTAATCCTTAACTAATGTCATAAAATATTTATGCACTGAGGAACAAAAGGTGAAAAAAAAGGAAACTTACTTGCTCTTCCTTCCACTTGGATGGACTGAGTGGATCTTCCCATATGTTAACTTTTGCTGGTCCATGATGATCTGAAACATACAAATACCAAAAATTAAACAAAAAGGAGTATCCCCAATTACATTTACAAACCAAATATCTAGCAATGCAGTAGGCAGTCTATAGCAATTAGCATCAAATAATGCAAGTGGCGTTTAAATTCCACAATTCATCAAAAACAAAAACAAAAATAACAATTTTTCTGAAATTCCTAATTCTATTGAAAAAAAAATAGGGAGACGGATATTCTTGTTTGTTGGTACTCTTCTTTAAGACAATACCTAGTTCAGATGCCAAATTCTTCTATAGAATAAAAAAATTCAACAAACTAAGAGAGATTGCTTTCAAGGGAAATCAAAACCTTAGTATGAAGGGCAAGAAATACATCATGCAGCATTGCTTAACATCAAATCTACATCCATATGGTACATATACCCCAATTTCAAGTACGTGAAATTAGGATCTGTTAGAGTTACGCTCCTAAAGAGACGATCAATCTAAATTGCTGGATGATCTCAAATGGGGAAGATTAATAATAGAAAGGGTAAAAGATGAAAGAAAGTACCTCCACCACTAGCCATACCCCTCCTGGTAAAGGTCCGCGCCGCCGGAGTCTCAGCAAGCGCCAGGCGTGCCATCGATGACATTGCCGCTCGGGTCGCCATTGATTGCCCCCTTCTTCTTCTTCGTCGGCGTCGTCTAGACTCTAGAGAGAGGAGCAAAAGAGACTCGGTTCCGCTGGATCCGATTCGTCTTTGAGAGAGTTCTAACCTAATAAGCTCTACTCTTCTCCAGTACTTCCAAACAAGGTCTCACCAGTCCAAGATCCGTGGAATTTCAAACACCTTGATTTAAAAAAGGGACCCACTTGTCATTGTATATACACCTATGCACCGCGTATTTATGGGGATAACCGCAAATAGAACGTAAATGCATCTCGAATCGGACAAATCGGAGCGCTGAAAACAATTTAGGCTCCACCAAAAATAAAGTAAGAAAGTAAAAAAATAGAAGAACTATTTTTTTCTGGTTAAAAAATAAACCCTTCCTTTTTTAAATTCGTGTTTAAAAGAGGAGCTAGAGAGAAATATTTCTGGTAACGAGAGCGTAGGGAGAGAGGCAGTGGTACTACGTAAGAGGCATCGGCTGCTTGGGACGCTCCCACGCTGTGTGAGGTGGTGTGCGGTTTGCCTATATTCACGGTCATCCGTTGGCCTTAATTTTGGGGCAAAAGGAAAAAAAAAAAAAAAAAAAAAACAGTTTCCTCTTCCCCCCTTATGATTGTTTCTCTTTTCCCTTTTTATTCAAAAACCTGAGCTTTCTCTTCTCTTTAAATTCCTCTATTTCCCCCAGATCCGATCAAGTTTCTCTGAATTGCGAGTTCAATACTCGAGCTTTGGCCTGTAGCAGTTACGTTAGAGTGTGAGAGAGAGTTGTGAGGGAGAGTAATAGAGATTGGTAAGAGTTATGGGGATCGGAGGAGTAGAGGTGAAGAGTTCTATGGAGGCAATGTTAGATTCTCTAATGCGGAGAGAAGATAAACCAAAGGATGTGCCGCCTGCCTTGCCACCTCGACCCCCATCAAGAGGTCGCCTTCCTTCCGCTAGAAGATCATTGCCTCCTCTTCGCTTCAACAGCTCTGAAGAAAACCTTGTCCTGGATCCTTCTATCTTAACTGAGGTTTTATTTTGTTTTCTCCCCTTATTATTGAATTGTTATTAATTGCTTTCAAATATTTTGTAATTGATTTTGATTAGACCATTTCTCGGAATTAGGGTTATGTGTGTGTGGTAGGAGAGCAAGAGGAAGAGAAGGTGAAGGAAGAGGTTGAGAAGATAGAGGTGGATACCATGGCAGAGAAAGAGAAAGAGAAAGAAGAGATTGAGAGTAGAGCACAGAAAGCTGAGAAAGAACTCAAGGAAAAAGAGGAGGAGGTGGTTGTTCTGAGGCAACAGCTTGTTCAATTTGAATCCAAGTGCTCGGATTATGAAGCCCAACTCAAGCACTTGCAGGATCAATTATCCTCCCAACAACAACCAGCGGTTTGTATACAAGTATGTTTCACAACTAATCATCCCCTCCCCCAAAAAATAATGATGATGATGATAATAATAAATAAAACAAGTAGAAAGAAAATGCTTTGCTTTGAATTATTTTGTATACACAGTAGGTGTGATGCCTATTTATTTGACTTTGTCTAGTAGCAAAGTGGGCCTTTATTGAGATATTTTGGCTGTATCTCAGTAGTTTAAGCTAATTGTGCTCCCTGTGGGGTAAATTAACTAATAAATAATGTAGCGAGGACCGAGTAATCAGCTACCATTACTAAACATAATACCAAGATTTTGGTTGGTTTATATGCAAGTATTAGAAGAGGCCAAAATGGCACCAAATTTGGTTGCTTTTGCACTTGTCCTGATGGAGCTTGCATAGACCAACCAGTACTCTCTAAATGAAATTTTATGAACTCATCGATCAATGTTCCTTGGGGCGAATCACCAAGTCTTATTCCTCACATATCAACCCAGCCTCTCAGGATTTGACTCCTCCCCAATTTTAATTTTTAATGACACAATTGGAGAGTGCCAGTAAGATCTAATTGTCTGGTACAGATGGCACCTGGTCTTTTGAAAATGAACAGTTTGGAAATAGCTGTACCGGTCAGGTACGGTTGGGAATGTTTAGTCCAAAACTAATTATAATTCAGATATAGCTAAGATTTTCCAACCATGTTATGATTACTCTCATTTTCTAAATTTCTTTGTACATTTTCTTGTGAATTTAAATAGGCAGCTCAAATATATGCTGATTTTGTACAGGTAAGAAGAGAGAAAGGCATGAATGGCCACGACTATATCGATCCAATTCAAGGCAACAAACAACGGCTCCACTCTTCTGAAGATGCTAAAGCAAATCCTGTGGGTCAGTTAATGAGTGAATTTGAGAATAAAAAGAGATCTTTTGAGGAGGATGCCAAGACACTTAGCCAGTGGAAACCAGACCAGTCAGGTTCTGGTTCGAACCCAGTAGAGGACCTCATGAAGCTCAAGCTTCAATTTACAGCGTGGAAAAGGGACTACAAGGTGCGTCTACATGACACAAAGGTATCGCTCGAAAAGGTGGTGAGAAAATCAAGAATGAACTGCTGGTCCAGCATGAAGTGGATTAAACAATGAAAGGCGATGTAATGTTTATGTTTTTTGAGTTAATCTAGGCTGTAGTTAACTGGTAAAAAAAAACAGTTTCAAGTGCTTGATCGACCCTATGTTATGATGCAAAAGAGGGGCTGCATTAACTTGTGAAATTAAACTTCTTGTTCCATGGTGAATATGCCCACTGTACATATATATTTTGATCTGATCTTAAGTGCTTTAACTTTGTTTCGGCAAGTGTGTGATTAAACTGATGTAGTTTGTATCATGCAAAGGACTTGAAAATAACAGTAGATGGAACCAATGAAATGGAGATGTTCTGCTTTCCTTTATTTAATTTGCTACTCATATTTATATCGTTTCCTGATCTGATCATGGTGGTAGTTTGCAATTTGTGTGAATTTTCAGTGTTTCTGTTCATATAAAGCAATTTATGATTTTAAGTTTATGGGTTGATCCTAGATCTTTCCTTGTGCCACCAACTTGGAAGCATCTCAGGTACAGAGCTTTTGAAAGGAGGCAATGAAACATGTTTGTGCTTCTATATTTAATTTTTTGAATCGATCTTTTACCAGAAGCAAATAAAAATGACTAAGCCTTGCTTTGGAAGTTTGTTTCCTTTCAGTTAATCTGATACATAAGTAGTTTGAAACTATGAACTCATGTTCCATAGATTCGATCGGTAATACCAATAATACAGCTTTTGATTTCTCTGACAAAGTTTCTCTGAACGAAGTAGCTTTTCTTTATTCGTTTCTTTTAACTTGCTTGTATCTGAAAGCAAAAATATGTTCCCCATGTGCTTTGGCAAATGCACAGATCCTATTTGATAGACTTCCAAAGAGATTTCTAAGCTTAAATTTTTTAGATCCATATGTGCTTCCTTGGATATCCGTTCTTTTCCTGAGATCAACACCAAAAATGTTGCAAAAAATAGGTATACATGTACTTGGATTTGGTCGCTGTCGTGTGGGTCCAATAAGGATCTTACTTGGATAAGAGGAATATACAGCTGTTATATATAACTAGAAATAGTACGGAGTCTCTATTGCTTCTGGAGCATGCCACATGCACAAATCAGAAGATGGGGCTGCGTGTGGCTTTCAATTCATGGAAATAAATCTGCTGTTATTCAATGGAATAACAGGAACCTGTTATTTCGATGCCAACCGTTCAAATTTTTTCATGTGTGAATCTCAATGAAAAAAAAAATTATATGCGGATCTCAACGAAGATCAACAGTTGGGAATGGAATAACAACAGATTTATTTCTTCAATTCATGCAATGTAGGGGCCATAAAATATGAAACTAGGTAAAGTCAAGAGTTGACAGCAGGACGGCTAATTAAAACGATTTTTAAAAAAAAAAAGAGTCAGAGGCCCGTTTCATTAATATGAAACTTAATAAGTTCATACATCTTAAAGTACCAAAAGAACTAAAGCATAGCATCAGTATATCAAATAGAAATAGCTACTACAGGCAATAAGCACGTAGGCCCAAAAACAAACAAGCAAAGGATCCTGTCCAATATATAACAATAGAAACAATATTAAGAATCACATTCCGACAAGATTGCACTATTGAATTCCTAAAGCAAATCATTTTTTTGTTTCCAGATGCACCAAATCACAACACTAACAACAATTAGATATGCAGTTCTGGATATTTTATCTAGGCTAAGAGCAAATTGCAGAATATCATCTATATTAGATCAATATGGACTCAAATCTTGACATTTCCCCATATAAAACCATATCGTTTTAGCAAAGTAATAGGTAAAGAATATATGGTCTGAATCTTCCTAATGGGGGCAAAATTGGCAAGTAAAGTCACCTTGCCACCCTTTTTCATGTAACTTAAGTTTTGTCAAGATTCTGTTTTTACTCATAAGCTACATGAATGCTTTAATTTTCGGAGGAACCGGTAACTTCCACCAAATTTTTAATCTATTATATTAAAAATAAAGTTGTACATTCAGTTAGAATGTTTGTATGGCAGGAACACTAGTATTGTAAGCATTTTGTATCTTACTTTTGAAATATTAGTGAAATTCTATTTCAAAATTTTTAATATTTATACTAGCATTTTCCCAGGTATGAAATGCTGACGTTTCATATTCTTCGGAAACGTCATAAATGGAAATAACTCTAATTTGATAGCATAATTTTTAATATTTTTTAGAGTGGGGTTAAAATGCACCATTGGTTTTGTGTCCCAACCATACCTCATGTTTTTATTTTTGTTCTCGAAGTTCAAATAGTCGATCCGAACCGCTCAACATGATCTCCATATTAAAATGTGCTTAAAATTCTAATCCAATAAGATATAACAAATATGTTGAGTTTTTTAGAATTTTTTAAAAAATTCTCAAAAACTCAACATAAAGTATAAAGTTTTTTATTTTTTTTCTTTTATTTTTTTTCTCAAATTAATTCCTATAGATATTGGTCTGTTTTTTAATATAAAAATTGAATTTTTATATTAATCTGAATGAACCGTAGCTATGTAAACCTAGACCAAATTTTATAATTTTTGAATCTTTTTTTACTATTTATTTAGATAGTTACAAAATCACTGAATCTGGACCATCCAAAAACAGTGATTTTGTAACTATCTAAAAAATAGTAAAAAAAATTTCAAAATATATGAAATTTGGTCTATAAACACATTTTAATTTGGATATTATGTTAAGCGGTTCGGATCGACTATTTGAACTTCAAGAACAAAGATAAAGACATGGGGTATGATTGGACACAAAACCAATAGTGCGTTTTAACCCCCCCCCCCCCCCCCCCCCTCTTTTTTTTAATGGTACAGAACTACAGATAGATAAATCAGCTGATTAACAGATGTGACACCGGTGCAGACACCAATGCACATTTTATGCAATATAGCAAGCTTTTAAGTAACTCATATTTGGTTGTAGCCTTAAGAGTGGAATAAAGAGTTTAGTTCTCGTTATTTCACTAAACAAGTATTAATTGAGCAGAATTAAGATGACATAAGTTGATTTTTAGGCCGGCCTAAATTAAACCATCTCACATAGTGGTTTAATTTTATTCTACGTCATGGCCTAATTCTAATTATTATAACAACATATTATTAGTATATAATTAGTATATTATTACTAATTATTATTATTAGTATATAATTATCTAATTAATATCTTATATTGTTAACATTAAATAATTATTATTAATTTATAATTATATAATTAATATGTTATATTTTTAATACATTAAATAGTTGTCATAATAATATTATATAATTAGTATCTTTTTATTAATAATTATTATTAATATATAGTTATATAATTAATATGTTATATTGTTAATATATTTAAATAATTATTGTAATAATATTATAATATAGTATAGTTATTATTAATATATTAATATTATATAATTAGTAGAGTCCGGCTAATGTCATAACGTTATAATTTCAGCCTAAGTTATAATGAGTCAGTTTTTGCGATTTCAAAGTCCCAAAAGTCGATCCGAACCGCTCAACATGTTCTCCATATTGAAATGTGCTTGGAGACCAAATTTTATATTTTATCACTATTAATAATTAACTAACTTAGGCTTTCAAAAGTTTTGTCCTCCACCAATTCTAACCAAACAAGAAATATCTTAAGCCATAATCAATTTAGACCTCCTTTGCTTTAGTCCACAACCAAACACCACTAAACCCTGATCACCTAATAAGAGTTTGGATGCCAATCAAATACTTGAAGATATAAATTTAAATGTGAGTGGATAATTGAAAGATATGTTGACTAACTTGTTTGACAACGATGATAACTTAAAAAAATCTTATCAAATATTAAAGAAAATCCGGGTCGGAATTATTGACAATTTTGATAGTAGTCAAAAGTAATATTTAATTTTGAAATATGATACATACTATCTTTATCATGGTCATAAGAGTGATGCAAGCTTTACTACTTAGAAAATTACTCGAAATTTGTAATTGTCTATGTTTAACCGCCTACGTTAGAATTTAAATGACACTCAAAATACAAATATAAAATCAATCTATAACAACCACAACATGCTAAATTTTTATTTTTATATAAGAAAATACTTTTGACTTGATTTTAAAAAAAAATTATTGCCAAAATTGTTAATGTCAATCCAGTTATATATATTACTGTTTGCCAAAAATAAAGTATTTATTATTTTTAGTGCATTTTGAAAACCATTTGGTAATTCTTTTATGATTTCAAATGATTAGAGTGGTTCACTTTTGTCAGTTCTTTTATGAATCACAGATGATTTCTAAATTACTTCAGATTTAATACACACTTCGTCACCATCTAACTGAGAGAAAATTTATATTGAGAAACTATCTAGTTATCCATTTCCAGTTACTCATAAAATTCTCCAACCCGTTTTTCTTTTTTTGAACTTTTGTAAATTTTCTTTTTTATCAAGTTCAATTTTTTTTTATTTTTTTTGGACACACACTAGATATGTTATATATCAACACTTGCACATGTAAGTATCAACACTTACATCACAAATAAAAAAATTATTATTTTTTGTCTCTCATCACATATCAATCTTTTTCACGTTTTTAAATGAGGATTTTTTTTCCTCCGTTCAATCACATCCATATTTCCAACAATTTCTGAGAAATTTTACAAATTTAAAACTTTGAACTCCTTGCACTCAATTTTATCTTTCATTTGAGATCCACATTGAAATACTTCTGGGTTCTATTGGTTGTGTTGTTTTTCTTCTTCTTGATATGCAATGTATAAAAACTTAATACGCTAGATATTAAAACTTGAAAGCTTTAGTATTTAGACTTAAAAGCTTAAGTACAAGACTTAAAAGTATATATGTATAAATACTTGATATGTTAGATATAAATGTTTGATATGCTATATATAATACTTGACATGCTATGTATAAATATTTGATATTTCTCTAGGATTCTGAAAAGTTTAGAATCAATCAATTTGTTAATATTTTATACTAGCTAGTCTTACTTTTTGATATGAACATTTATGGAAGATATCAATTCAAATTAAAGTCCAACTAGCACTATTTGTACAAATTAAAGTCAAATTAATAAATAGTTTATATGCCGGATCTTTAGAAAGACTTGGTATGTTAGATATAAATACTTGATATGAAATAAATCAACACTTGCACGCTTCAGTTATAAATTTGTTAGCGACCTTCTAGAAGATAATTATGATCAAAGATAGTTAGAGTTAGAGAATTTCTAAGAGATTATTATCAGGTTCATAAATTTAATTTTTCATTGTTAACTAAATTCGTTTATTTATTATCACTTAATCTAGCATGAAATGAACTCCAAAACTTATAAAATTTTAAGGGCACGCATCTCTTGTTAAAATGAAAAAAGATCAACATTTTTGAATTTGACATATGGTTTTTAAATTTTGCATAAAAAAAGTATAAATATAAAAATGTGGTATTTTACAGCACTAAATTTTATAAATTACAACCCTCCTGATTTTCATATTCCTCGTATATAAGCAGTGTTTTAAAATTCGGTCTATTCGGCCGAATATTCCTGTTCAGTTACAATCCGAATAGAAAATCTATATTCGGTCCGAATATGAAGTTTAGAGCATGTTACCGGTTTAGAGTATATTAATAGTGATAAAATACCGGTTTAAAATATATTAACAATGATTTATACCACATATTACCGGTTTAGAGTATATAAACAGTGATAAAAATACCGATTTAGAGTATATTAACAGTGAATCATACCACACATTACCGTATGCTTGTTTATATATACGAATTTTCATTTAAAATCCGCATATATAAATCAGAATAAAAATCCGCATATGTGATATGCGGTGACCTTCCGCATACCGAATGAGAACTGAATTTCAAAACACTGTATATAAGAGTGAGCTCTATTTATCATGGTTAATAACGCATACATTCCTCATCTTCATATTTTTCACAGGGATCTATCCTGTCCACGTTTGCATCCATATCCCCACATAAATACAAATTAGGTCAAATAATGATATCCAACTCGTTTTCGACCACTTCTAAAGTGTTGCTAACACCCATCAAATGGAAAATCTCTACCCCCACTCACCACTTAAAAAATGAATAATAATAAATGAAAAATGATTCAGAGGACGTTAAAAAGGTATTACTATCATATATTAATACTATGATACAGTGGCGTAGTCAGTATTTGAATCAGGGGTGGACAAAAAGTTTCGGGTTACCAGTAAGAGCAAAATTAACTTATATACTTGAATCATTTTAATTAATCTCATCAAATTTTAAATCAGATTTAAACATAAATCATGAAAAACATTAACACTCACCAATTTTAGTCGACTAATAATTTGCAATTTAATTCATTCAATTGGATTGCAGTATTGAATTGTCAAAGGACAGGGGTAGGCAATTTAATTTCCAGGTAGACAGACTAACATATTTATACTACTTTATATCCGATTTTAAAATTTCAGGGATAGGTAATTGCCACTGCTATGATATATATATATATATGAGGAGAGATCCAGTTGAATCTTTTTTTGTGACACCAGATTACACTCTGCATTTTTGAAGTCCAAACAGTCGATCCAAACTGTTCAACATGATGGATATATTAAAATGTGCTTGCAGATTAAATTTTATATATATATATATTTTTACTATTTATTAAAATAAGTACAAAAATTTAATGGAAAACAACGATTTTGTAAAATATTAATAAATAGTAAAAAAAATTCAAAAAATATATAATTTGATATGCAAGTACATTTTAATATATCCATTATTTTGAATTGTTTGGACTTTAAAAACTTTAAAAATATAAATATAATCTGATGTTACTAAAAAAAAAGAATAAAGAATGTAAGTGGATCCTCGTCCCCTCTCTCTCACTCTATATATAAGAAAGGATAACAAAACGGGCCTGGTATTCCTAATAGTATAGGCCCAATAAAGTACTGTCCGGTGGATGAGCAAATTTTGCCTCTTTTGGGTAGAACTAGAAGGCTCGATCTAATTGGGTTGGGCTCTAAAGTTGTTCAGTTTAATTGAAGGCTATTTGGAAGGGAGTGGGGGCGGTATTATAGGTATCGGATCAAATTCGATCGGGCAGAGTCGTTTTACCCGAATCACGAAATGTTTATACTTGATATGCACGAATTTAATGATTCCTGCCCAAATCGTAATGTAGATCGAAGAATTCTAACCGTATATCGGACTTATTTTGATCTGATGTCCATCAAATCGACTCTGGTTCTCTTTAGAAGACGCAAGTTTGTATTTTACAATTTCAATAATCTGAATCTTACCTGACCGGCGGTCATACCAATGCTTTATTAAATTTATATTTCATACAAATACATTTAATTTTTAAATTATTTAACTGCGCCACATAATTGAATTTTAATTTTTTTTTATCCGTCTAATTCAGTTTTTTCTTATTATTTTTTAATGGGATGACTCTTTGTATTATGTCTCTCTTCTTATTTATAAGAAAATATTTGATCTGGCGAAGGAGAAAATATATCTCTATAAACAATCTAATCTTATCTATTCTTCTATTAATTGTGTTGAAAACCTTTATATATATTTATAATGTTTCAAAATATTTATGTTTGTTCAAACTTTTTTAAATACAAAAGAATTTTCTATAAAATTTACATTTTGTTCGGTATATTATTTTTTCTAAACAAAAGTCACAATTAAAAATGCAATTCCGAAAGAATATTTTTTTTTAGATACCGTCCCGTCTAAATTAAACAATCCAGAAATTAAATGCCCTGAATTAATCCAGCATCCAATTAGGAAGATTATACATGTAAATTATAATTTCTGCTGACAGACTTGTATTAAACAGTTCACATAATATAATGGCCATCTGATGTGCAAAGCCATATTTTTATTGCAGTAATTGTGGAAGTATCTTGTATTATTCATCATTATGAACCTCTTCTTTGTGAATTGATCCTGATTTAAAGAAGAAATAAAAACTATATTCAGTATAACTATTTCTCTGATGCCACAATTGCTTTCAATCACAAGTTCACACTTCACAACCATGCACTGTGATCAGCCACATTATAATCATAAATATGATATTCTGATACTTCTTTTGGAAATTATATAAATTTGATATTTATTATGGGCAAATTCATGTCAAAGTTGACTCTTATATGGGTTGAATGGTTGGTGTGGTCTATCTGCTCTTTAAACCATTTGATAAATATAAATATTTTTGACGAGAGTCATCTTGGGGAGAGAAAGTATATATCCTTGCAGAGTCAAATCATAAGAAATATTTGAATTTATTTTAAATATAGAAAGTCAACTTTAAACTGGTGTAAACTTATATTGACCAGTTCATATCTAATATCAGGTATCTGAATTTGTTAGGGGTGTGTTGGACCTCACAGTGCTCTATTTCCGAAATTTTTATTTATATACAAAACAAAAAATAAATTTAACAATCTATACAAATTTTTTTATGAAATTCACAATCTATACAGAAGCTAAAACCGATGCCAATGTCGTCGGTTTCAAAAAGCTAGAACCGATGACAAGCCCAGCACGATTTTTGATGCTTTCTGCACACTTTTTGAAACAACGAACGACTCAGATTAAAACAACGAACGATTAAGATTCAAACAAAAAATGTAATCATTACATAGTTGCAGCAAATTAAAAATGCCATCGGTTGCATGATTTTTGATACTTTCTGCACACTTTTTGAAACAACGAACGACTCAGATTAAAAATTTTTGTAATGATTACGGTTTGTAATTTAAAATATTTTTTTATGCATAATAATGTTTGGGCCCAGAAACCATATTCATAATAATGTTTCTTGTTTCTATGCAATTGTCTTTTACAAACTATTATTTTTAAGTTAACAAATTTTATAATAATGTTAGATCCAACCGCTCTGACTTGCATAGAAAACAGAGCATTGGGCGTTTTATAGGAACATACCCAGAACCGATGACATTGTCATCGGTTCCAGGGGTTGAAACCGATAACAATGTCATTGGTTCTGGGATTGTTTATTTTGTGATCGGTTTCACAATTCTGGAACCGATGAGATTGTCAGCGGTTTGATTGTCTGAAACCGATGACTCTGTGATCGGTATAGATACTTTCCGAAATCCACTAATATTTTGTATAGATTGTTAAATTTGTTAATAATTTTGTATATTAATAAAAATTTCAGGCTCTATTTTTTAGTGACAGAGAAGACTCATAATTAAGTTCCTCGCCATATAATATTCATCAGATTTGAAATCTACAATTTCATAGAAGCCAACCTAACAATATATCACTTGAATTATTAGTTGGATTCAACACTACCCTTTCAGATATAGAAGTCAACTTTTTTTGGAACTTTTGTTAGAAATTTATCCTAAGAATTCATATCTGCTTCCAATTACAAATAAGTTTAATGGTGAATATATTTAACTAAATGTTCCACAGATAACTCATCTATTTATTAATCAGGGGTAATAGAAAAAGGCTACTCAAATAAAAATAAATCTAACACTAATTATAGATAGTTGGATGCTGGATTAGAACCGTGAACCGTCCCATTCACATCAAGATGTTCGTGAACCATTTCTAAAATTCATACAGATCAAGTGAATATGAATCTTGATGAAATCAGATGGCTCCAATTAAACATCATACCATCCAGAAAAACCATATCCTCTGCATTAACTCAAAAGAAAATCTTTTGAATTATTACATCTCGGCCGTCTGCTCAGGATCGAAGCCAATCCGGTTCACACCTATAACGCACGGGATTCTTTAATATTAGTGCGGATCTCAATCGGACGGGCTAGATCAATTAACTCATGTTCCGTTAATGCAGAGGATATTAATTCGTTGAGAACGACAAGTGTCAGTCAGATGGTCAGATTTGAAGGACCAAGTCAAAATACTTCGTACGCGGTGTTACTGTTAAATGCGTCATCATAAAGGTCACGGACTTTAATTACTTCCAGTTAATAATGAACTGTTAATTTGTCCGTTGAATTAGTCAAGACAATACACTTTGGCGCAGGGTGGGAAACAGCTAGCACAAATTCAAATTGCTACGGAGCTTCGTCCTAGTGGATAATAGTGGATTATGATTTTCTCTTGAGTGAGTCTATGCTATTTTGCATATCACGGTTTAGTTCGTAATATAAATTAATATTTTTTATTTTCAAAATTATAACGATTGATCCGGAACTGTTCAAAATAATTTTCATATGAATATATACTTGCAGATCAAATTTTATAATTTTTATAATTTTTTACTATTTTTTAAGATGGTTGAAAATCATTATTTTTGTATGGTCCATAATTTTTAGATCGAGTGATTTTTTATCCATCTTAAATTATAGTAAAAAAAAATTCTAAAAAATATAAAATTTGGTCTGCAAGTAGATATTCATATGAGAATTATGTTGAACTGTTCGGATCGACCATTAAGATTTTAGAAACGAAAATATTAATCTGTATTATGGATCAACCCGTGATATGCATAGTACCATATACTAACTCATTTTTCATTGTATATTCCGGTTTTCAAATGTATTAAGTATTAACAATAATATTATTGTTTTGAAAAGTTGCTTCATCCTAGTGAATTCAGATTTTTTTTTTTTTTTTAATATTCGGGTTTTAAAAAGAATTGGCTATAATATTCTCATTTAGTGTGTTTATTTTTCAGAATGCATGCGCTCACGAATTATTCTGAATTAATACGTTATAATATTTGATAACAAAAGGTAATATTAAAAGCAGAACAAAATTAGAAAATTTGAACAAGGAGGACTAAACTATATATAAATACATAATATTTGAAAATACAAAAAAAAAAATTGCAGACGCCGGAAATTGAACCCAATGTCTCATAAATGACAAATAAAATTGTAACCACTAAACTATAGACACACATTGTCGAATTATGAGAGAGGCTAAATTATATAAAAACTTCAACCAAATAAAAATTTAATTAAATTTCAATGTAAGACATCAAATACGTTAAGAATAAACTGTGAATGCATATGTTTACGGTTCGTGTTCAATATTTTTAACTTGTGAACTCGTACAAATAGAAATTAGACATAGTGTTGGCAAACTTTTTTAAAATAAAAAATATTTTTTTTTGAAATTTAAAAATCATAATAGACACAAAAAAAAAAAATCTGATGAATTAATCTCTTCGTCATCAATGATGGATTGGTGGTAAGTATTAGCGGTAGCCGGAAATTTCATTTCATGGCAGATGTTGCAAAATTAATTTCTTTTTTTTTTGCGCCGTTTGAATCCGGCGACAAGACAACAAGACTGGTGCTTCGTATGTAGGGGTGTCAAGGGGTCCGGATACAGTAAAGTAACTCAATTTTTGGAATTTAGATCGAGACCGTCCGATTCGAATTCGACGCTCTATTTTGGATCTGATGCTCCATCTCGAATTAGACAGTCCTAATTTAAAACCTCAAAATTGGATTACTTCACTGGATCTTGATTCAGTGCCAAGGAGTGTCAATGGCACTCTTTTATCTGTTTATCCGATCCGTTTCGTATTTGAAAATATAGGTAAGGATAAGATTTTTTTTTTGTTAGCTTATCAGGTACAGCCAGTGTTCTAAATAGCGCCGCTATAGAGTTTTTGGAGCCTAAATGCTACGCTATGACATCAAAATGCGCTAATTGAGCTACAACAACTATAGCGGTCCGCTATAGCGCTTAGTGTGTAATGCAAATCGCGCGCGCTATGAAATATGGACCTTTTTTTGGGCATTTTTATATGGAATTTAATAAAAAAGACTCAATTAGGCTTTAACTGTGAATTTTTTTTTTGCACTTAACTTAAATTAAAAAGTAAAATAAATGCTCAAATCAAAATCAATTGAAAGATGGGTTGCTGTTGTCGAGAAGAAACCCTTGTCGCTCAACTTGTGAAAATTCTAAATTGAACCGTAATTTGGACTTTGTATTGGTCCAATACGAATATTATAGTTTTTAATCAATTTGGTGTTATTTATTGTTATATGAGACTTTAAATTATGTTGATACTTAGTACAAATATATAATATAATCTTTGTAAAAATAAAAAACGTTATGCGGCATAGCTTCCGCCATAGCTACGCTATCTGCTATAGCTTTTATGTAGCCTTCCCGCGATGACGCGATAAATGCTATTTAGAACCTTAGGTACGGGTAAGGGTAGTGATTTTTTTCCATTATCTTTTCCGTTTTTGTATAGAGTGGGGGTTTTGTCCAAATGGCTTTAGACAAAGTCTCATCCAAGGCCAGATTTAAACCGTCCGATCTGCATCAAAATTCGTACAGACATTTAGATTAAATGAGTAATTTAAATTTATTAAGTTTTAAATATGTTTGCACGAATCGAAATGTTAATAACATATTTTATCTGTTTATCTGTTCCATACTGTATTCGAAAAGACGGATAACGATAAAAAAAAATCATTATAATAACAGATACAGATATGAAAATATCTCCACCCGACCCGTATCATACCCGTTGACACCCCTATTCTAGGTGCTTCATTAGTACTTCGTATATATGGCAATTATATAATCCGACTTACAAAATTCGTTCGATAAATTTGACATTCGAATCCTACCCGGATTATTAAAATTAACAATTAAATTAATTGAATTCATAATTAACTTAAACCCAGAAAATTTACAATATGAGTATAAAATACTCAAAACCCAATATAAATTTACAAAATTTCAATCCGAAGCAACCAAAAGTACATAATACCCAATAAATTTTGATTTCTTACAAGGGCCTGTTCGGCTGCTTGGGAATTGTATGGGTTGGATGGAATTTTCAGAAAAATGAAATTTGTTCGGCTGCATGGATTTGTACCCATGTTATTTTTTAGGATAATTTCCAATTGTTTCACAGCAATGCAAAATTTTGGAAATATGAACACGGAGTCAGAGCTCATTTTTGTTTTCCCAATCTCTCTCCTATTCTCTCCTATGTCCTTTGCTGCCACGCAAAAGTGGAGAGCTTTCTCTCTTCTCTCTCTCTCTCTTCTATTTTATACATTGCATAAAAAAGAAATTGAGTTTTATATATAACTAGTTGTAATCTTTTGTAAATACATGTGGGAACTAATTGTTTGGATGGATCTGGACATCAACATTTTTTTACAAATTATAACAAACTTCTTTAGTCTAATTATTTTGTATACAAATTGTTTTAATCTTTTGGGTAACTATTAGTCTAATTATTTTGTTTACATTTTAAAATAAATCAAGACTTCTCATAGCACGATTAACTGTCCGGATGGATCCGGACATCAATATTTTTTTTTACAAATTACAACAAATTTTATCAATATAATTATTTTGTGTACAAATTGTTAATTTTTTTTGTGTAATTATTAGTCAAAGTTGCAAATGTAAAGATAAATAGTGAAATACATTTTTTAAATAAATCAAGACTTCCCACAATAAATTCCACGGTACAACCGAACACTCATTTTAACACATTCCCATAATTAACTCCGTGCGTACCCATGCCCGTGGGATTTCACTTTTTCAAAAGTGGATTCCCGTCCCCATCAAATCTCATCCCATATAATCCCGTGACAAACGAACAGGCCCTTATTTTATACGTGTGGCAAAGTTTTAAAAGTAATTTTCTATTTAAGTACATAGACTCCAACGGTAACTTGTTGTTTAATGAAAAATTTGGAATTATATAATTACTTTTATTTTTTATTATTAGCCAATAATGACACAATGCAAGCCATGTGATTTTAAGGCTAACTATCTGATTAATTCTATTTGTATTAATTGTTTATTTAATTTTTCAACAGATACCTCTCTCGTTCATCAAAACTTGTATTTTTTAAAATCTAAATAACATATTTATATCAAAACTTATGGACATTCATTGGAATTTTTATCTTGATTGATCACCAGATAAGATCTGAATACATAGATCGAGTATTTGAAACAATTGATTCGAAAAAATCTGTGTCAGAAATTTAATTAAAATATTATGAGTCCAATTTATTTAGGGAGAGGGGGGTGTCCGATGTCCAGTGGACCAGTCTGTTCGATATGTGGTTTCTACCGTCCGATTCACTTTAAGATCTGTGCATAGCACTTTAATATCCGTGTTGTTTGCTTTAATATCCATGTGCACATATCTTGAAATAAATCGGACGGTGGAGACCACCCATCGAACAGACTCTGGTCCGGTGGGCATCGGAAACCCCCCTCTCCCATTTATTCGATCCAAACATAGCCTTAAAGTTGTGTCAGAAATCTGCAACTAAATTATCCATAACTCACTATAATCCGGATAGAATCAATCCAATATCCAAGTTTTTTGTGTGTGTGTGTGTGATTAAAAGTTACCAATACACCCTCTATTTTTTTTATGGTATTTTTAAAAATTGATGTAAAAGTTTAATTACGTTACAGATGTAAAAGTTACTTCAATATTATGTTATCTAGTATTCAAACTCGCACAGATGTAAAAGTTTCCCGGCACAAATCAGTTCCATCAAGTAACCGGTTACATTACAGAACAAATCAGTTCTATCACATTGCCAATCACGTGCCGTGACTATTCGCACGGCGTGTTTATCTTTCAAAATTTTGGCATTGCACATCACGTGGTCACACGAATTATATGTAATTAGAACCGTTAGATCTTAATCGGATAATTAATTTTAAATAAACTAACTTAAATTATGAAAATATATTAAATACGATCAAACATAACCAGACACAATTAAAAAAATCACATATAATCAAACATAACCGGACACAATTGAAAATGTCACATATAATCAAAACATAACTAACCATCCTTCTAAAGTTAATTACAGCGCTACAGTGACTTAGATCACGTCACATATTTATATGCCTACGGACTTGTGATAAGATTTGATTTCTAGTGACAGTATTGTTTATTAAGAAATTATTATTATATAAAAGAGGAGTACAAGAATTTTTTTTATGACATAGATAGATGTAGAATAGCACAAAAGGCTCGTAGTTTGTGATTCGATTGGAAAAAATTCGTAATTAATTCGATTCGAAATTAGTTCATTCTGAAACAAATTAAATTAGTTCGATTCGAATCTTATTCAAATTCAAACTG
The DNA here is from genome assembly GCA_964058825.1 of Carex arenaria. NCBI lineage: Eukaryota > Viridiplantae > Streptophyta > Magnoliopsida > Poales > Cyperaceae > Carex > Carex arenaria. Next base: position 256,085 of record CAXKVW010000389.1, on the reverse strand, counting down.
GTTATAGTTCGTTCGAAATTGGTTCGCGAACTATTTAGATTTGAATCTCAAATAATGCAACTATAGATCCAAGCATCAATTTTAAATAGGAAAAATTGGTTATTTGCCACTCTAAAACCTTTAAATCTTAAAAATATCACTCTAAACTTATTTAATTCTTAAATTTGCCACAAATACACAATTTTTTTATTTTTTTATTAAAAATTAACTGAAAAATACAGTTTTAAAATATGTATATCTGTATTTCCCTATATACCCTTCAGACCCCTCATTATACGTATCTCAAAACTATATTTTCAGTTAATTTTTAATATAAAAAAAGTATAAAAATTTTGTATTTGTGGAAAATTTAAGAATGAACTAAGTTTAGAGTGGTATTTTTCGGATATATAGTTTTGTGATGGCATTTTTCAGATTTTAAAGGTTTTGGAGTGGCAAATAACCTATTTTCCTTTTTTAATAATGAAGGAACTAAACTTATATCATAGTTCAAAATTATTAATATAATGGTAACTTATAATAGAAAAATGCTCCAGTAACGTAACAAATTAACAATGGAATAAGTTTCGTTTGACTAGGTCCATGCCGTGATTTTAATAATCTAGCAGCGTAAAATGTAAGAGAATTTTGGATTGGTTCGTAATCCATCAATGCGAATTCGTGAAAGGAAAAATGGAAAAGGAAACTATGTGCAAACACTAATGCATAAACTACCGGTGGCTGTCAAAAATTTCATAGTTCGTGATTCAATTGACTTCAATTCGATTCGGAAAAAAATTGTAATTAATTTGATTTGAAATTAGTTCGTTCCGAAACAAATCAAATCAGTTCAGTTCGAATTATATTCAAACTAAAACTCTAACTAAAGTAAGTTTGATTTGATTCAATTAGTTTGCAACCGTAGATGGATGCCCAAAAAAAATTTCAACTCCAATTTTTTTTATCCGAAGTGCTTTATTTTATTTTAGAAAAGTTGAGTGCTTTTTCTATTTCAGAAAAGAGTTCAGCTACTTTTCTGTTTCAAGAAAAAAGATCATCTACTTTTCTAGAAAAAATCTAACACTCTTTTTTATTTCAAGTCATTTTCTCGTTATTTGGGCTCTCCTTTTCAAAACCAGCCACTCTTTAAAACAAAACCACTTTAAATTTAAAAAATAATGGCTACAAAGTTTGGAGCCGAAATTCTTTTTCGAGCCCATCTGTTGGAGAATTTTTTATAAAGCATAAATAAAAATATTAAAATTAATCTGTCGATATGATTGCCGACAGTTTTATAAAAAGCATAAGGAACGGAAGCGCAAGCCGTTCCCCAATTTTTTTTTTTTACGAGAACGGAAGCGTAAGCCGTTCCCTGATCATTTTTCTCATTTTTCATCTGTTTCGCATCAACAGCACAGCAGCTGCAACAGAAAATCCGAAAATTTCCTTCTTCAAAAAAAAATAGAGAGAACGGCTTGGGAAGCCGTTCTCTACAGTAATTTTTTTTTTTTTTTTTTTTACATTTTGTTTATAAAATAAATAATATATTTTGTTTGATTTTGTATATTAACAATAAGATTAATGGAACAATTTGAATATATTTTTTTTGTGTATTTTGACCATTTTATCATTTTATCGAATCAATGAATTGATTTTCTATATAAAAAAATCAATAAATATATAAAAATCAATGGATTGGTTTTCAAATGTACATATTATTTTTTTAAATTTTAAAAACAAACAAATTTAATCATTTAATTGTTATTTTTATTAAAACTCATTTTAATTTAAAAAGTACTTATTTTTTGTAAAAATATAAAATAAGTGTTTTATTTATGAAAAATATGTTAGTATTCTAATTGGTCGATTTTTTAAAATAATGATACATTGGTCTACTACATGGAGGATTTAGAAGTTTCTGTAACCATAAGTTTTGATAAAAAAAATTAAAATAGAGTCGATTTTTGCCATAAAAGATGTTAGATTATGGAAAATATGTCCATTAATCATTCAGAGACATTATTTCCTAGAAAAAAATATCCAGATATACAAATTTTTAGTATTGTTATTGTAATTCACTTTTACATTTTCTTTTAATTTTCTTTACGGAAATATTTATTGCTTTTTTATATAAAAAACCAATCAATTGATTTGTTAAAATGATAAAATGATAAAATGGTCAAAATACACAAAAAAAATATATTCAAATTGTTCCATTAATCTTATTGTTAATATACAAAATCAAACAAAATATATGATTTATTTTATAAACAAACTGTAAAAAAAAAAAAAAAAATTACTGTAGAGAACGGTTTGGGAATCCGTTCTCCGTATTTTTTTTTTTTTTGGTTCTGGGAATATAGGGAACGGTTTGGCAGTCCGTTCCCCAGGCAGCAACACGAAAGCCACACGGATCCGGCGAAAATTAGCAGGGAACGGCTTCCGATTCCGTTCTCGTAAAAAAAAAAAAATGGGGAACGGATTGGCAAGCCGTTCCTTATGCTTTTTATAAATCCGTCGGTAATCATATCGATAGCTTAACTTTAATTTTTTTATTTATGTTTTATAAAAAAATCTCCATCTGTTGGAGGTGAAAACGGTATGAATAATATTATATTCATCTTTGAAAACTTAAATATAGATATTTGGTATTCAAATATTCGTGTGGATAAGGATACTGATATGATTTTACGTTTTAATTATATGTATTCAAATAGTAGATATATACCTTATGATAGTATTCACCATTATAATTAGATAAATATTATGACCATTAATATTTTTTATATTATTTTAATAAATATCCGATCTGATTCGGATCCGTATCCGTCTTATATATTTGATATCCACTCTGTATTCGTATCCGAAAAATAAAAAAAAATATATGAATATTATTTTATCAGCTCTGTATCCATCCGTGCTATGTAAAATTCCTGCCAATTTTTTTTAAAGCCATCTATGAAAATTATATTTATAGAAATTGTTATTAAATAATAAAACAAAAGGAGTATTTTTTTTGAATAATTATATAGAACCCCCATTCCCATTCCCCCTTCATCCCCGTAGTCCTAAAAAGAAAAGTTGCTAACTAACTTTTTGTGTTTTAGTGGGGGGACAATATTTTTCGCTGTTGGACACCAATATTTAATACTACAATGAACGAAGTTAAATACTAGATCGATGCACGATAAATACATTAAAGACTGAAGTTAAATACTGTAGGAAATTTAAACCATCAAATTGTCGGTAACTAATTTTTTTTGTCTTTTAGTAGAGGGATATGAGGGGATGGTGGTGTGGGGACAATAATTATAGATTGTTAGACATTATTATCACTATCTCTAATTGTTAAGAATAATTATATAGAACCCCACATTTTCATTTCCTCTTAAATACTAACTCCCCTAAAGTTAAATATTAATATTCTTAAAGTTAAATACTGATGTGTATAAAGTTAAATACTAAGATATATGATGCTAAATAGAATCCATGCAACTTATTTATAATTTTAGAGATTAATACTTTTGACTTTAAAGATAAATACTAACATTCATAATGTTAAATACTAACATTCTTAAAGTTAAATACTGATGTGCGGGATGCGGGAACATTAGTTTGTCATTTTTTTGCAGGAATAGATTGTGTCGCTGTTGGACGCGGACGGTTAATACTTCAATTAATAGAATTAAATACTTTTTTGATGCACTATTAATACTCCAATGAATAGAGTTAAATACTGCACGAAATTTAAACATCAAATGTCAGAACCTAATTTTTTTTGTCTTTTAGTGCGGGGACGCAAATGTGGGAACCTAATTTTTTTTGTCTTTTAGTGCGGAGATGAGGGGACAGATATGTTAAATTTTTGTAGGAACATATATTGTTTCGCTGTTGGGCAGACAGTTAATACTCTAACGAATATAGTTAAATATTTGTTCGATGCACTGTAAATATATTACATATAGATGTTAATACTACGCGGAACCAGATTTTTTTTGTCTTTTAGTGCGGGAATAGAGGAGAGATGGAGATGCGGGGACAGTTATCTCGATTTTTTTTTCCGATGTCATAGCTGAATCCGTTTAAAATTTTCGGATACAAACTTTAAAACTGTTTTTTTTTTTTATTATTTAATTAAAAGTATTTTTATTTCATAAAAAATTCCAACCAGTGTGTCGGGGAAACCCTGTGCGTTTTGTTTTCTTTGATAAACAAACAGAAAATTCTGTCTGAGGGCCCCAACCGTATCTTCCTGAGAAAGAAAAGTCAAATCTGACATGTGCAGTGCGTAGGCTTTGGCAAGAGCGAATTCTTTTTCATTTCATTTCCTCATTCCTCTCTTAGAATTTAGAAATGTGGGATGAATTCATTAATATGGTCGTAGGCTCCTAGCAGCAATAGTCACATTTCTGCTATACAAAACAAAACGTAATAAAAGCGTAACCACCTTACGAAACGCGTGCAAAAAGTTGCCAGCCACCGTCCATTGGATCCGCATCTGCTGCGATTCTCGCTCATGAACAGTGACATGAGATTCCTGCTTTCCCAAATTCAACTATTGAATTGTTTCGAGATTCGTGTAAAAAAAAATCAGCTGCTTTGAGATATGTGCACAAAATTATTGGACAGTCAGATTTGAAAAAACAGGAATTTTAGAGTTACTGTTTACCTTTTTTTTGAATCGCAACAGATTTCAATCCCCGTCGATTTGGCAACTCAACCACCCACCCCTCACCGGATCCGTATCCATTCCTCTCTATTACTACAATTTGAAATTAAATCTCAGCTGGTTTAAGATTCAGGCGAAAATAGGAGGCAGTATTATTGGACTTTGAGATTCGTGCCAAAAAAGAACCGTCTGGATCTACTAAAAAGAGAATTATTCTAAAAGATTCTCTTTTGCAGTACCCCACTGGATACGAATTCCACCTCACCGCGCTCTCCTCAAAAGTTTCGTTCACCGCTTAAATACCAAATTAGATTAGTAGTGCAGTGCAAGTGCGGTGTGCAACCAGATCTTCTGGCGTGGGCAAAAAATTCATGTTTCTAAAAACTATCGGATGAGTGTAGAGTGAATTTTAATATTTAAATATTAAATATAATTTTGTTTCGAATTTATTTCAAATAAATTTGATAATAATTTTAGAAATAGAAATTTCTTGTCCACATAGTAGCAGGTGATTTGATTATGTGGAGCACAAAATAAATTTATGTAGTTACCTTCCTACTTGGTAATTGGTAATTGCTAATATATAAATGGAACATAATCTCCTCCTTTCTAAGGGCATGAAATTTTTCTCTATGGAATCACTAATATCGTAATACGTGAGTTTGGAATGGATTCATGACAAAAATATATTCAATATTTAAATTTATTCTGAATCCATATATTAGTAATTTTAGGAGCAAAAATTTTCTGTCCACGTAGAACAGGTGATCCGATTCCAAAATAATTGTGCTATAATAATATTTTGAAAACTCCTATTTCACAAGTGATTTCCAAGTTTCTCTTAGTACACTCAGCATCTTGTGAATACTATTTTTAATAATTAAACATGGATCAATCTTGTGCCACTACACTAAGTCCAAAGTTTTTAAAAAATTCTCTATTAATTTAGAGATTATGCAGTAATATAAAACATAACAGTCAAATCGTAACACATCACAGTACAGTCGTGTGTCGTGATTTGCGGATTACTTGTTATAATCACTCTATATAAAAAAATAACATGTTACGACATAGTATGTAAATCAATATAATTACAACACGATATAATACGGGAAACAACAACATGTGCCAAAATCAAACATAATAGTTACACCATTGTTGATTTTAAATAACAATTCAAACTTTGACAAATTAATTTTGGTACCTAAATATTTTTTTACAATAGTGTTTTCTTATTTTATAATTATTTATATTATTTTGTTTTTTACAATATTTTTTTAACTTTTTATCTCTCAAACTTTAAAGTTAAAAAATAATTAAATGTGATAAAATAAAACTAATTATAAAGTATCTAACATGTGATTTTAATTATAATATGACACAACACGCGAAAATTTAATTTAATCACGACACAATACATTACTCCAATCTCAACATAACTAGTTACGATATAACACATCACAACACAAATTTATATTGCTGTTGTTTTTTTGTAAATCATAAATAATTTGCTTATAATATTTTGAAAAACAAATACATGACATTGGTATTTGACCACATTCAAATAAGCACAGCGGTGCCTTGGACGAGCTAATGGTTGGGGTAGAATGTTGTTTTGTTTAGAAACGAAGACTTTGGAGTTCAAATTGATAACGGCGGATTTAAGTGTAAGCACAATTGTGTGCTTTTTCTATCGCGTTCGAGACTGACATGACAGATCTTTTGTTGTTAATTTTAAATTTTATTAATGTAAGTTATTGTCATTTTTTTATTTGCCTGTTATAAATTATGAGCTTCATTTTTACATGTTGGGGAGATTATTGTAATATTAGGGTGCGTTCGGAAACAAAAGAAAAGTGAAAAATATTGACTTCATATCTTTGGTAATGTTTGGTTGTGGAGTAAAATAATGAGGATTAAATTGTTTGTTTTGTGTTACTCCTCATATTTTATATTTTGTTTTTAATTGGTGTTATGACTTAAATTTATTTTATCCAGAGTTAGCCTTTAGAAATTTGCAACTAACCATTAATGTCAGTTCTAACATTGTCCTCCAATTAAATATTGAATATCCCGCAAAAGAATATAATCGATGTTATATTTAGAGATGTCAATGATACTATCGTATTTTATAAAGTGATTAATAAATATAAAAAAATCGTTAAATTAGTGATCATGAGTACGAATAAGAAAATAAAAATCATTATCTTGTCAAATAAGAATATAGATAAGAACTATTTTGTACTTATTATTTTATCGATAATTGATAAATAGTAAATAATATATTTTATATTTAGAGTAATTTATATATTATTTTATATAATTTTAATTAGTAATTTATGAAAAAATTGATTTAATTAACTCTTTATATAGTTTTTTAATACTTTATATAGTTTTGTTGAAAGAATAACGATCATAACATATCATGCAAGATATTTTAAATTTTTGATGGATATGCTTGATCCTGAATAAAATACGATCTGATATTGCATGAATTTTAAAACTATTCGTATAATATTAAAATATATCAGCCAACTCGAATATAACAAATATAACGAAACATGAAAGATATTTTATAACTATTATGAATAAACATATCTCATTAGTTAGACATCCGTTAACAATCAAAATAACTCTGATAATAGCAATATTTGAAAAAAAAAAAAGATATAGTAACAAAAACAAAGAATATACTTGACGGCAAGAGTTGAAATCCATTCCTCTACCAGCAGAATAGGAATAGCAGATGGGTAAAAGCTCAAGATAAATAAATAAACAAAGGAAATCCAAAGAAAAATAACACCCAGACAAATCTAAATCACTTGAAGCGAAGAGAGATGGTGAAAGAGGTAAAAGAAAGAAAAGGGGAACGGGAAGGAAAGAGAGAGCGAGAGAGAGGAGAAGGAATGGGGAAGCGAAGTCGAACGTGCCCCGATTTATTCCCCGATCTACTGGAATGCTCCTCCTCTTCCTCTGTGGCGACGCTTTCAACCTCCTCTTGGAACGACGACATCGATCGCCTCTCGGAGCTGCCCGATGTGCTCCGTCTCCACATCCTCAGCCTCCTACCTCTCAAATCTGCAATCCGCACCGGTGTTCTCTCCTCCCGTTGGCGTGGTCTCTGGGCCCACCGCTGGCCCGATCCCTCCTCCCTCGTCCTTTCCTCTCACTCCTCATCACTCATCTTCCCCAAACTTGCCGCAGCTGCAGTTGTGGAGGAGGACGCTTTCGTTTCTTCAACCAATCACTGTCTTGCAAAGCGAGGCCGCCGCCGGATTGATTCCTTTGTTCTCTCATTCCACCAGGGCCAGGTGCTCCAGTCTGATCTGAAGCAGTGGCTTGATTATGCGGCTGCATGCTCGGTGGAGGATTTCTACCTCCATGTCCTCCCTGCTGAATCAGTCACTGGCTACGCCTCTCTTGCCCGCCGCAATCGGCGCAGGAATGCCAGCTCGGTGAGCTTCCATTTTCCCATGGAGAGCTTACTGTTAACCCGCCTTTCACTCCGTGGGATCCACCTCTCAGCTGCCAACTCCGCTTCAACCCGTCTTGAGATTCTCACCCTCCATTCAGTGACTCTGTCGGAGGCGGCGCTACGTAAGGTCGTGGCAGCTTGCCCAGTGCTCCGATGCCTCGACATACGCCGCTGCAAAGAACTCCGCCGGATACAAATTTCTGCCTCAGGGCCCCACTTGAGGAGCCTCACGGTGGTTGATTGCCCCAAGGCAACTGAGCTTGTGGTCACCTCTGCTCCTGGCCTCCGTTCCTTCCGATTCTGTGGTACTTTTCTCTCCAAGTACTCGATTGATAATGCGAAACGCTTGGAGGATGTCTATTTTACGTCCGCTGGTCCCAATTTGTCACTGCCCAGCAGTAATTGGGTCAGTTGCTTTGAACAACTTGCTAATGTGACTGCGCATACACTCTGTAGTCATGCACTTCAGGTATACCTATTTTTACTGTAAATTTTCATTTTACTTATTTTTTTTTTCCTTCCTCTGTTTATTAAATAAAATTCTTGAGCGAATGTTTGAATTCTGTTGAAGTATATTGCTGTTAGAGGAGCTGGTACAATTGGGACAACGAGGGGCTTGTATCGATTAAAGGAGCTGCAGCTGCTGATGCTGATGATGTCAGATAGCAACCTTAATGATGTCTTTGCCTTTCTAAAGCTCTACCAGTGCCCTGTCCTCGAACGACTCTTTGTAGAGGTTCGTTTTATCCTGTTTTGGTTTTCTATTCACCAAATTGCCCCCCATACAAAGTTAAACTTGTAGCCCCAATGTATATTGCATTTGGGTACTTGTTGTTAGTGTTTTTTTTTGTGTGTGATAAAAGTGGAGCAACATCCAGTGCTTTCATTAACATAAACCAAACATATTGTTTCGAGTAGAACTAGGGTGCTCCTAGGAGTACCAAGCCCCTTTGTACTCTTAACTCTAAAACTTATCGTATTAACTTCGAATGACGAATCCAAACCGTTTAAATCCTTCTACTTTACGAGTGATGCGTCTACATGTGAAAATTTTAAAATTTCGAATTAATTTAGTATAAAGTCAAGTGGTCAAAATTAGAAGGTTTCTAAATTAATTTTAATGCATTCATTTTTTAGAAGTTTTTTGACCACTTGACTTTATACTAAATTAATTCGAAACTTTAAAATTTTCACATGTAGACGCATCACTCATAAGATAGAAGGATTTCAACGGTTTGGATTCGTCGGTCGAAGTTAATCCGATAGATTTTAGAGTTAAGAGTACAAAGGGACTTGGTACTCTTAGGAGCACCCTAGTTCTACTCTACTGTTTCTACAAGCCAAATATGGTACCAAGCTGGTAGGTAATTGCCTAAAATATCATGTAAGCAACTTTAACCCTAACAAGTTCTAGAATAACGTAAATTATATTTGTTGTGAGTGTTACACATACTATTTCATAACTTGCAGTTCCCTACTTGCACGCTTGATCAACATGTAGTGAATTACATGGAGATAGCAGATGAAGAACCACCCAGGGAATATTTCGACAAACTTAAGACCATAAAAATAAGAAATTATAAGGGGCACTACAATGAGATACGCCTTGTGCAGTTTCTGCTAGCCAAAGCTACCAATCTATGCTCTCTGATCATAATTGCTCCAAGGGAGAATTTTGAAAAAGAGTACTCAAAGGACTCCTCAGACTGGTTGTGCTCCCTCCAAATGCAGCTCTCCCTCTTTAAAAAAGCGTCAGAAAGTGCACAAATTTGTTTCGGTGAGCGTGACATTGACGGGATACAACCAACTCACTCAGAAGCATTCTTCAAGTTTTAGGTCCAGTTTGCTGGTAATGTTCATCTTCACCTGTACCGATTCAAACGAATGGTCAGCTGACCTTTTCTTATTGGGTTATTGTAATTGTGTCCAAGGAGAGGTAGCCACCCTGCCCAATTTTGAAGATTAGCAGGTCAGGTTGATGCTGCCTGAAAATTAAATCTCGATCTGCTTGGAGCTCTCAACTGGGTTTGTGGTTTGTACCATGGAAGCGCATCGAATGGGGCTTTACAATGGGTTTATACTATTAGAGAGGATCCAATGGAGCAGGAGGCATTTGGACATGCCTAGGTAACTTTAAGCAGGATCATTGACAGTGAATAAGAATTACAAGCACAAAATTTTGCTTGGTTCTTTATATCAATGTTGGGTGGTGGAACCTATGTTTTTTGAATCAATGTTCTCACCATTGTTATATTATTTTCCATTCAAAGAATGTGAACAAGAGAGCCAAATTAAAGAAGGATGAAAATTGAGTTAATTTTTTACATTATTGCTAGACCTTTTTCTTTTATTCTTAAAATTAATTCCTGTAAATCACTTGGTTTACCTACTGTCACTGTATAACTTATACTGGAGTAATGCTGTACTGGACATTGATAAATTGCATTGAATTTTTTTTTTTTTGTACTTCTATTGATGATACTGGGGGATTGGCTAAAAAGTTATTCTTTTTGCTCAGCGTCACGGCATCACCCCCAAAGTCCAAGAATAGGAACCATTGTCTTTTAATTTCGTATAATCCTATAAAATAATACTGAGAGAAATTCAGGGTTGTCAGCAGTTGTTTGTTTTATTTTGTGTGTGCATAGAGTAATTATGTAGTTGCCATTTGAGTCGTCTGGACAAAACCTGTAGTGCTAAAAATAATATGAAATATTGGAGCCGATCTGTTACTATTTCTTAGGCTTTATAAAGGTTGATCGTTTAATCATCAAAAGCATCGTCGTTATATTTAAGTCAACCAATTTGATCTGCGCTGTAATATGCGTAATTTAGTTCAACGGTGATTTCACATCACACTCTATTTTCAAATTGAAGTCTATCTCGCAGTCGCAGTTATTGCACAAAAAGTCATGTAACAAGAAACTTGTTTTGACTCGGCTTTATTAACCAAAATTACTGTTTAATTTTACCAGAGGAACTAGGTCTATATTTGTTTACACAGTGGCGAGGCTAGAATTTGAGCTAGGAGTAGGCAAAAATCGGATTCGGGTTCGAATAAATTAACGGGTTCGGTTCAGTTTCGGGTTTAGGTTCAAATAAATTAACGGTTCAGGTTAGCATCAAACTGTATGATTCAAAGTAATTGATGTTATTTCTTTGTCATCTTTTCTTAGTCTGTAAATTAACGGTTCGGGTTAGCGTCAAGCTGTATGATTCAAAATCGCGCACAAATGTCTCAGCGTCTCCTCTGTGTTGAGGCGGAGGTTTTTTTTTTTATTGATTTCCCTCTGAGCAGAACTGGGCTCTAGATCAGGGGTAGTCAAATTCATTTTTCAGAGATAGATAAACCCAAAAAAGAAAAAAAATCTGATTTAAAAGAAAAAATCTATTTTTTATTGATTTGCCTACCCTTGTTGCATGCTAGCCTCGCCAGTGTGTTCACATGTGTGATGTGAATCATAAACTGTGTGGATTCTTACTGTTTAATTTTACCAGATGCTTACTGTTTAATTTTACCAGAGGAACTAGGTCTATACTTGTTCACATGTATGATGTGAATCATAAACTGTGTAGATGCTTGTTTTTTATATCGTAAGATCGTACATATTTAGTCTAGAAAATTTAAACTTGCACATCTAGCTGCATGTAAATCCATCAGAAACTGAGTTATTCGTTGTGTCTTGTGCCTTGTGGATCCATTCTTATATAGGGTAACACATCTGGCACTGTGTGTGCGGGCACATCAAAATCTGTGCGGCCACACAAACGGCCAGATGTGTCTACAAAATTGTCTTTCTTTCAACCCACGTTCCCAAGTCCAAAATTAACCTGTATCAGTTTGTGCTACCATGTCTGGCCTCACAGATGGTCGCACAGAATTGTTTGTGCTATCTTGCCTGGAAGCACAAGCGGTCGCACAAAATTACTTGTAAGGCTAAATACAAAACTCTGGGATTTTGTACGGCCATGCCTGACCGCACAAATGGCCGCATATAATTGGTGCTACCATACCGGGCCGCACCTATGGTCACACGGGCTCTCTATTTCCAGTCCAACTTGATGTGCATCTCTACACATTTACTCTAGTTTTGTGCGGTCTCATAGGGTCACACATATGGCCGCACAAACCCTCTAAATAAGCAGTTTTCTGAATTGCAAATCTCAGAATCAGTCAATTAATGATTTGATATTTGCTTAAATTGTTCTACATATTTATGGACGCCCTATTAAATACATAGATTGTCTAGTATCTTAATTCCATATTAAATAACTTAATTATGACAATCATATATGACAGTATATAATTCATAATTATATTACATATATGCTCAATGTTGGATTAAGAACCAACAATAGATGCTATATATGTTGGGTTTTCATGGTACCTAAGGCAGCGGAATTTCAAAAATTTTGACAAGAAAAGTACTAAAAGGAACATCATGTACAACTGAAATGAAACCAAAATCAAAATTTCAAATCAATAAATATCATACCTTTAATTTCTTGTCTCCAAACAAGAAAAGAAGGTCCTTGAGATGTAGGGTTGAAGATCCTTTACCTCTTTGTTGATGCTAATGGTGGTTGATCCCTTGCATCGACTTGGTGGTTATTGTATCCGTGAACTATAATGCCTTGCATCAAGAAAAAACTCCAAAGTAGAAGTCCTCCACGGTATCCACCAAAAAATTAATTAGAAACTAAAGTTTTCTCTTGATAAAGAGTAGTAATTTGATCACTCTTTAATCCCTATCCTCCAAGAGAACTAGATTTTGGGCTTTTAGGGTTTGTGGGTTCTCAATACATGAGAGATAAAATAAGAGAGAGAGAGAGAGTTTTTGCAGAACTTCAATTCTAAAAAACGAATTACTCTCAAAAGGAATGAGAGAGAGACTATATATAACAAACCAGGAATGTGAATTATGTTTCCAAAATTATCCCCACGTTCTACCACGTTTTTTACCATGATCTAATTCGAATTAGATTCTGGTCCAGAAGGCAAAGTTATAGATCCTTCTTTTAGATTTCCATCCATATATAGTACGCACAAAACAAACATCGTATGAAGGCGCTATGGTCAAAAGACAAAATATGCGCAGCAGTTTTCAGCACATGGTAGTCTAAATTAAGCACCACGTTCTACCACATTTTTTACCATGATATGTTTCTAATTTGGTTTTCTTCTAGAGATACAAAATTCTAGATATTTCTTTTACCTTTCTGAAAATATATAGAATGCTAAAAACAGATGTCTTATTAGAAATATATGAACCAAATAAAAAACATTGCGTAGCAGTTTTTAGAAAACATGGTAAATTATTTTGGGCAAACTTTTAATTATGGAAACAATTGTTAAAATAAACATGAGCCATAATTAACAACAACCATTGGACTTTGTTTATTAGGCCAAGTTCTACTTTTCTTATTTAAATTAATCAAATTAATTGTTGTATCATATATAATTATCCTAAATAATTATATTTCTCATGTTTTGGTGGAGAAATCAATTTATTTGTCATGTCACATATGTCAAAAAAAATTAAGGAGCATTTCTAATTGTTATTCAGCATGTACTTAAGATATCGTAATATAGAAATAGATTTATTTATTGGCAAATGTACATACCGGTTTAGGCTCTTACCAGATAAAATTTATACCGTCATTTTTATCCATGCCCAAAATCATTAACATTTCACCAACTCGTCCACCAAAACCAGATTGTGTCAAAAATGCCCAAACCGGCTATTTAATAGCCGGTTCCTATCTCTTTTTTTTTTTTTTGGAAAAAGTTATAATTTAATTTATTTTATTTTATTAAAGTTTTAAAAAAAATTGATATGTTTCTTTGAAATTGGATAGAAAAAATATATAATTTAGTTTATTAGAAGGACTGAAACAAATAATCCGGATCAATATTTTTCAGATCCAATTTTTCGTGGCTGTAAGAAAAATTAAAATATTTCATTGTGTGTTATTATAAAAAAGAAAACTTTGGTAGAAGTGTCAATTTTTTTTTAAAATAATTTGATAACATCATTTAAGAAACATTATTTAAAATGTTTTCCTAAAAATCGTGCATAATAATATTAATAACATCATTTGAAAAAAATATGTCATTAATTACTTAAAAAAATTGCATTAAAATGATTGAATTGAAAGTTATAACAAGGGACGCGGGTTCAAGCTCCAGTGGTGACAAAAAAAAAAATTCGTGGTTCACAAGCAAGAAATCGGTCAAGGGCCGGAAGCATCGTTTTTTTTTTTAAAAACTTTAAACGGCCATAACTTTGGCTAGGAAAGTCAGATTGGCGCGTATGACCCCAATTCGGAAAGGAGGGGAGGAGACGGTGGGGACTGGCATTCCGGGGGTGTAATCCCAGGTATCCGGCGAATTAGAATCGCCAAAAAACGTTGTTTAGTGCCTAAAAAATTAAGTTTAAGATTTTTAGTGTCTCAACTGAATTTTCTTATGTTGAAAAATACTTTTCAGCACCGAGAAATGCACCAGCAGCAAGTGCAATTGCCACAGAAGAAGTCCTATACAAGCTTTTTGTCTTCCGGTTCGATTTCAAGGACTGAAAATAAACTAAATTATATATTTTTCTATCCAATTTCAAAGAAACATATCAAATTTTTTTTTTAAAACTTTAATAAAAAAAATTATAACTTTTTCCAAAAAAAAAATTAGGAACCGGCTATTAAATAGTTGATTTGGACATTTTTGACACAATCTGGTTTTGGTGGGCAGAGTTGGCGAAATATTAATAATTTTGAGCATGGATAAAAATGACAGAAATTTATATGAGTCTTACGAAACGATTTTAGTGGTAAATTATGTAGTCTGGGTTTGGACTCAGAACCCGAACCGTTCAATAAACATCAATATTTGAAAGGACGTCGAATCTTGTTCGGCAAGAATTCACATTCTCTAACGTACCGTGTGATCAAAACTCAAACTAATCAGTTCATGTCTATAATGCACTGGATTCTTTACTATTAGTGTGGATTTAAATTGAACAGTTCAGATCTTAACTCAAAATTTGAGTCAACTTGGGAGATATGAATTGGTTTAGGAACACCTCCTTTACCTTCTTTAGTCACTTAATTCTTTTGAATATTGATTCCTCAATGAGAATTAAGGTTATCACCTTTAATCTCATTTTGTCTGAAATTTTAATTATTTGTCCGAATTTAAGACATATTTATCCTTAGATTAAGTTTCCTTAAATAATTAAACATGATCTTCTTAGCAGAGATTAAAGTTTAATTCTAATAAACTTGACGAACAGACGTTAAATTTCGCGAAGATCAAATACAAGCTATAGATCGAACGGTTCTAACTTCTATTCAAATATAACTCACCGTAGACTCCAAGTTTACGTTTCTAACTTCTATTAAAAAAATATAACTCACTGTAGGAAGCAGGCCAGATCCTAAGCTTGAGCCCAAAACTAGGTGTACAAATTCCAATACAGAGTCCAAAGCTTTCGACAAACCAAGGTTGTAAATTTATGGCCCGTAAAGACGTGGCATTTTCTTCTTAGATTTTATTCATATATATTAATTTTCTTTTAAAAGGGATTGTGCTAGGGGTTAAAAGAAAGATGTCTAAGATTCTCATCGGAAAAAATAATAATAAAAAATGAATGGAATAAGTTGAATTGAAGTATACTAGTTTACTACTGGGATAACTTCAGCCAAGGAGAATATTTTTCATTGTGGTGTAAGATAAGGGCTTTAATAACTTTTCTATTCCTCAATCGCATAATCTTCCAACAAGTGCATTCATTTTTTTTTTATTAAATTCTCTTTCACGTTTGCCGAAAAAGTTCGTCACTTTGATCTTCCAAATTACGCCAAATCATTTTTTCAAAAATTAAAAATTATAGAGCACTTATTAACTTTATAAACTAGCCATACGTTACATTTCATACAATTCGAATGTCATTAATATTGAGCATGACATGACCATTATAATATTCATTTCAATTGATATAACACACACTAAAATTTTTTATCGAATCAACATCAAACAGTGAATCCAAACCGTTCAAACTGACCTATGTCATTTGTTGTCCGTTTAAATGCAAAATTTTAATTTTTCAAATTTATTTAGTATCAAGTAAAGTGGTCAAGTTTGGGAGTTTTTAAGTTAAATTTAATGCACTCATTTTTCAACATTTTTTTAATGTTTGGCTTGATAATAAAATAACTCAAAATAATATTTTATTTTTCATGTAAACACAATACTCATAAAGTAAATAATTTGAACATATTGAATTGGCCATTTGAAATCTATCCAATAAGTTTTGGAGTTGGTATCATATGACACCGATATTATACTAGTCGGACTCATTAATATTTTATTAAAAACTGGTAAATATGAATAGTTACAATTAAAATAATTTTATGGACAATACAATTTAAATTAAATTTCATTATTTATTAAAATCATGATAAATATTGCATTCTACATTTAAGATTTTTTTTTTGAGGAAGACATGTAAGATCTCAAATATATATTTGATTTTAAAGGTAAAAAACTACTTTTCCCTTTAACTATCGTCAAAATTATCAAGAGGAGGGATCTACTTACACTATTTTTTGGTGACACAAAATTAATTACACCATTTATTTTTAAAGTTTTTGAACTCCAAACAGTCGATCCAAACCGTTCAACATGATCTCCATATTAAAATATGCTTAGAGACTAAATTTTAATTTTTTTTACTATTTATTAACTATTTTACAAAACTATTATTTTCAGACCATTAAATTTTTGTACAGCATGTTGAACGGTCAATATATGGTGTAATTTTGTGTCACCAAAAAAGATATAACTGGATCCCTCCTCAATTATCAATGAACCCCGTCCTATTTTCTATATCCAAGTGCTTCGTTTTGCATGAATTTTTCGTAGAGAAATTTTGTGTTGATTGCTTGTGCAAATCCCCTTCAACTCTTCAAGCCGAGTTTGATTTAAAGCCAGGCTAATTTATTTTCAGTGCTTATTCCGAATGCATGAAACCAGTATTATTGTACTTTGAGATTCGCTCATAATGGATTTGAACAGTCCAGATTTTGTACAGGTTCACCTAAAGTTTGAGATATCTCATAATCTCAGATGATGTAAATTCCTTGAAGCCTTGAACGAGCAGATAAGGTAGGGGGTGCAAACGGGTCAGATATCATCTGATCGTATCCGAATTCGTATATGAAAATTAGATACAGATATCCGATATCTAAATATCCATGTGGATACGAATACGGCTATAGATGTGGATTTAAATTTTAATTAATATATAGTTAAATTTAAATTATGATTTTTTTTGTTATTCGCTATTATAAAAGGCAGATATTAAAAGTATTTGTATCTGTCTAATATTTTATTCGTATTCATATATGAAAAATAAAAACAGATACAGATATAATTTTACTACTATCCGTGGATACAGATACGAATATGATTTAAAATTTTAATTAATATATAGTTAAATATATATTATGAATTATTTTTTGTTATTTACTATTATAAAAGGCGGATATTAAACGTATATGTATCCCTCTAATATCCGATTCGCCGTATCAGCAGATATTAAACTATATGTATCCGTCTAATATCCGATGCACCGTATCCGATACTATCCGATCCGTATCCTAAAAGAAGTTATGGATATCGCTGTTAGTGTTGGGGCCCTCGATTAGTTTAGTCAAAAGTAGTTAGTTGTACATCCCCTGTTCAATTATTCCATCCCTAGAAACAAAAGGAAGACAAAAAAAAAATCCACCAAATTAAAAAATGCGCCGTTGCCGGGGATCGAACCCGGGTCACCCGCGTGACAGGCGGGAATACTTACCACTATACTACAACGACTTGATGAATATTTCAATCTTAATTGATAATTTATCACATTATTGTCTATCCTCTACCTTTTATGTGCGCGGAATTACTACGTCTTCTTTGTCACATTTTAATGAGACAGAAACCAGTTTATTTTAAGAGGTCATGTAATTGCTATTTACTATTTCATCTGTAAATTTTATATGAATTCGATTAAACGAAATAGTGTCATTTTAAGACAATAATCTGTATATTTTTTTATGGTAAAAATGAGAATGAAATCTCTTAACTTCAAATGTTCAATTGTAATCCTTTTCAGTTGCTTTTTTTTTTCTTCTGCGAACCGACTATTTTTCTGGAGAAAGCATAGTTGATTACCAATTTACTATCATTTAAGTAAATTAAACTAGAACTATGTGAATACTAATCGGCAAGTAAAAAAAAAGATAGCAAAACTAGGGTGTGATGTGCTCACCAAGAAGAGTTGGTGAGCACGTCTCCAAAAGACTATAGGATTGACTTTGAACTACGAATTCAAATTATTAAAATTTATGTACTTCGTGAGTGATGCATATACATGCAAAATTTTAGAAGTTTTGAATTCATTTAGTGCATAGTCAACCGGTAAAAAAAAAATGAAAAATAAATACATAAAACAATAAAAAAATAACTTATAAAATGTTCATTATTTTGACCGCTTGACCATGTGTTAAATGAATCCGAAACTTAATTTTTTTTTTGTATGTACATGCATCACTTACGAAGTACATGAATTTCAACATGTTGGATTTGTAATTCGAAGTCAATCTAATAGTCTTTTAGAGATGTGCTCACCAACTCCTCTTGGTAAGTACATCACACTCTAATTTTGCTCAAAAAAAAAAAAAAATCTAAAGGAATGCACCTTGATTAATTAAAAGTTACTAAAATAATAGTATTGGGGAACAAACATTGAATACTAAATGCTAAACCAATCTTATTTTCAGGCTCTCAGTGATGTTCCTTTTTTTTTTTTTTTTAGATTGCATGTCTTATATATAGCCTACTAGAATTATTAGAAAAAATTGAAGTACAAACAAAAAATAACATAGAAAAACAAGACATCAACTTAAACAAGAGGAACAAAGGAGTGGAAGCGGGAGACACTATCATCCACCACCAGAGAAGTAGTGGTGGAAACGGAAGTACAAACGTCGGTGATAACGGAGAGGACGACGGCGCGACGCAGAAGTCAACTAGTCATTATATATATATTTTTAAATGAAAGGTGGAGGTTTAACTTATTAGCTTCCTTCAAACCTCTGTTTATATTACAAAGAATTTTTTCACTCTGTGGATTTCGAAACCATGATCTCCTATGTAGAAACTATGTGTCTTTATCACAAAATCAAATGCTAGTTCTCGGACCTTTTATACATGTAGTATGTATATTGCTTTCTTTAAATCTAGCTTGCATTTCTAGAAAAAAAAATTTAAGTTAATTTTTGACCCAATAAATTAGGCTGAAATGACTTATATGGAACATTAGCACTGATCTTTTAGTCCAAATTTTACCCATCATTATTTTACTTTGAGTAATTAGTATATGTTGGAATAAATTTTTAGAACAATCTTCGGATAGTTAATTAAATTAATAAATCAATCAAATTTAAGTTAAAAGGATAATACCTGAATTGTGTACGAGACACTGTTTTTAAATATATTATGAAACCGCAACTAAGATAATTCGGAGTTGTTGCTTCTTAATGCACTAGCATGAAAACGTTTGACTAATACTCTACAATATCCAATAGTTGCCGGTTAATTAGAATTTATTTAAGAGTAAGGCTTGGGTGCTATGGATATATAGCATAACGTCATCCATGCTACGATCTCAAAAACCGATTGTATAAACTTCAAGTTTCAATTTAAGTAGCTCAGTAAATTAGTTATATAATGAACTTGTAGAATGCAAATTTTTACTATTTTTGGATTTTTTTTTTATGGAAGATGGCAAAAAATGGCCTAAAATATTGGGAATTTTCTTTTGTTTTTTATTCATAAATCATAAAAAATAGTAAAAATTGGTATTCTACAAGTTCATTATACAACTAATTTAGTGAGTTACTTAAATCAAAGTTTGAAGTTTATTCAATAAGTTTTTGAAACCGTAGCACGGATGACTTTATGCTATCCATACCACCAAAGTCTTCCTCTTTATTTAATTGAGATAATAGAAAAAGTTTTCGTGAGAATGAAATCAAGAAAAATAAACTAATCCTTTTCATTTCTCGGAGACAGAGAGAGAGTATCATAACATAAATATATCCTCATCTATTATTATGATTAAAAACAGAGGGGGTACATCATAGGATTTAAATAATCCTTCATAGT
Organism: Carex arenaria; assembly: GCA_964058825.1. Taxonomy (NCBI): domain Eukaryota; kingdom Viridiplantae; phylum Streptophyta; class Magnoliopsida; order Poales; family Cyperaceae; genus Carex; species Carex arenaria. The sequence continues at coordinate 235,748 of CAXKVW010000389.1, read as the reverse complement.
GGAGAAGAAAATTAAAACAATGAAACGTCAAAGAGTAATGCATCATTAAGATGCTTTTTTAAGAGGTGCAATCAAAATTTAAATGAGAATATAGCAACGCATAAGAAGAATTTTTTTAAGAGGAAAAGTGAAAACGCTTCTTAGTTTTTTTTTTTATTTAATTAGATATGGAATTCATAATTTAGTCCTCAAGTTTCTAAAGTGATCATATAATTTTGAGTTTTCAAAAATTAGGTTTCAACAGTATAATTGTTGTGAGGCTTTTCAACAGTTTTCTTATATTTTGCAATAATAACTATATATGAAATTCATAAAAACATCTTATGTGAACATTATTTTAAACTAATACTTTGTTTTCAATTTTGTGGAACCATTTACATTTTAATAATAAAAAAACTCAAATACATAAATTAAATAAGAACATTAGATATAATATATGTATCGCTTTCTTTACGATAAAAATTAAAATTTGTGGCATTTTAGCCTTGCTTCCATACATACAAAAGGTTTGCGAAAACCCATTGACGTAGGATTGTGGATGACAATTAAAAATGAATATATGCTGCGTATGTATTGTTTGCTTGTTCTTCTCATCATGATTGTTTTTCTGTTTTGTTATATGTTTTTGTAAATAAAAACTGCTATATTGTCCACATACCAAATTGTTTGTGTATAGAGATAGTTGCTCACATGCTAATTAATTGTATAAATTTTCTAATAAAATATCAAAATTTAGATAATAAGATACATACATTCAAAATCATCAATCGTCAATCTAATCTAACTAATTAGTTTGTTTATTTTGTTCTTTTTTTTTTTAAATACTGATAGAAGCTATCAGTTTAAAAGGAGTATTACATCAAAACACAAATAAAATTAAAAATATAATAAACATGTACATCAACTATCTTCTATCATTAACAGTATTGCATCTAAAGCTTGACCTCCCGCAGGCCTAATCAACCACGATTCTAGAATCAGCTCTCGATTCTTCCAGCATCCGGCAAAGAAATACACCCCCCAATTTCTTGCTTATTTTATTTAGGAACCATTGCCATTACTTATAGCGTCTAGTTGAAACAAATTGGATAGTTAATTTATTAGGTCATAACTATGGAGCTTAAGTTGCTTTAGAATTTCAACAAGATTTTGATTAACAACTCTGAAATAAAAGCTTCAATTGAAAATTTTGCTTCCTCTTTTGAAATTTATGAATTTAGTAAATTGTATATAAATTAAAAGGACCAATTAATTAAGCTTTAACCTTAAAACTATAACAAAAAATTATCTTCTACACAATAAAAATATAAAAAATTTATGATAATCAATTTCCTCTAATATCTAACATCTAAATATTATATAAGGTCTTTAAAACTCAAAAAGTGATTTAAATTTGAAATGGAATGACTTTTAAACTCTTAGTCTATTAATTTTGCTCACATGATATTCATAGTAGTTAAGCTAGGTAGAAGCAACGGAAGACATGCAAAGAAATAAAAAGTGAATGAAATAGAAAGTAAATGGGTGATTTCACATTGTAAATTTGTGACAAATAATTTTTGTTTTTTACTTAATGCACTTAAGATAAAATTATCTCTTATGAATTGTAAATTAAAAGGATGCTTAGTTTTGTATTGGAAGTATACATTTATAAATTTAATCATTTATACATCTGACATGTATTGAAAGTACCTCATTGATGTAACTATTGAATCATCAATCAATTGATCAAGTAATAATGAACTGGGACAATAGGACCATATTTCCGATTTTAGTTTTATTTTTTATATTCAGATGGTTGACCTAGGTACAGTGATAACTTACCTACTCTTAACAAGGACCATATTCAGTTAGCGTATCGTAAATTTACCAAATAAAGTACAATTAAATTGTGCACATAACACAAAACACAAATTTTTGTCAACATTATATATCAAGCACATCAAATTCTATAAACATACTGTTATCAAAACATGGTGTCGTAGAAGAAAACTCACAGGGTACCATAATATAATTTAGTAATTAAGTTGTTTTAAATTTTTTGTTGCTTTTAGAGGCGAGAAACTGAGAGATATTAAAATGTGATTATATTTTAAAAATTGTAACTTTATATTTATTTTAAGACATAGAATATTTCTGGTCTGAGCTAAAATTATTTTGAGCCTATTTAAAATATTAGAATTCCTTTTTAAAATTGGCGTCAAATTAAAACATACGACTCATATCTCCTTCTACACCAGGTATTGCATTGGATCTAAATTATATAGACATAATTATTGTATTATTGTATGAAATTTTAATATCAATGGAGGACTTCCATCTCCATGTCCTCCCTGCTGAACTTGTCATTGCATCCGCCTCTCTTGCCCGCCGTAACAGCAACGTCAATCGGCGCAGGAATGACAGCTTGTCAAGCTTCCATTTTTCCATGGAGAGCTTACTGCTAACCCGCCTTTCACTCCGTGGGATCCACCTCTCTGCCGCCAACTCCGCTTCAACCCGTCTTGAGATTCTCACCCTCCATTCAGTGACCCTGTCGGAGGCGGCCCTACGTAAGGTCATGGCAACCTACTCAGTGCTCCGATGTCTGGACATATACCACTGCAAATAACTCCGCCGGGTACAAATTTCTGCCTCAGGGCTCCACTTGTGGAGCTTCACGGTGGTTGATTGCCCCAAGACAACTAAGCTTGTGGTCACCTCTGCTCTTGACCTCCGTTCCTTCCGATTTTGTGGTACTTTTCTCTCTAAGTACTCGATTGAGAATGCGAAACGCCTCGAGGATGTCTATTTTACATATGCTGGTCCCAATTTGTCACTGTCCAATAGTAATTGGGTCAGTTGCTTTGAACAATTTGCTAATGTGACCGCGCATACACTCTGTAGCCATGCAGAACCATTGCCATGACTTATAAAGTCTGGTTGAAACAAATTGGATAATTAATTTATCAGGCCGTAACTATGGAGCTTAATTTGCTTAAAAATTTCAACAAAATTTTGATTAACAAATCCGAAATAAATTAAAAGAATCAATGAAGCTTTAACCTTAAAACTATAAAAAAAAATTATCTTCTACACAATAAAAATATAAAAAAATTATTATAATCAATTTCCTCTAATATCTAACATCTAAATATTATATAAGGTCTTTAAAACTCAAAAAGTGATTTAAATTTGAAATGGAATGAATTTTAAACTCTTTAGTTTATTAATTTTGCTCACATGATATTTATAGCAGTTAAGCTAGGTAGAAGCAACGAAAGACATGCAAAGAAATAAAAAGTGAATGAAAGAGAAAGTAAACGAGTGATTTCACATGGTAAATGTGTGACAAATAATCTTTTTTTTACTTAATGCACTTAAGATAAATTATCTTGTATGAATTGTAAATTAAAAAGATGCATAGTTTTGTATTGGAAGTATACATATATAAATAAAGTTCTTTTTGTTTCTGTAAAAGTGTGAATCGGAAAAATATGGTGGTCAATGTTTTATGAGGGTTCAAGTACTGCAACTTTTTGTTTGTTCATCATTCTACTTTATGATTTTTTTTAAAAAAAAAAATTGAATGTTATATGTCAAAAATAAAACTATATATTTCTTCTATATGTCTATAAAAAAATTACTTTTTTTATTTTGTTTTTGGTTAATATAAAAGAGTTGACAGAAACCATTTCATTTCTTCTATAATGCCACGTGACAATCGTCCACGTGCCAGCAACTTTTTTTCTTATGGGGATTCGTTGCGGATCAACATCTACTGTTTTTTTTGGAACCGAATCCTCTTCCCCTAAGGCCCTGAGTCACTGATATATGGATCCACAGTAAAACTAAAGCCAATATTTAATGTTTAAATCCGTCTGGACCCATGTGTCAGTCGCACTGGGGGCAGGTGATCTCCTTCCGTTTTTTTTCAAGAAAAAACAAGATCCTCCTCTCTCTCTCTCTCTCTGGGAAATCTACATTAACCCTCTGATCGGAATAGATTCTAGTCCCAACAAACGAGAAAGAGAATTCGCTTTCTTATAAATTTTCTGATCGGAACGTGAAGCGGAACGAGAATAGAGATGATTTGTCAGGATTTTAGAAGCGTCAAATCCCGCTGAAAAGTCACGAAAAAAAGGAATTGTTAGAAATTGTTAGAAATTGTTTGGAGTTGTTTGGAGTTGTTAGAAATTGTTAGGAATTGTTTGGAGTTGTTAGAAATTTGTTGTTTTAAATTATTAGAATTGTTTGATTGGAATTGTTAGAATTGTTTGATTGGAATTGTTAGAAATTGTTTGATTGGAATTGTTAGAAATTGTTTGTTTGAAAATGTTAGAAATTAATCGAATTACGGGATTTGTTAGAAATTGTTAGAAATTGTTAGAAATTGTTTGGAGTTGTTTGGAGTTGTTAGAAATTGTTAGGAATTATTTGGAGTTGTTAGAAATTTGTTGTTTGAAATTGTTAGAATTGTTTGATTGAAATTATTAGAATTGTTTGATTGAAATTGTTAGAAATTGTTTGATTGGAATTGTTAGAAATTGTTTGATTGAAATTGTTAGAAATTGTTTGATTTGAATTGTTAGAAATTGTTTGAAATTGTTTAATTGGAATTGTTAGAAATTATTTAATTGAACTTGTTAGAAATTGTTTGATTGGAATTATTAGAAATTGATTGAAATTGTTATAATTGTTTGGAGCTGTTAGAAATTAATTGCATGGGGTTAAAATTGCATGAATTGTTAGAAATTACGAGTTTTATTAAAATTAGGTTTGATTGGATTACGAGTTTTATTTTTTTTAAACTTGATATTTTGAAATGCAGCATGACTAGACCTCGACGTGGGTGATCACGAGATACGTCGGAGATCGGCGAGAGTTCGCAACCTCACGTCGATACTAGTGGTAGCACAGAGAGCTCCACTGCGGAGGGTGTCGATGCAGGGGATGCCGCACCACATCGTGCAGATACGTTCAGTCCTCTCCTGTGGGTCCCTCACAGACGTCACCGTGTCTCACTTGCATCGATGGAGGTACGTTGTGTTATTCAAAGAAAATGCAAAAATTACGTTCCAAACATATAGTTATTCAGTCCCACTGGTCTAAAACATTGAAAAAATGCAGGATGAGACCATGTTGACGGTGCGGCACCGCTCACCGGAGGTACGGTACATCGAAAATCCACTGATGGATCGGTACCTCATGAACCTCGGGTTGTACCAGTTAGGCACGATGAAACAACCACTGCGGATTGACCAGGCACTCATGTGCGGTCTCGTGGAGAGATGGCGACCTGAGACTCATTCATTTCATCTTCCTGTGGGGGAGATGACAGTGACCCTACAGGACGTGAGTGTCTTATGGGGTTTGCGGATCGATGGCGATCCTATAGGGGGTGTCTCGGATCATCATGTACTCCAAACGTTGATCCCAGAGCTGTTGGGTGTGCATGTGGAGGGGGTGGCAAAGAAGCTAAAACGGAAGAATGAGGACGATGATGAGAAGTTCTCCCAGTACTGCATCAGTCTGAAGGCTCTCCGCCAATATGCCACCGAAATTGCCATTACTCCATGGACGACTGACGTGGAGAAGGTCAAGAGGTAATTTCCAAATCCATTACATTACATTAAAATTAGTTTTATCAAAAAAATAAACAGTTATTTACTTACTCTTCAAACTGTAGGTACGTTAGGACATTCGTGCTTGACTTATGTGGTGCCACGATGTTCGTTGATTCTAGTGGCGACTCGGTTCCGATTATGTTTCTCCAGCAGCTGGAGCAACTTGATAAGCCATCACGGTGGAACTGGGGTGGAGCCGTGCTTGCATGTTTGTACAGAGGGCTGTGTCACGCTTGTCTGGTAAGTACTAAAGATTATTTGTAATATTGTTTTTTTTCCGTATAACTCGTTTTCTAATCGTTATGCACAGGTACTAAGGGGGATCCGAGGAGTTGCACACAGCTTGGTGTGCATGGCGAAAAAAGGTTTTCGGGCGTTCAGGTGTACTATGCTGCATCACACTGCTCCGATCGTCGAGGATTCCCAGTTCGATGGGCGCCTCATTGGCATGCTGCACGATGCTGGTGAGAACATCAACTGGCGTGAGATTAAGAAAGAATCACCAGCTCCGAACGAGTCAAGCCGAGAGCGGGTCCTCGTATATGACGATGACCTACCACCACCACCCGAAGGTATTATAAGTTAAATTATTTTTTCATACACGTCAATTTTGTTTTGAAAGTGTGTTCTTAAGAAGTTCAACTAAAATGTTGCAGAAGACAACCCCAATTGGGCGTTCCATGATTGGGTGCTTGACAACAAGAAATGGCACGCCTATTACAATAAATATAATGTGCCGGTGCAGCTTGGCGAGGTAAGTTAGTTTGTCTCTGTATAAATTAAATTTTAGTTATATTCATAAATACAAAACTAACATTATAAGTTAACTACAGGATGGTCACCCTCTATGGTGTGCCGAACCCACTTTCACTCCGGCAGACTTTGGCCTCACCGCCACCGGTGTAGAGGATCTCACCGGAGCCACACCATCGATGCCACCCCCTAGGCAGCACGACCATGGAGCGAGTGGGAGTGGGGCACAGCAGCCCACTGATGCTTGGGAGCCTCATATGTTCGGGACACAGCCCCCGAGCACGTATATTGGGGACTGGGAGACCGATCCATGGGAGACAGGTCCATCGCAAGCTACTATGCAGGAGGACATCCATGTAGATTATTCTGATGACAAGGAGGACATGCATGTGGATCATTCTGATGACGAGGATCCTCCAGAGCCACAGAGGAGGCGTGTGCAGCCACAGAGGACGCGTGTGCAGCCACCGAGGGCGTGCGGGGCGCCTTCCAGACTGTCATTGTCCGGTCGTCATCGCTAGGTTTTTATATTTCATATTGTAGACCTGACAGTACTATTTTTATATTTATGTTTCTATATATTATGTTGATCAGATGTTGTTTGGTGATTTTATTCAGTTTGTTTTCGTTTCTATATTTTATGCTGATCAGACGTTATTTGATTATTTTGTTCACTTATGTTTTCGACTATTCAATTGACATAACAAATCATAAAATCCCTCGTATCCAAATTATAAACAATAACAAAAATATAAATAATAAATAAATAGAAAATAACAACATACAATATAAAAAAAAATACAATACAAATACAAATACAATAACAACATACAATAACAAATAGATTAGAAAAAAATACAATACAATACAATTATAATACATGGCCGGTTTTATAAAAAAATATATATATATATATGTGGACCGCCCCCTGGGGTGGCGGGTTGGTCCAAGGGTAGACCGCCCCACAGACCGGCGGTTTGGTCTGGGGGTAGACCGCCCCACGGACTGGTGGTTTGGTTATGGGTGAAAAAATAAATAAATTTGGGTTATTAATATTATTTTATTTATTTTTTTGGTTATGAAAAAAAATGACGGTTCTCTAGACATAATGAATCTATTATTGTATGAAATTTTAATCTCTATTTTTGTTAAGGTAAATAGCTTAAGTTTGATTGTACAATAATTAGTGAAAAAATAGATAAATTGAAATTACTAGTTGAGAATAGAGAAAAAATAGTGATTTTAATATTATTATGAAAATAGTGCTATTCGAATTAGTAAAAATATTATTTAAATTATATATTTAGAATAGTAAATAGCTATAATTGAAAAAAATATATTATTAAAGTTGTGCTAATTAAGAAAAAAAAATAAGTGGAGATTTCAAATAAATTGTCTCTTCTTATGACAGGAGATCCACATGTCAATGACTAAAATACAAAAAGCTATGTCACGAATCTGAGTGAAAATGTCAAATACTTGATCCAAAATTTTAGTCCTTGGATTATCAGCCTAGTCATCATATTTTAGGAAATAAGAAGAATCAATTAATATGTCTGAATTAAATGATTGTATCATTCTTATAATATAACCTAGTATATGAATGGTGTTAAACGGAAGAGGAGGGTGTCCGATGCCCATCGGACCAGAACAGTGTTCGATGGGTATTTCTACTGTCCGATTCACTTCAAGATATGTGCTCACTACTTTAATATCCGTGCTGTTTGCTTTAATATCCGTGCGCATATATCTTAAAGTTGATAGGACGGTAGAAACCACACATCGAACACTGTTCTGGTCCGATGGGCATCGGACACCCCCCTGTCCCGTGTTAAACACATGTTATTGTCAGTCAAGGATATTGATTATGTTTAGTTACCACTATAATTTAAAAGTAATTAATACGTACTTTATGTTACTTCTCTTATTTTATATTTTATCTGAGTTTAAGTCATCATTTTAATTATCCGTTTTGTCATAATAAAATGTTAGCAAATAAATATCTATCAATAACAGTGAACTTCACAAACAAAACGAAATAAGTATAAAATAAGTTAATTTTCATAAAAAACTAATTTATCTTACTTCGCCATTACTCTTTTGACTACGGACTCATATTTTACTTCTTATTTAACAACTAAAATATAAAATAAGAATTTATTCCCATCTTACTGCACAACACAACTCTACAATACCATAATCACCACCTACCTGTAAAACAAAATTGGAAAGAATGGTCCCATAAGGACCACACTAAAAGGATGGGAAATATCCAGTGAAGAAGCCGGGGACCACGTTCATCCATTCCATTAATATAGGTAAAGATTTTAACAGAAGATTTTTGGCTTCATGCAGCACACATAATATAGAATCAAAACAGTGCTGCATATTGTTTGCGCTGTATGAAGCCAAAACTACTCTGTTAGAATCTTTACCCATTAATATCCCATGTGTCCCCTCCTAAATTTATGAGTAATGTACACCAATTTGACTTGACATGATGTGATTAATTGATATTTTTGTTCTGGATTCCATTCTTTATTTGATCCAGCTAGCTAGAGTTGTCAGAATCAGCTCTATCCCGGTTAAGAGCATATCCAAGTTTTGTTTTTATTCACAGATTCAACATTGTTTAGACCAAATATTGATCCAGTTTTGGCGAAATTAATGAACCACACACAGAATGAGTAAAACTTATACCGATAAAATATTGTTTGGTTTTTTATTAAATTGAAATTTAGAATAAAATATTGACAAAATTTAGTAACTTCGTGGACAGGAAAAAGAAAATATTTGATATACATATGTTATTATTTTTTTATGAAATGATTTTTTTTTTTTGTAGTTAAAAAGAAAAATGAAGTCCTTAGTGAAATGAACCTTGCATCGACGAAACAGAGCTTATTGAAATCTTGTGAATTATAGATGCTTTCAAAAAAATTGGGAATATCTTGTGATTTTAATTTATGTATGAATTATCATTTAGTATAATGAGAATATTATTAATTAATTGCAATAGTTACTATTTCAGATCAAATTTATAAGTTAGTTATCAGTGCGAAGTCTTTACTATTGGTAATATTTGTCTATAGTGGACTTATAATGAATCGTTCATCATCTTATATGAGTATTTTATTTCAAGATTTGATCAATAAAGTAAAATTGGTACGACATATTACCAAATTCATGTGCAACTTTACCGGTTTAATATATAACAGGAAGAAAAGTTTCGTCTTTACCAAAGTATTTTGAGTTTTGTTTTTATTGAATTTTGAGAGGAAAAATAATTTATTGATTTGTATTATTATTTCAATCTCTTATACGGTACCTATTTATAGACTACAAAATTGAACAAGTCATTAAATATTTACTAATTGTATGATTTGTTACATCCGCTAATTATTATTAATTGATCTGCTATTAATGTAATTGAAATTTACTTGATTTTTTATCCTTAGCACTCTTCCTCAAGTTGTAATCGTAGAATCTAATTTGCATGTAATTCTTTTTTTTTTTTGTTGACTCGTTTCTCAGGTTAGCTAGTCACCTATTCTCTTCGGGAAGAGGGTCAGCTGGATCATCTAAGAGCTTGACTAAACAAGCGAAGCCCGCTCACTCGCCACTCTGGCTAACTAAAACCAGTTGGGAGAGATTCTCCTTAGATTAAGGAATATATTTGGATTCCTTCAGCCGCTCATACGCCGTGCGGCTTAGGACAATTCTTTCTAGACATGAATCTTTGTTTGGGAACGCACCTCCGTCGGCGGTGGGCCTCTCTTAAAAGGTTCCAGCTAGAGCTCGAAGGGGGCCAACTTTCACAGCCAGGGGCGAGGCTAGGATTTGAGCTAGGAGTAGACAAAAATCAGATTCGGGTTCGAATAAATTAACGGGTTCGGGTTCGGGTTCGGGTTCGGGTTCGGATAGTTTATTTTTTAAGTTCACATAATTTAGAACTAAACTGAGAAAAAACAGTAGTCAATATATATATATTTTTTACCCAATCATCACTGGGAACTGGGAAAAAAAAGGAACTGGTAAAAAAATAATTCTAAGCAGTACACTGTACACCAATATATATATTTTCCCACTGATGAACTAAACAGTACTGAATTTGCAGTACCCAATCAATTTATCCAAATTTGCAGTACCGAATAATATGAGGAAAGTTATGGGCTTCAATTTTGAACTGAATGTTTCAATTTTTTGTTATTCCTATGGGCTTCAATTTGGATTCTGAGTAGGCAAGCCTAAATCACAGGGGTAGGCAAGATATACAAAAATTCTGGTTCTAATAAAAAAAAAGGGGTAGGCATCTGATTACCCCTGTGACCATGTGGCCTCGCCACTGTTCACAGCGAGTTAGCTTTAGAATCTCTTAAACGCGTAGCTTCGCTTCCTACCTATTTAGTTTTAGTCTCTTAAACAACAACAACAACTACTCTTAACAAAAACTACTTCATTCGCTTTAGGTCGAAACACCCAAGCAAATAATATTGAATTGTTGTTCTTTTTACATCTAACTTAAGTTTTTCCTGACTCTTCCTGACTTAAAATTTATATTACAAAATAAAATAATCAGATGTAATATATATTATATTCAACATAAAACATATTACTATTCAGTTCTTCTTCTATACAAATTAATAAATTTAATAAATCCACATTAATATATTTTTATAAACTCTTGATTTCAATTAAAATAAAATTTAAATAAGAAAAACTCTACATGTGCATAAAAATTAATTTTATTTTGATAATATAGAGATAACGAAGATATCAATGTTGAGACATATATTTTAACTATCCTCGTGATATAAATGAAGTTGAAACTGTGACCTGACGTAAAATTACGGCGTAAAGTTAAATAACGAATTAACAATGCAAAAATTAAGTTGCATCTAGAGGGGCTAACAGAAATAATGCCACTATGTATAATGAACCATTGAGATTTGATTACAGTCGTTTTCTTTCCTCGTCTTATTAATACATTTTTGTCTTATTCTTTTTCCTTTTTTTTTTCTTTACAGTTAATTTTAGTCCTTTTCTACAGAGACTTCTTTAGCCCAATAATGTAGCTCAGTAGCTTGAAGTCAAATTTATCTTGCCACTCGTGCCACGTGCTGATTAGAATTTTATTACCTTTTAATTCATAGGGGGAATTTCATATATCTCCCTCAAAAAATTCTGTTTCTCAAAAAAAAAATATCTCCCTCAAAAAATTCATTTACTTAATGCATACTGATATTTGGATTCATAACCTTTTTTTTCTTCCTCTTTTCCTCTTTATTTTTTTTTCTTATAATCCCATAGATATAACTAAGTTGTGCAATAAAAAAAATACCTTAATACATGAAATAAATAGTAGAGGTCTGTTCGTAAGATTACATATTCTTTCATCAGAACCTTCTTGGCAACTAAGAAGTGCTTAATGAAATTAGTTGTACAGGTTTCTGACATTTATGAGCACAAATCTTGCTCTCCTTGTGACACTATAGGTGCGTTTGGATGGGTGAAGAATAGCTACTATTCCGGATTAGCACTATTCCGAACTACTAATCTACGTTTGGATGTGTTTGGATTAGCGAATAACTGCTATTCTTTGTTTGTCTTTTGTGAAATAACTCATTATTCTACTAATCCTACAAAATGTTGGAATAGCTACTATCCTCAAAATTAGAATAGCTACTATCCTTGCACTATTCTTGATTCATCCAAACGCACCTATATGATTTTCATTTTCAATTTATTCCTTGGAACTGTATTTTTGACGATCAAGTTTCTCTACATTTATTACAACAATTCAGTGAGCTCAATTAGGCATTAATTAAGGGTGTTAAAACTAACTGTGTAATAGAACTTGATGTCAATGTATTTTAACAAGACTTCAACTAAACATTAAGATTGTAAGAAGTTGATGACAGTGTACGCCTTGTGCCTCACAAAAACAAAACAAAATGTCCATTCTGTTCTTAGCTCGCATTGTTATCTAGTAATAAAAATAGTGATATATTGATATAAATTACATTGATACCAACAACTTCTGAGGACATGAGTTGGGCCAGGATCTCAATTGAAAGAAAATGAAATAACTCAGTACCAAAACAAAGGACAAGTACCGTTTCATCGTAGTTATTTAACGACACTCAATCACAATAATATCATTAAAACATCTAATATACTTAGATCAAGATAACACACCGTAATTTTGAGAACTATCATTTAGTCTAGTATAGTTTTGAGAACTATCATTTTCTTTCAAAACTCAAATGGAGAAAGTCATTTGCTGTAATAATAAGGATATTAAATAGTTGGGTGGCTCTAACCTTTACTCAAAAAAAAAAAAAAAAAAAAAAAAACACACTGTAATTTTAAAGAGGACAAATTGATTAAGCAGTACACACAGGAAAATGGAACTTGATATCGGTCCTAGTCCTATTCTCACTTAACTGTTTATTATATCAGTACACACTGGTAGGCTTTCTATTATATCACAAAAACCTGTTACAATCAACTGTTACATATTTTAAATTAGAGCACAAATCTGGTATAGAACGCTGGTAGAACTCTCTAGTACAGAAAATATGTTACATATTGGAAAACAACATTATCACTTACATAATTTTACTTTTACATAAGCTTTACAAACAGAAGGTATGTATATCCTTGATATTCAAAAGCAAAATTCTGACGGAGTTTGCAATTGGAGCGGGCCAAATAAAGAGAAAAGGATAGGAATAATGGTCACATTTAATTAATTAATATTGTTTAATAAATTTGTAGTGTTAAATTTTATTATTTTATTATTTTTGAGTAAATATGTGAGTTTTTATAATTTTGAAGGGTTAACATGATATTATAAACTTTTAAAGAGGAAATACTTAATATTGAAGTTTTTGAGGGGATACATGAAATTCCCCCAAATTTATATCGGTAATGGGAGTAGCTAGAGAAATGTCGGTCACCGCGACTGGCGGGTTTAGAAATTAATTTCAACAATATATCCGTCCAACCGACAACTGTTCCTATCAAAATGCACCACGTGTCAGCTTAATCTCGCTGCTTAATAATTTTTTTTTCATCATCTCCCATATCTGAGGTCAATCAACAGTAGTGTTTAGGATATCAACGTCTCTATCAATACTTGAGAGTAGGTCCGATGCACGTTCAATATGATTTAAGATTCGTGTGCAATGCTTTACATGTCGTGTGCGTATGCTTCAATTTCGTGCTCACCGATCTTAAGATAGATCGGACGTAGCTCGTTGAATTAAAAGTAGGTCCGGTGGACATCGGACCCACTCCGTTCTCCAGCTCATCTCTGACACCTGATATCCCCCCCTGCTCATAGTCTCCTCCCACCTCCCTCATCGGGAAAGAATCTGATCCAATCTAATCGGATCTATCAATGGGATTCTCTACCTTCTTCGTTGATAAAGCTTCCCGCGCCTTTCGACGGGAATCTTTCTTTCCTCGCCTAGTCCTTGTGCTCTCCGCTGCCAGGTCCTCTCTCTCTCTTTCCCTCTCTCAATTTTTAGTTGTTTATGTAAGTATTTCCTCTAAACCTCTTAGGAAAAGTTGTTGATTGTATTGTTATTATGTCAAAATTAATAGAAAGCAGGCGGAGTTTTAGAAGTGTTACTTTATAAGAACTCCGGAGCTTCTAATACATAATTACCATTAAGTTGATTATTCACCTATTTTATTCGAAAGGGTAATCAAATCATCCTATGTTTCATCTATTACATTACATGTCTTAGCAATATTCTTTGTTGAGCATGCAAAACAACTAATTTGCTTGTAATTCAAACTAATTATTTATTAATAGGTTCATTTTGGATGATTAATGGTTCCTTTAAAATCTCACTTGACCAAGGTAAAGTTGCGAATTAACCCCTGCATTGCAAACAAATTGTAAAATAGTTTTAGATTGCAATGTTTGCAAAGGCTCTGTTCTGCTGTTTTTAAGAATTTTAAAGATCAAACTTCTTATCAAATTCTGAACAATTTGGTATTTACACTGATTTAGCTAAATATTTTTTATGATGTTTGTATGCGTGTTTTTGCAGTACTGGAGGTCTAGTAGCATATGCCGATTCAAAGCAAGAGAATGCAGCCGAACCACCTGAGAAGAAGAAGTTGGTAGTGCTAGGAACGGGTTGGGCTGGAACATCCTTGTTGAAAAACATAGATACCTCCTTGTATGATGTCAAAGTAATATCACCCCGTAACTATTTTGCATTCACCCCTCTTTTGCCGAGTGTCACTTGCGGTACGGTGGAAGCAAGGAGTATTGTCGAACCTATTCGCAAGATTGTTAAGAGGGTAAACACTTCTTTAAATTAATGTTACTGCATTAATGTTCATTTAATTTTGTCCCTTTCAAATTTTGGAATTCCCACTTCTGATCCTAGGACTTTTTGAAAATCTTCGCAGAAGCTGCGAAGTCGGATCCTAGGACTTAACATATTGTTTTTGGTCCATGATAAATTTTTTCAGTCATGAAACTGACAAAGGCCCATTTCTAACATGAAGTTGTTTTCTTTTAAGAAAAAATACAGGTTTACCTTTAGCTAAGATTTTTGTACCAATTTGAATGGAAATTAGGTTGGAGCTGAAATGGTACAGATCTGGATTTTTTTCAGGAATCCAAATGAGAGCATTCAAATGACTTAAAAAGAAAGTAGTTATACTTTGTAGACCACTTATGTAATTGCTTTTCAAAAATCCTGTGATGCTTTGACAATTTAATTTATTTTGTTGAAAATTCAAATATTATAGAAAACCGACCCTGTAAAGTTTCTGGAGGCAGAATGCTTCAAGATTGATTCGGTAGGAAAGAAAATTCATTGCAGATCAGATGTGGGTACCAGTTTGAATGGTACAGGTGAATTTGAAGTTGACTATGATTACCTTGTCATAGCAGTTGGAGCCACTGTCAATACATTTAACACTCCTGGTGTTGCTGAAAATTGCCACTTCTTGAAGGTACTCTTTAATTTGCATAAATTAGGGCTTGCAAATATCGACTACTGATCCTGGTTGCTTTGGGTCAAGATATCCTAACCTTGCTCGAACTGGACATATTCACTTCACATTTGTTTGTCAAAAAAGATCCCAGATTTCCTTTGATATCTGTATTTGACAATTTTCAAATATGTTGAAAAAATGGTTCTTAAGCTCAGCTAAGTCCAGGTCAACTGGGCCAAGTTTGATTGAACTCGGGCGAAGCTAAGACATCTTCAACCTGATTTCCCTGGAAGAGCAGGTTCTTGCCGGAAACATGGAGCCCTTGGTGTTACTTAGCCAAGTCACCGGAATCATGAGCAATTCTACTTATTTTCGCATGAGCTTGACTGTTTTTGAATTTGACACTGTTTCCTTTAATACGTCGCAAATTGTGAAAATTTGAAGGTTACTTGTAAAATTTCTATTATGTGCATTTGTCTTAATTTGGGATTCAGGTCTCTGTTTACTTTTGTGTGTATACAGTGAGCTATATCCAGTGTATAGTATCTAATGTTTCTGATTCTGAGTTTTGAAGCTGTTTTTTTTTAAAAGATACAAAATCTTTCATTATCCAAAACCAACCAAATTATACAATGTCAGTCCATTAGGTCAACCTTGTCGAATAGTTTAATGGTTGGTGTGTTCTGGGGCCATGATATTTGTGACCCACCGGCTATTATTGTGCTGGTTCTGAACCTGACATGGTACTAGAGCCAACCTGATCCAAAACTGAGCTAAACTGGACCCATGGTGGCCTATACTTACTGTACCTGTCATGTTCATTGTTTAAATAGAAGATATAATTTAGGAAATAGAAGATGCGCTGAGGATCCGAAGGAGTGTTACCAAATGCTTTGAGAGAGCAAGCCTTCCTTGCCTTGATGAAGAAGAGAAAAGAAAGCACCTCCATTTTGTCATTGTTGGTGGAGGTCCCACGGGTGTTGAGTTTGCTGCTGAATTGCATGATTTTGTTACGGAAGATATTGCCGAGCTTTATCCTCACCTATCCGACCTCGTCAGCATTTCTGTCATTCAGTCTGCGGAGCACATTTTGACTATGTGAGCTATAATAATAACCCTCTAATTAATTTGAACAGAATGTGATTTATCGTTTTTTTTTTTCTGAAAATAAAAGGTTTGACAAGAGGATAACAACATTTGCCGAAGAGAAGTTCCAGAGAGATGGCATAGAAGTGAGGACGGGATATAGAGTAGTAAAAGTTTCTGACAAAGATGTGACAATGAAGAGCCATTCCATGGAAGAAGTCTCAGTGCCTTATGGAATGGTTGTATGGTCTACCGGTCTTGCCTCTCGTCCTGTCATTAGAAACTTCATGAACGAAATTGGGCAGGGAAAAAGACGTGTGCTGGAAACAAATGAGTGGCTGAGGGTTCCTCAGTGTGATACTGTGTATGCCATAGGTGACTGTGCCACCATCAGTCAGCGTAAAATAATGGTACGTCTTTTCTAATTTTGACTCTTATTCTAGGAAAAGAGAAACAAAGCTTTCTGGGATTTTTGAAAGTCTATTACTTTATATTGCATATATAGTAACACCCAATCCTATCGTGACATATGCAAATTAGTTCATACAGAATGATTTAGACAAACATATCCAACCTTGGGTTTATATTATGGAAAGGTTGTACTTGGAAAAAGTTTTATAATTTTACTCCAATTTTAATGATTAATGTTATTCTGATTTTGAAACCCATAATTGGGCTTTGGTCAAAACAAAGAGACTTAGCTTCTGGTTTCCATATTGATTGAAACAGTTATGAAGAGCTGGTGGCACGGGGTGGTCCATACTGGTACTGACTAATTAGGATGTTGTTGTTTTATTTCACCACTATTAGCATCTGTTTTGTTTTAATGGAAATGTGATGCTATACCATCTTTTCAAAAAAGAAAAAAATATATATATGAAGGGACAGAGCATTTTTGTTTTCATCTGATTGAATTATCCTTGGTTTGAAATCTTGAGTGCATGATTCACATATCCCATAAATGTTATGTACCAAGTACAACCTGAGCAATGTTGTGTGTAATACGCAAATACGGTAACATGCTGGTAAAGACCTGATGCACTAATATAAATACCATTGTTTATTGCATGAGGCAGGAAGACTTAGCGGAGATCTTTAAAGTGGCTGATAAAGATAACTCAGGTACACTGACACTAGATGAGATACAAGACGTGATAGAAGACATGTATGTCAGGTACCCACAACTGGAGCTTTACATGAAGAGCAACCACATGATGGACATTCATGATCTCATAAAGGATGCAAAGGATGATTTTGAGCTCAGCATTGAAGATTTCAAGAATGCTCTTGCTGAAGTTGATTCTCAAGTCAAAAGTCTCCCTGCCACTGCTCAGGTACCATGTTATGGCATTGTTCAAGTCCTTCTTTGTTTGCCTTTTTCTCAAAATTTACCCACTTTTTTATCCTTTTGCATGCAAAAAAAAAAAACTTCTGAAGATAACATTCCATTGATTTTGCTGCACATAACTTTTATTTCAAACGAATAGCAATTATAATTGGTCTAGTTAGCAAAATAGAGCATAGAACAAGAGGTAATGAAGGAATTGGATGCGAAGAATTTAAGGAGAATTTAATTTAGTCCATAGAGAGAACTGAATATGAGGTCTAGTTGGGTTAAAAACATGTTAGGATTATTGAAATAAGAGCAAAATGGATTTATTAATTTATTTCTTAACACCAGTAAGTGCTTGTAGTAGTTAGTGATTGTTATATTTTCTTTAGCCCCCACAAATCATTAGTCCATAAACAATGGCTGTTTTTGTCTTTCTCTATCTGCTGGGAGCTCATAGTCATATTTGTACTTGTCTGATAAATCATAAGGTTGCAGCCCAGCAAGGCGAATACCTGGCACAGTGTTTGAACAAAATGAAAGAATGCCACGAGCATCCTGAAGGTCCCCTTCGTATCACTAAATCTGGTCGCCACTTTTTTCGCCCCTTCAGGTCTTTTGCTTGTCCTTTTCCAATTTTAATCAATTGTTGTTCCCCTTCTGTATCAGATATAATTAAGGGTAAGGTTTTGTGGCATATTATATGAAGGTACAAGCATTTTGGACAATTTGCACCGTTAGGAGGAGAGCAAGCAGCAGCAGAGTTACCTGGAGACTGGGTCTCATTTGGCCACAGCACTCAGTGGCTCTGGTACTCTGTCTATGCCAGGTACAACCTTTTCTTTATTTTTCTTTTCTTTTGTTGTTTTTAAGTACTACAAATAATCCTTTTTTTTATATAAAAGTGGTATACACCACTGATTCCATTGATAAACGAAACCTACAAAGTTATCAGATCATGGTACCAAACAGCTGGAACCAGTCTGTCAAAACATAAAAGCACAGCATAACAAGCACAAACTAGTACATCAACAAACACAAACCTACTACATCATATTAGCTATAACTACTTAGTTCCTAAACTACAAAATCCAGCAGAAATCACCATATACTAAAACAACAGAAAAACAGATATTCTAAATGGTTGAATCTGCTGCATGAACTACCACACTGCTAACTCTTTCACTCATTGGGCTTGAACCACAAATAATCCCTTAATACACCATTAATTTGGATCCAGTGAGTTCTGTGCTGATATGGAATCTGAACATGTAGTTGTGAACTTAAAACATAGTTTCCTTGATTTTGACCAATAAAATGGCATGCTGGTATCCTTTGCTTAAATTTGATTTTGGTAATACACCAGCAAACAAGTGAGTTGGCGTACAAGATACTTGGTGCTGTCTGATTGGACTCGTCGATTCATTTTTGGGAGAGATTCAAGCGGCATCTAGTCTCCACAAACTTGTAAATCATCCCGACAAAAAGAATTAAAACAATACCAGCTGAAAAGCCAGAACAGTTTTGTGCATAGCACTGTTCAATCTATTTAATTGAAAACCATTTGATTTTTAGCTATCAGGATTGATTTGTCAATTCCATTATCAACACGTTACAATCATGCAGGGCAATGACTCTTCTCGCTTACCATAAACTTTGTAATTAGAAAAAAGGCCTTGTTTGCTTTCATTCTGTAATAAAAGTTAGCGTTGTAGTTTGAAACAGGAGTTTGTTTGCTTTGGTACTTTTAACAAAAGTTTAGTTCAAAACAATATACCTTTGTCCACTGGTACAAAAGCCGATTTTTTTTTATTGTAGTATTTAAAAAAAAATTGACAAAAACTATCACGGTTCTGCAAAATCTCGTATTACAGCATGGATGGTGACTGAGAAAGCGTTTCACTCCAGGGTAAAACGTTTTCCCAGCAAGAGTTTCACACTAAGTATTACATATTGGTTTACATGATGTGGCCTCAACACACACATTACCATATCTTTAATTTCTCCAACAAGAGTTTAATAAATCTTTATTTAATCAATAATTAATCTAAATTTAGTATTTACATTTGGTCTGCATATGATTTAAAATTTAATTTATAGTGTCTATATTTGGTCTGCATGTAATCTATAATTTACTCTATACAATGCCAACAATCTAACCTATACAAGTTTATGTTTGGTCACATTTGGTTTACAATTGGTTTGCATGTAACATATAATTTTAATCTGCACAACATCTATATTTACTATTTACACTACATTTGGTCTATATTTGATTGATTGATTTATTTATTTTTATTTTTTTTGACAAAAGTGGGGGTACCCACCAGTTTCATTATGAAACTCAAAATATCGTTTTAGTTACAAAAGACAGTGATCTATATTTGATTTATATCTGGTCTACATTTGATTTGTATAATTTTAATTGGAAATATAAAATGGAAGTTGAAATTTCTAAACTCGCTAATCGGAAGTAGCATGAAAAAAATTTAAAAAGGAAAAAAGAGCAGGTGAATGTGATAAATAGTAATATAAAATGGGGTATGGTCGGATTTTTCGCACCCTAAAGTTAAATGCTTTCTAGCTAGAGTTTCATTCTGAGTGAAATGTTTGTTGGGAAAAAGTTGTAAAACTCTGTCTAACAACGAGACAGTTTTTATGACAGAGATTATTTTTATAATTTCTTATGCGGGTATTTTCCATATTTTGTTGAGTGAAAAATAAGAAAAAAAGTTAATAATAAAGTAAAGTTCTTTGTAGAACTTGTGAAAATTCTTTTTTTGAATTGATTTTATTGATGAATTTTCTCTTCTAAGGGAGGTAACACAGTTGGTTAAGAGAAATTTTTTAGGATTGTTAGTTACTCAAAGGTCGAGAGTTTGATTGTCCTTCACGATTTCGAATCTTCTTCGAAGATTTAAAAAAAAAAAAAAACTGTCTAAGAAAGCATTTTGCTCTCAAGTAAATTTCTTTTTCGGTCAGCATTTGTGCTATAATATGAATTTTTTTTTTTATGGTCAGCTAATATGAAATTTCACGAGAATCGTACTAGTTATTAAATTTTTTTTAATACTACAAATAAAACAAAATGGGGGCAAGAGAAGTAACGTGCACACTTTCTGGCTAAAAAGCAAAGGTACTTGGTCCAGAGTATAATGAACTTATACTTGGTCCCGCTCAAAATGTATTAAGCAAAGGTACTTGGTCCTAGATTATAAAAGAATTGGCATGCCATGATGGATATTTTTTTAAAATTAATCCTAAAATTTTTCAAAAAATAAAAAAATTTATAGAAGTGTTAATAGATTTGCGGATTGATTGTATATCAAAATATAATTTTAGTGCCAATTATATATCATTAAAGGCCGTAAAATATAGATTGTTACAAGTTTTAAATGGTTTGATGATCAGTAAAATTTACATCAAATTCCATCATTTTTCTAATGCGCATCATGTAAATAAAAAATGTCTCAATTTATATCAAATTCCAATACAATTTTATATAGAGATTATGTTGAAGTTGAACTATTCGGATTAATTGTTTAAGCTATATAAAAAAATATATTAATCATAATACGGACCGTTTCGTTCATTACAAAGTACATAACTTTACTCTTAGAATTTATTCTAATTAGCCTTCATAATGTTTATGTATGGTGTAATTGCACGCGCATAACTTTTATGCTTTACACCTTTGGAATTGGAGTAATGACTAATGAGGCATCCGATTCTTCTAGTGACCCATTATACTTTATAGTGATCCCATGTCTTTCACCAGCAATGCAAACCTGCCCCATCTCTCTTTTCTTTCCGCCAACGACTTGTCATACTAACTCTAGTACTCTTGTCACATGATGCCATTTATTTTAGATTACTCTTTAAGAGAATTTCCAATCATACATAGTTAGGTCCAGTGATCTGCAAATAACCAAAAAGATAACCAAAACACCAATATATGCCCAACTCTCAGTTTCTGTAAGTATCTTCTGTGTCGAGTCACTATTGCTTTCTCCGTAAGTATGAGGTACATCTTTTGGATTATTAATAAAATAATTATATATTGTATACTGTATACTGTCAAATTTTTGCTTATTTAAAAGTAATTATTTGCGATTTGTAATATATTGAGCATTAACATGTCATATAGAATGTATGTGGATCTTTAGGGTGTAAAATTTAAGATATAATATTCAATTTAATGGTGAGTTGAATACTTGAAAATAATTATCAATAATTATATACTGTATACTGAATATGTAAAATAATTATATAATGTATACCGTCAAATTTTTGCTCAATTACAAGTAATTATTTGCAATTTGTAATATATTGAGCATTAACACGTCATGTACGTAGGATGTATGTGGATATTTAATATGTAAAATTTAAGAGAGAATATTTAATTTAATGATGAGCTGAGTTGAATAATTATCAATAAGACAGTAAAAGAGTTCCTAAAACAGCTAATTGTGTCCAAACAGCCAGAACAAAAAAGATTTTCGTTAAAACATTTCTATTTTGAACAAACTAAATTGGTGACGACGTGATGATCGGGACAACAACAATGATGTAATTTTGTTGTCGACCCGAACAACATATAATTAAGACTTAAGAGTGGTTCGCTACATATTTCACTCCATGGAAATTGGGATTAAATGGTATTACCATGCCATATATGCGCAAAACAACTTCACAAGAATCTCACGTAGGACCCCAATCTCCCAGGGGTAGTTCAGTAAATTCACAAAGATAACAAAGCCAGATCTCAAAACCGTTAGCTACATTGAAAGATACAAAAATATACAGCACCTCACAACGGACTCGTGCATGTTGAGTCAGTGAGGCAATTGTACGTAGTTTTGACAACAAAATTACAAAATTGAGCCAAATTTCAAATTCCACCATTCCACCATTCCACCTTAAATCCTATCTCTACTCTCTCTCTCTCTCTCTCTATGTTTAGAAATGGAAGAAACACCCAAGTTCAGTTCATTTCATATGAAAAAAGAAACCAACTTTGAAAAAACACTGGAACTATTGACCTCTCTAATCAGCTCTTCTTACTCCACTCAATGCTTCCCATTAAAATGGCAATTAATTAGGGCTAAGCTTGAAAACCTGTGCTCTAGCCTCAATCATGCCACAATTAGCCAAAATTCAGATCCATCTCCATTTGTACAATCTTTAATGTTTACCTTGGATGAAATCCAATTGCTTGCACTTCATTCGACCAACAAATCATACAATGGAGGTAGGCTTCTTCTCATGAGCAATCTCAACAAAATTATCTCCGAGCTTGATTTTCACATTATAGAGTTGTCAGAAACATTTTCTCCTGGTGTTTATTTGGCCTATTCTCATGCGATTGTGCCAGTGAAACCAGCAATCGGTGCCAGACTAGACTACATTAAATTCTACATCAGAGATATCTTCTCAAGGCTAACAATTGCCAGTTCAGATGTGAAAGCCCAAACTCTGGCGACACTTGGAGAATTTCTCTCTGAAGACGAGCGGTATGTGCAAATTCTTACTCAAGAGATAGACAATGCAATTGAGATTTTGGTGAATCTGCTAGAAAGTGAAGATGTGGGTATTAAAGAGGAAGCATTGGGGGTTGTCTCGGTAACAACTGGGTTTGATTCATGTAAAGGCTCTCTTGCCAGAGCAGGGGTAATGGGCCCACTTGTTCATGCATTAGAGAAAGGTGGTACATTACTGGGAAAGGAGAGAGCAGTTAATGCTTTGAGCAAGTTAACTGATAATTCTGAGAATGTGTGGTCCTTCTCAGCTCATGGTGGTGTCAGTGCAATTGTGTTGAATTTGGATTGCAGTGAAGATGATATTATTAGTAGCAATGAGCTGATCGGTTCGATTTGTGTTATTATGAGAAATCTTATCAGGGTTGACGAGATCAAACGGTTCATAGTAGATGAGGGGGCCATTCGAGTACTGATAAATCTCTTGAACATGAAACTACTTCAAGAAAATTGCAAAATTCAGTTGATCGAGTTGTTGGGTGAGATATATTGCCATGATGAAATGAATAAAAGAAAAATGGTTGATGAAAGCCTGATTGTGTCTCTAACCGAACTAGTGGATCCTAACTTACCATTTTGCTTGAAGACAAGAGAGGTTTCTCTCAAATTTATCGAATCGCTACTACCTTATTTTGCACCTGATGTTTCTCTTGTCAGAAGCATTGTTTTCTATCTAAAGATCGAAGATAGCACGATTCGAGAATCAGCACTTCTGATCGTGTGGAAACTTAGCAAGGTCTCTGATCAGTACAGATGTTCGATCGGTGAGTCTGGAGCCCTGTTTGGTTTGCTACAGTTGGTAAGTGCAAAATCGTTTCAAGTTCGTGAAATGGCGGCCGAGACAATCTCGAATTTGGCATCGGTAAATTATGTCCGTGAAACTTTTATACAAGATGAAAACAGCTTGAAGGAATTAATGCGGCTTCTTGATCAGAATGAAAGCAAATCTGCTACGACAAAGTTCCTTCTCTCTGCACTTATGTCCTTAGCAGAGAGCAATTATGGAAGGATAAAGATAATTTCTTCTGGGTATACTGGTAATGTAGAGAAATTAGCAGAATTTGGCGAATCAGATGCAAAGAATATCATGAAGAAACTTTCTAGAAATAGATTGCAAAGCATCTTTAGTAAAATCTGGAGCTTGTGAACTGCTCCTCTTTTTTTTCCCTTTAGTAAATTCTCTTTTCAACTTTTTCTTGTAAAGATTTTCCCACCCTTTTAGTGCAGTTTCAGTGCAGTTTCAATTTTAAGAGGTAAAGTACAAGTTAACAACAAAAGTTGCTGTTACTTTCGGATGTTGATGGGAATATTTTACCTTTTGTTATCGTGCAAAAAAGAAAATTATAACAAAAAAAATTCTGAATGTGGGCCTAGCGATTGATGATTTAAAGCAAGAGAACTCTGAATTCTGTAGTTTAGTATATGCTATTCTTCCAATGATATATAGTATATGTATAGAACATTTACAAGTTAAATTGCCAAAATAAATACATCACATGTACAAGTAAGAAAGGTTGCAACATTCAACAATTATTCTATAATAGATTGTGATTTTAATGTTGACTTAACAATTAATGAAACAAAATACAACTTTTTTAAAGTTTACGGTTTACAATTTTTTTTTGGTAAAAAATTCCGAAGCCCTGCTTCATTGAAGAAATAAGTTAACTTACATTTACGGTTTACAATTAATAAGAAAATATGTAATTGCCAACACATTATCATACATATCTCGTACAGCTACATTAATTGTGGTTTTTTTTCTTCTTAAACTCTGAGATATCTCAAACTCTGTTTTTTTTTTTTGGAAAATCTCAACCGTTAAATATATGTATATATAGAGGAGGGATCCAATTCCACCATTTTATGGTGACACATCTTGACACCATAATTTTATAAATTATTTTTATGATTTTAAGGTCTAGACAGTCGATCAAAACCGTTCAACATGATCTCCATATTAAAATGTGCTTGGAGACCAATTTTACATATTTTGGAATTTTTTTAGTATTTATTTAGAATTTTTCAAAAACATTTCAATATGTGTATATTGTTGAGCGATTCGGATCGACTATTTGGTCTTTGAAAATGGAGATATGAGCGTAAAGTAAAACAAAATCATTACTTCGTAACTCACCATAGCCCATCTCATATGTGTGTGTATATTATGCACAAATCTCAAAGCAAAAATAATAATGCCCCCTGCGCTATCCTCGAATAGGCACCATACTCGTCGTCATCGGTTAGAAATAAATAAATGCCATATTTCTCTACTCATCAAGAGTAGAGAAAGAAATACGTGACACACCGTGATGTGACGTGACAAACACGCTGTGATTTGGTCACGTGACGTGATTAAAATGGTGGCGGATGGTCACGTCACGCGTAGTCACGCCGTGACCACACGTGACGTGATGTAAATTAATCACATCAAATTTTTTTATATTTTATTTTAAATTATTAAAAATTTAGAAAAAAATATAAAAAATATGAAAATTTCTAAAATAAGTAAATAATGTTGCAAATATTATTGTTTTTTTGAGGAAAGTCTGTTGTACATTTGACATTAGTTTAAAAATTTAAATTAAAAACCTTCATTAGTTTAAACTAGAGAAAATAAAAATCAGTACTACATGAATACCAGTATCACTGAACCTATACTAAAATAAAAATCTGAATACTCTATACATACTAAAAAAATTGGATACTCTATTTTATACCGTGACGTGACGTGATTGGTTCGCGTGACATGACGTGACATGTAATTTTTACTCGAATGCAGTCACGTCACGCGAATCACATCCCGCAATCGACATACGTTCCGTGATATGACTAGTCATGCCGTGATAAATTTCCTTGTCTAGGCAGGGGTGGTAAATGTAGAAAAAGTTGTGGGTGAGAATTAAATAAGTAAACAAATTAATCGTTGACAACCCAACAATATTTTAGTAGATTGGAGCCAGCCATTAAACTTTCTTCTTAGATTCATTTATATACAATTGCATGTATAATGGAGAAAAGAAACCAGTCATTGATCTCTAACTTCTTGGGGGAGGTGAAGAAGGATAATCAAGATAATTAGTTAACCCAAATCCATCAATAATTGGCTCTACTTATAATTTTCAGATAATGAAATTGTGCCGATCAATGGAAAGGTTAGAGTTAGGGATTGGAGAAGGATTAGAAATCTGACGTTTGTCTTAGAAGTTCTGGTACCATAAAGTTGATATTGTTACAAAATCTAAGATAAGAGAGAAGCAGGATTGTATGAAGAATTGAATTTTTATTTTTCCATTATATCTTAGTATTTGTTTACAAGCCTTTATATAGAATATGATTACAGAGTTTACAATTTTGTTGTGTAATATTGTTCAAGATTCGTCTCTCTTCAGTAGCTCCAGTTGCTGTAATGATCAACCATAAACTTTTCTTTTAGATTAATGTATATACAATTGCATGCATAATGATAGTAAAATGGCTTAGAATTGAACTCTTAATAGTAAGTACTATTCAATCAAACCAGAAACGGAAATTGTGGGTGAGGTTTAATTTGCAAGGTGATTTGTTTAACATGTCATACATAAATGTGGCATGGCAGTCATTATTATTTTTTTAATTCTCATAGAAATAAAATGAAAATTATAAATTTAAAAAAATGATGGATTTAGTCAAATATGAAATTGTAAACTTTTGAGAGAGACATATGTAATATTGATACTTTTGAAAAGAATACATAAAATTCCCCATAAAATTATACTGTAGTTTGCTCCAATGTCATTATAATAGTTTGTGTTTAAATATGTTAAAATTGTAAGTGCTAGATAGTTTTTATATAATTATACATAAACTTGCATTAAATAATCCATAAATATTGGATTTTGTTATTTGATGCATCACTACTGTTTAATAGAAATATGAGTTCCCTTTAGAGTCTGAAATAGAAAAATACATAATGTGTTTATAGTTAGCATGAAATCGAATGAGGGGGTATTGTTTGGCGTTATGCATTCAATTGACATGAAGGGAAAACACACCTGGTGTGTCATGAGTGAGTATCCTTTCAGGTACTATATGAGGGAAATAACATGAAAAACAAAATGTTTTAAGAAAAAAAATTAAAGAGATAAAATTTATTGGCACAGAAAAGGAGGATTAAAAGTATTGTTAAGAACATTAGATCCATTTGAAAAATTGGAAGAGAATTGGTAGTTAACTGATGAAGAGATTAAATATTAAATTGAAATAAAAGAAAGATCAGACGAGATTTTAAAGTATATTGATCGATTCTAAAAGGAGGTGCAAATACATCTTTAATTCGTTCTTAAAGGTTTTAAAGGGTATAAAAAAGATAGTATAATATTAATTGTTTGGAAATTGATGGGGAAAGTAAAGATTAAAAACGTTGGAGAACATATTTTACAATTCTATAATAGTTTCTTTTGAAATAACCTACGTAAAAAACATGAAAAGCTTTCTCATGTGTTGAGCGAGAAATGTTGAAAGTATTTTTTTACTGAATTGGAATTACAATCAATAGTGTTACTATTAGTGAAGAAAAAATGCAATGTGACGTGACTAACCCATCGTCACTTGGTCAAGTTATATGATCAAAATTTATTTTTATGTGACGTGACATGACCAAAATGATAGAGAACAGTCACGCTATATGTGGTCAAACCGTAGCACATATAATGTAACTAATCATATGTTTAATTATTGTTTTTCTTCAGATTTTAAGTTAGTTCATAAAAATAACAACAAATATATTAAAAGATTTCTTTTGCAAAAAAAAGTGGAATTCCACATGTTTCATTACGAAACATAGTTCATACAAAATAGTGCATAGCACCGAATATCCAATTATACCAAACTAGTGGAACAACAACCAACTAGCAACGAATATGCACACAACAAAGTAACAAACCAAAAAATAGTAATGACTAATACCACTAATATCAATCACTACTAGCAATCACACCAGTGTAAGAGGAGCTAGAATCAACTAAAGACCAATTAGGAGACAATAATTCAGCTGCCTCATCAATGACATCATAGATATCCATGTCATTTGACCCGTCTAAACCAAGAGTAGGGCCCACGACTTAATCCATAAGGGAGCTGACACTGACCTGCGAGTCTGTATCTGATAGAACTATCAGGGGGCCTATCTGAAAAAATAGAGAAACATCGAAAGGCATAATCAATGATAATTTAAAATATGAATTATCTAAACGAGCCTTACACCAATATGAAGTCATAGCAATTATAGAAGATGCTACGGAACTAATAGATGAGACTGATGCATTTTGAAAACAAATTTTATTTCTGATCAACCAAATAATCCATAAAATAGCCGCCATAATTAACTTAACCAATAATCAATCTTTTAAAAGTATCCAATAATCAAAATTCCAAAGGTCAGACATATGTGTACAGGTAAAAACAAAATTGTTATGATTATCAATTAAAGGCCACAAAGTAGAAATAAAAGGATAAGTAATAAAAAAGTGATGGACAGTCTTAGGGACACCACAAAATGTACAATCTACGTTGCCTTGTCAACCTCTAATACGTAAATTGCATTTAATAAGAATTTTATCTTGCCTAAGCAACTAAACAAAAACTTTGATCTTAAAATGAATCTTTGTCTTTTATAGATTATTGACAATATTATTGGGAATACTCCTAAATGAAAGTCATTTATAAAGAGAGTGAACAATAAAAAAGACCCAAAGAAGTCCATCTCCAGTAAATACTATCCGGCTAAGCTGA
The DNA here is from genome assembly GCA_964058825.1 of Carex arenaria. Lineage (NCBI taxonomy): Eukaryota > Viridiplantae > Streptophyta > Magnoliopsida > Poales > Cyperaceae > Carex > Carex arenaria. The sequence goes on along the minus strand of CAXKVW010000389.1, from coordinate 206,697 downwards.
ATCTAAAGTATGAAAAGGAAAAAGTCCTAAAAGTTAATTCCGTTCATGAAGGATAATCCCTGTTAATTGTCTGTTAAATTGCAAACTAAATAGAAAATTAGAGAAAACTTGAGAGACAATAATAGATGGGGCAGTTATAATTCTAAAGAGATTATGGAATATACAATATAAAGAACAATTGTCATGCTATTTATCTAACAAAAAAAAAGTATAATTATTATTCCCTACAATCCTATTAATGCCCATAATAAGTCACGTGACGTGATCACGTGAATTTAATCAATGTATGTATCGTGATGTAATTAAAATGATAGAAGACAGTTACGTTATGCACGCATCATGTGACATGGACTCGCATCCTCTGCGGAGATTTTCCCTACTGCGCTGTGCGGTTCTTTTAATCTGGACCGTTCGTTTTGATCGGACGGTCCAGATTTAATCTCCAGCCGGTGAGTGCGCGATTTGATGGAGGGGGCCATATTAATTTTGCTTTGAGATTCGTGCTATGATCTTATTTGATCCGTCCGATCAAACTGAACGGTCCAGATTAAAAGAACCGCACAGCGCAGCAGGGAAAATCTCCGCAGAGGATGCCATTTCCATGTGATATGACATAACTAGTAGCAACTTGACAAAGTTCTGAAGCGAGCAATTCTTCGATTGCGGCACTGCCTTGCATGATGCAACAACATGCTTCAAAATGACAACATAAACCTTGTACCCTAAAAAGTCTCTTGTTGCAGCGTTGCCACTTGATCTTATTTGATGGCTTATCAATTGTAAAAGATGTGAACTTGTATAACTTTTTTTTTTCATTGAGACGGTAAAGGTACTTTCGAGACATTCTAAAAGTAGAGAAACATGTAGTGAAAACTCTTAGCATAGTTTATCGAAATAATAAAAAAATTGCTCTTTTTTGTTCACAAAGTACAGAGATAATTCACTGCAGGAAAAAAAAAAGTTTCACTAGTAAAATAAAATGCAGATGAAATTGCCAATGCCTAGTCCTTGCATAGGGAAATCAGACCTTGGGACGAAAAATTACAAGTCAGTGTGAAGTTCACAATTTTTGGAACAAAAGATAGTAATACTAATTACTATTATTATACCAAAAGAAAAGAAAAGAAAAATACCAGACCGTGAAAAGTAAGAAGTCTCGCATGACCAAAAGTTTATGCTTGAAAACTAGAAAGAGATCATACGGGAGACACATTTACAATTTTCTATAGTTATCTATATATTCCTTATTCAATTTCATGCCTAATGAACACTCAGAAGACCAACACACAAAATAACTTGCATTTGTTTAAGAGCACCCCAACTCCACACAAGTCATCACCAATGACCATACTAAAAAACAAGCCATACTCTCTGTGGCAAAACAGCAAACACTTGGCGGGCACAAAAAAAACATTATGTAAAACACACACCTAATCTTCAAACAAATCCCGGAAAGAGGAAACACCTTGTCCTTCCTCTTTGGACTGAAAGAATGGCTTCCTTCCATTCAGATCCGCAACCCGCCTGGCCCGGCCTGAGTCACGCGGGCTCTGTTCAGTGCACCGCACAGCCTTTATCTTAGGCAACAAGGTAGCGATCTTTGTTATTGATTCAGGGGACTTCTTCACATTGCAATTTGACACCATCTCTTCTCTGATTACAACCTTTGTCGGGGCTAGGCTGTACCGGCTCGGCACAACTCTCGGCTTACGTGACCCCCTCGAGAGTCTTCTGCTAGATGTTGATTTCTCATCGATCTTTTCAAGTTTGTTGCCTGGCTTAGATGGGGTTTTTCTGGCAATTGCTGATATTTCAGTGGGCCCAAGACTAACACCTCTGCGGCTAGGTCGAGAATCAGTGGTAATCTTGGGACAAGCCGATTTCCATGGTAGAGACTTCTCCTTCTCTTCTTTGATTCCGTGAGGTCTCTTGGAACTGAATTTCTTTGAACTCTGTGCCAATCCCTTTTGTATCTCTAAAGGCCCAAGACTAACGCCTCTTTGCCTAAACTTATTGCTCACTGGTGTTTCAATTTTGAGTTTAGACACCTCCATGAACTTAGATGGAACAACCCGACCTGGCTTCTGAGACAAAGATGCCTTCTTTGATCGGAGTTCTTCAAGCTGGCAGGTGAGCCGCTCGATCTCCTTCTCTGTCTTCTCTATCTCCTTATCTATCTCCTCTTTGGTTGGCATCTTCAGATCGCAAACTAATGAATCTAGCCGGTTGATTGAGATTGGCTGGAGCACCGACCAGCCGCCTATGCTAGCCGATCCGTCAGAGCCCAGAGAGGGGTCGTCAAAGGCAGCATTGTTCCATATTTTTGGGGTAGTCGGGGTGTTGGTGTTGTTGTAATAATGAACAGCGCTCATTTTTCAGAGAAAGAGAGGGAAGATCAAAGTGTTGAATCTTGGCGAAGGTTTCAGCTCTGGTTTGGGAGGGCAGAGAGAAGGGGGGATAAATGGGGATGGGGAAATGGCGGAGTGGGAAGGAGCGTCTGAGATTTGACCGTTGTGGGAGAAAAGTAGACGTTGGTGGGGGGTGAATCCTGAGCGTCGGATGGTGAATTGAATGCTCACGACGGTCCGATTGGTAGGATAGAAATTTTAATGGGGATTTAATTCAATTTAAATTGTTGTTTAGGTTGATCTATTAATAAATGCGGAGATATCACAAATCTTCTTAGCACATGGCAGGATTGAATCGGGTCCTTCAACTTTGACCCATTTTCAAAGAATTACAATATATTTCTGTTCAAAAAAGATAATATAAGAGCTGAAATCAGTCGATAATAAAATTGTTTAATTATTTTGAACATAAAAAGCTTCTAATTTTGAAATTTAGAATACAATACCGATAAAAACATCAATGACCTGGTTAATCCGATAGTGCTTATTGATGTTTCATTACAAAATCATCTTCCTTTTTACACTTTTTAAACCAAAAAAAAACAGAGAGAATGTTGGTTGTGTAGGTACAGAAAAAAAAAAAAAAAAAAAAAAAAGAAAAAAAGAAAAGTAAAAGTAAACCGGCTAAATGATTTAATTTTTTTTATAAACATGGTTAAAGTAAAAATTTTGGCATAATTTTATTATTCTTTAAAATATAGAATGTGTTATATTTTATAAAATGCGAGATGGGTCTAATTATTTTGCTGTATTTTTCTTCTTATAATTTTTGTTCTTGCTAATCTGTTCGCTGTCACAGAGACTCAACACCACCGGCATGCATGTGCTATTTATTGATTGATTGGTAGCGACATTTCTCAATAATATTTTATTTTTTTAAAGAAAGCCCATGGGCCATGATGGCCCATTTTGTATTATCAGAAACATTTATCAATGTTTATGTGGGATTGTGGGGTTGATCCTGTTTAAGCCGACAGGTGCAGGCTCAGGATTTTTTTGGTGGGAGGCAAAAAAATATCGAATCGGATTTAAATAACTAATTAAATTTAAATTCATTAACTAATTAAGTTTTTAATAAAAAATAATACTTTAATCTGTACTTTTCAGTGCTTTGACTTGTAATTTATGATATTTTTATCTATAATTCTAATTATTAATTACAATTGAAGAAATTTACTTTAATTTTAACCCTAAATTTAATCTGAACTACAAATTAAACATCCAGCGGGGGGCAAAAAAATTTCCAGGATGAGACAGAGCCGATCGAAACTTCCTGACTTCCACTAAAACGCAAAATTCAGGAGTAGCTACCCCTTGATACACTTGGGTCTGCCCCTGTAAGCCGTCCGATTGGAGAGATTACTTTCATGACTTGGAATGGCACGCTGAGGGAGTCCGACTCCGCTGCTCTACAAATAGGATTCTGCCATTCTGCTATTTTAATCTCAACCGTTGAATTTTTTCATACATGAATCTCAACACAATGAACGATAGAGATTGAAATGGCAGGATCCTGCTCTCCTATTAGAAGAACAGCGGAGTCGGTTTCATGCCGATGTAGTTGTCCATAATGACTACTGATGCAAGAGCCCAATTTTGGGTTGAGATAAATCAAGTTATTATTTTCTAATAATCTGGATCATATATCTTTTGCTGAAATCGTAGGAGACGTGGTGAATTATTTTTCAATGTATTTGAACCAATATCAAGGTGACAAAATCCAATCAATACCGATGAAATTGGATTTATACTGATGGAATTAGATCGCAGTTGCTCTGAAATTATGGTTTAGTGGAAGAAAATTCCTGAGTGTATTGCAACGCACTCCCACACAGAAAAGTGCGTTGCAGGGTGCATTGAAAGTTGAAACACATTTCTTTGTATAGATTGTGTCAATGGAGGTCTCGGAGTGGAAGACGATCCGATCAACATCAAATTAAATTTGGTCTGATACTTAATTGGAATCGTCTGATTCACATAAAAAATCATGCACAATTGATCTGCATAAATCTTGCTGGGAATCAAACAACTTTGATTTAGCATCGAATCAAATTTGATCTGATGTCCATTGGACTGCCCCCAATTTCAAGGTCTGAATGAGCCATTTCACTTATTCTGCATGGTATTTCAAGGTATTTGACCTCCATGTTTTACTGAAGGGTTACATATCACAAGTAGTGCTTCTTATGAAAAAGATGGAGGTGAAGTTTCTAAAATATGTCCTTAATCATCTACATCCCTGCAACTCAAATGAGTTTCTAAATATTTGTTAACTACTTTTTAGAAATTAAGATCTTTAAAGTTTCTACTATATCAGCAGCAAATTAAAAAGAAGAATTAATCTGAGCTTCAGGACACTATATTAAAAAGGATGTGAGATAGTCTGATCCAAAAATAAGAAACTCATATTTGCTGTTTCTATATGTGAGATAGTCTGATCCAAAAACAACTCTAATTAGAAGCTCAGGTCCCTCCATATTTGCTGTTTCTATATTATTTTTGTTAACTACTTTCATTTTCTACTAAACAGTTTCATAATAAGAAACTCTACTACATAGTTTCTAAATAAGAAACTATCAAACAACCTTGAAACTGAATTAGAAACTGCGACATCAGATTTGAAACTCTAATAGTTTCAGGAATGTGGATGCTCAGTATTTGATTCTTATTTATAATTTTCTTGGAGAGAAGTACTAGAAATATATGCAGACAACATGGAAAAGTTGACAATCAAAATATCTATTTGCTCGATTTTGATAATAAATTTCCATCAAAATATCTTTCAGACGGGTTTGCATAGTTAGAATTTGCAATGCTATCTATTATTAAAGAAACCGTACAATCAAGAATGACATTTCCAGATTTCCTGCTTTTGACCTTTTATTTTAAATTTAAAATTCACATTGTAATTTTTGTGAAAAAAAATAATCTCCTATTTGATCCTATTGATCTGTGATATCTCCATAATTGGTATTGTGTATTTAGAGGGGTTAATTGGTAAGAATATTGCTTGTTGTGCTGCTAACTGTGAAGTATCTCCAACCATAGTGTTTCCAAGTTCCAACAACATAAATGCAACACAGACTTGATTTGTTCAATCAATAAATTAATATTGTAAGCCCGCACGTTGACAAAGTAAAATAATGAACCCCGTTCAAATGTAGAGGAACAAAAAAAAATTGCTTTGGAAATGAATATTTCTTATATGTAAAAGTGAAAATGTGGAATACCACGACGACAAGATTTGAATTTCCTCTTTCATATTTGGGTATGCCTCTTTCGATTAAAAAACCACGACGACAAGATTTCATCCCCCTCATTGAGAAGATTGAGAACCGGGTGGAGGGTTATCTTGGTAAGATGCTGTCAAAAGGAGGTCGTGTGCAATTAATCAAGTCTGTTTTAACCAGCACTCCTATCTATCTCATGACGTGTTTTGTGCTGCCCAAGTAGGTCCTTAAGAGAATTGAAAGGCTCTATAGGAATTTCTTATGGGGCAAGTCTCATAATCATCGGGGTGTTCCTTTAATTAATTGGCAGGCTATATGCTGTCCCAAGAAGTATGGTGGCCTAGGAATACTGAATCTGGAATTGAGGAATACCACCCTCCTGATTAGATGGTGGTGGAAAGCTTCTAACCAACCGGGAAGTCTCTGGTACGAATTTGTTAACACTCTGCGGAGAAGAGCTCCAAACAGAGAAGGTCCGAAAGTATGGTTACTCACTGGTTCATTTTTCTGGAGCCAATTACTCAAGTTATACTCGTTATTCCAATGGAGTATTAACTGGGACATAGGAGATGGCACCACTATCTCTTACTGGTAGGATAACGGGTTAGGTACCGGCTCACTAAGGCAATTACGAAATGGACAACCAAGACCTCCAACACCTCTAATATCCTTAAAAGATGCCATTATAGAGGAATTGCACACTGCTGGTACAGAACCGGTACAGGCACCACTACTGACAGGGGGTTCGGATCAGTCACAGTGGCGCTGGTCTTCAAGTGGCACCTATTCTGCTTCCTCTCTGCATGTAGCAATTATTTCCGCTGGTAAGGTTGGGTGGCCTTTTAAGGAATTGTGGGCTGCACCAGCACCATCGAAGGTTAAGATCTTCGGTTACCTTTTGCTACAGGATAGACTCCTAACACATGACATAATGCACAGAAGGGGTATGCAATGCGACATGAGGTGTGTTATGTGTACTTCTCCTGTGGAATCTTCTTATCACCTATTTTTCGAGTGCCCAAATGCGTTGGAGGTATGGGGACGATGTCGCAATCTTATTCAGCATGCTCCCACTATCACCGCGACATGGGAGGCATCTCTTCGAGTTCAGGGGCAATGTCGGAAACAATGGGCTACTGCTTTCATGGCAGTTCTTTGGGCGCTATGGAAGCAAAGAAATGAAGTAATTTTCCGGGGTGTTAGATTGCCAACAGTGGTGGTACATAGTCGGGCAAAGGAGGATGCGGTGTTGTGGTCTCAATATTGTCAAAACAGAGGAATAGGCATGAGTCGGGTTTTGGGTAGGGAGCCAGTTGGGGTCGGATAAATCCGCATAGATAACTAAATCTGTAATTCATTAGAATTGGATGTTGTAATCACATTTATTAATATAACCTTGGTAGCATCTACCAAGTTTTCAAAAAAGAAAAAGAAAATGTGGAATACCAAGTAAAAGAGCAAGTATTATTCTTTATACTAGAATAGAAAATTGTAATGCGGCGCTTGTTTATTCCGGAAAAGGTAAAAAAAACATTGAGGTCATACAATATAATCGAATGATTTCTCCCTACATTTATTTTTTGTTCAAGATCAAGAATAGAGCACATGGAATTGTAACCTCTGTGTTCTGACATAAGAAATGTAGGAAAATAATAAAGAAAATGTTACTGGTTTAGGCGATGATGCTTGGCCAGAAGTAGCCTCACTGCATAGGCTAACTTACTTACCTATGTTCTAACTATTTATTCAGGCAGAAATCATGATAATTAAATGTACAAACATAGAACGGCTATTAATGCAATCTGATATCTGATCATCAAAATGATAAGGTTTCAGTTAAGTAAAACCAAAGGATCTAACGAAAAATATTACAGCCTGTTCAGTGAAGAAGCTAGAGCTAAATAAATGATAGAGAGACATAATATTTTCATATCATAATCATCATATATTTTTTTAAATATCGACAAAAATATAGAATTAGTTCACTAATTATATCAACTAGCTGCAAAAACCATACCATTAGTGTTGTTCTTATATGAATAAGAATGTAAGCTTTACTGCAAGTACATAACTGATTGAGTAATTGACTACCATCAACAGTATTTCATCAATTTGGGTTCAAAAGCATCATTTATTTTCCAAAATTGATAATCTGTAAAAAAAACCTGATATGGAAACACAGAGAGGACACTATATACAAGTTTGGACATATTTTTTAGTCTCCAACAGTCAGAGCTGACAAGAACAAATCTGACATCATCTACACTATAAACAACCTCATTATTGTTTCAAAAGCAATGCTTAAAAAAACGGATAAAAGAAGAACAAAAATGGGCGTCACCTAATTTTGTGATTAAATAACTTCCAATTTAAGAAAAAGAAGGTATTACAATTACACTGAAGCCTACAAACAACTATCCCCCTCTTCTATACAGAATCAACACCTTCGATTTGCTGCTTTGCCAGGTATCTCTCCCTTCGCTCTTTCTGAAATAAAAAAAAAAGAAACTATCAAGAGGGTATAAAAATAAGAGATGTACTCGAGAACTGACAAGATTGTCATTACCGAAAGACCTGCAAGATTAGCTGAAACCGGAACCTGACCCAAAAATTTTTTTAGTAAAATGTGGCCAAAACAATTGTCATTAAATACAAATCAAGAACCCAAAATGGCTCCTACACTATGTCAGGGAAAACCTGAGCAGGCACAAGGATCCCTTTATTTCGAAAACAAAGTTGAGTGATCCATGAAACCTTGTAGTCAGAAAAACCTAAAACCAACCAACCTAAAAACATAACAAAACGAACTTATAATGCCACAATTTGAATCATACCTTGCCAGTCTCTTTGTCAATTCACAGTTAAAACTAATAAAAAACAAGTAAAAAGAAACAAAGATGATCGCAAAGAGAATTTACCCATTCATCAATGACGAGACCTTCACCAACAATGCGAGGGCCCGCATCTTCTGGAGGTTTCTTACGAGCCTCTAATGCAGCCTCTGCCTCTGCTAATTGTCTCTTCAATTTCTCCATTTGCTTCAATCACACAATTCATATTACCAAAATGTCATTTAAAGATGCACTACTCAATGGCAAATACAGAGGTTTAAGTTCATGGATGTGCCTTTGCAAAATTAAAATTCTCATATATGTCTCTGCAAAATGAGAAATCACATGTAAAACCTTCAAAATGTTTGAAATTTTGATGCATTCTATACGATTTCACTCATAATATGCGCAAACTACAAAGAGGAAGATTGGGTCATGAGTGACATATTTCCCTTGATTTAGGAGCATCCAATATATGACATGGCTTTCAGAATACATTATGTTATGTTAATTCTTTAAGGACAAACATGAAATCATTCCTAACAAACGAGGTATATTTCAATAAATCAGCGAAGTCAAACCCACACAAAAAGATAGCTATGAGAGATTAAAAAAAAAAATGAGTCACAGCAATGTTTAATCAATTAAATCAAAGTAGCATAGGTCATTGGCATGTAGCTGTTCAAAATTTTCAAGAAGTGTTATGAATAGTAGGAACTACCGGGCTAGGTCGATCTGCATCCAAGAAAATCACTCGCAATATTTGCTCCACTGCCACCTGATCCTTCTGCTCATCAAACTGCCAAACAATTATTAAAACACATTAAAGATAAGTGATTATTTTAAAAGGTTGCTAAAATGGAAAACAAATCAAAGACAAATTCAATTGGATTATGACAGGGGCAAGATACCAGTTCTGGTACATAATCAGTGGGCCCCTTGACTTTGAGACTGACAATCTTAAATTTGACATTGCTTTTCTGCTCCATGGGCTTCTCATTATTCTCAGGATGCTCCACAAACTTAAAAACTGTCACAATCAAATTAAATTTAGATAAATTATCAACATTTTATAGCATATTCATTAATTATCTTGAAAAATATTGCACAACCTATAAAATTAAAATTGTATATGTATACCATGAAATGTTGTTCAAATGTATATATCACAGAAGATGGACGCGTGCAAGAATTATCTAATTATAAATTACGGTGCACAAAAGACATTCATAGAACAAGAATACCTGTCGCAATTATGCTCTCGCCAGGAGCTAGTATTCCACCAGGAGGTCGCATGAAGCAGCTTTTTGGTGCCGTTGTTTGGAACTGTAAAGGTATTAAAATTAAAAATAACAAATGGAAAAAATTGATTTCAGTGTCAGGGTAAAATGGTCTAATTAAAGAATTGTTCCTAGTTGATTAATTAATTATTTGACAATCTACAAAGCCCAATCATGACACGTGCATAATTAAAATAACATTGTAGGTTAGAACGTGTGACATTTTAATCAATCAAATTATCTGGAAAGTTCACACTGTTGGTTATGAAATTACATATGAATTTTGATTTGATTATTTTAAAATGACATGCGAACTGATGGAACGAACGACTCTTTTGACAAAAACAGAAACAGAATAATTCTAGAAAAGATGGGAAAAGAATAAAAATAGCAGACAGAATCACGGGTAGCGGTAACAAAAGAAATACCTTGAAAGCAACATGCGATTTGCTGGTGTTCTTAATTCGAACCGCACTTTTCACTTGCTTCCCAGCTTCATCTTCACCCCAAACAAAATCAATAAATCAATCAACTAAATACACTCTCATGTGAGAAAAGAGACTAAAACGAGGCAAGAGAATTGAACTATACACAAATTAAAGAAAAGTTCCAAAAAGACAAAAGGAGGGAGGAGGAAGATGATGCATAAAATTCACATCCGCTGCCATTATTAGCTATGGAAGCTATTTCAATGGCAGGTGAAACCCACTAAAAACAATGTCAACAACACTCCTTATCAACTAATTCTGGACCGTTTAAATTAAATCGAGCTGCACAAAATCAAAGGCAACCGGAGCCGGCTGCCATTGGCTTATGATAACAGCAGAAGAGAATTCATGATACATACAGGGAAAGAAGAGCTTCGTTGGGGGATCAAGGCGGAGGCGACGCCGATGAGGAAGAAACGAGCGAGCAATTGAAGATACAGAGTTACCTCCTGCCCGGGGGGTAGCTGAGTCAGCTCCTGAGCCGTCCAGTAATTGGCCCCGCCGCTGGTTCTGGTAAGAATTGCCAAGGCTCTGAGTCGACGACGACGAAGAAGCCTTTCCTCCCCAAAAGGGCATCTCTTTCTGTCTCTGTTTACTAAACCCCAATCTATCTATTTCTCTCCCCCTCTCTCTCCCCCCTCTCGCTCTCGCTCTTATTGAAGTGTATGAGCTTTTCTGGTGCGAGTGGGAAGAAGTGGGGTTGGAAGGAGATGATTGATAGCGCGATTAAGAAGGGACGTTCAGTGGATCCGTGTTCCTCTGTATCCATTTCCCTCTGTCTTTCATGTCGCGAAACACTTATGTGGACCATGCCTCGCGTAATTGTATCTGAACTGTGGTCCCCGGGTTGAGCGGACTCGCTGTTGATGGTCGAGACTACTAAGACTAGATAACTGGATAAAGAATGTGAATGTGGGGTTTAAACTGGGTACTCACTATTCATTTTTGGTGCTTCACTGCTTCCCTTTCTACTTTCCGACCATTTTCGTTTTTTTCTCCGCCTTTTCCCGCGTTCTGATCCTCGTCGGTTAAAACAACATAATTGGTAATATCTATTGAGATAAATCTCCGAAATTTTTATTAATAGAAAAATAAAATAAAAAATATCGATAAGAGAGAACGAATTTGGCAAAATTCAAAATCTAAGAAAATCGTCATGCTTTATAACGGACGTTGCAAACTATAACGTCTAGATGATAATCTAGATCAATTAATCATAATTATTAGCAAAATCAAAAAAATCAAAAACAAGGACGCTACCAACAATAATGTCCAGACATTTTTTTATTAGACGTTACTCTCGACGTTATTGTTAGTAACTCCTATTTTTTTTTCCATTTTCACTAATTAGTGATTAATTAATTTAAAATTATCTTGACGTTATGGTTTAACTATCACGGTTTTTTTTTTAATTTCGAATTTTTTCAAAATTATTCACTGTTGTACATATTTTTTTATTTTTCTATTAATAAAAAATCAGGATAAATCCATACGTCTATTCCGGATCAGACGAATCGCAACGGTACTTGATTGAAAGGTTACCCAAATTACAATTGCAGAGGAAGAAGATTAGTCTGATCGTAACCGTTCGATATGGCTTCAAAGGTAGAGATCTCATCAGATGCTCCGATTAGTTGTGTACAAGTGGAATGAAACTGAATCACTTTTTCGCCACTTCTCTCATTTCTTATTTGTCGCTCACCGGAACGTCCCTAGTTTTATATATTTGATGACTTCTAATGTATGATTAAGGAATCTTTTACCACCCGTTCCCTCTTGTAATTTTATACATTTTAATTTCTTTAAGGTACTTTGATATTATTGCATATCTTGTAAATTACTAAAAGCAACCATTCCAAGTTGTACTTTTTACTATCAAGTTTAACAATAAAGAAATGCATTAGCAGAAGCAACAAGTAAAGATCCAAAATTACAAAAGTTTGTTCGCATATGTACAACAAAAAATTAGTTGCATGTATAAAATAAAAGAGGAGAATTCAAATACATCATTTTTTGGTACACCAATATGCTTTATATTTTTTATCTCCGTCTTTAAAATCCGAACAGTCAATTTGAACTGCTCAATATGATCTTCATAATAAAATATGCTTGGAGACTAAATTTATATTTTTTATATTTTTTTACTATTTTTTTAGATAGATGCAAAATCATTGTTTAAAGGAGATTCTGGACCATCCGATAAAATAATATTGTACTTATGAAAAAAATAGTAAAAAAATTCTAAAAATATAAAATTTGGCTTCCAAACATATTTTATTATGAAAATAATGTTGAGCAGTTCGGATTAACTGTTCGGATTTTGTAAACGAGGCTAAATAATGTAGAGTATATTAGAGCAAAAAAATAATGATACATCTGAGGACTCAAAAAATAAAATTATGTAAAAAGTTGAAGTAAACAATGAAAAGAAGACATGAACAAGATAATTAATATTGACCGCCAGTGAAGAGGGTAGTGGCGACGTCCCAGAAAGGGTACGCGGATTCAATAATTAATTGAGGTGGAGGAATGGAATAATGGAGGAGTTGACCTGCAGTACCTCCTCTACTGTATAATTTCAGGTGAGGCTACTTTCTTCTCCAGTAGTCTACACAATTATGGATTGTTTGAGGCATATCCAATAGTAAGATATAACTCGAAATGTTAACCAGATTTATTTAACCCAAAAATTGAAAATGACAGGAAAGAACCCTGCTCGATAAGTAAAAGCACATTTAAGTTTGGTGAAGATAGGATAAGGTAACTGTCAAAACCTGATTAGACCTGAATCATTAAATTTAAGTTTGGTCCGTTTGGAATTTAGGGCTGCAAACGAATCGAACCGAATCGAACTTATCTCAATTTGAGTTTGATTTGAATTAATTTCGAATCGAATTTTTTACAAACTCAATTTTGAATCTTTTACGAACTTTTTTACGACAATAAAGAGTGGTCGTAGTCATCGAGAGCGAGAGGTGAAAGTTATTTAAAGTTTCAGAATTGAGAACAAGAGTAACAACTTATGAGTTAACTTATGGCTGAGTGACTTTATATTTTAACTTTTAAGTCATTAGCGAAAATTAACAGTTCACATTATTTTGAGATTCGAACTAGAATAGTTTGCGAACCTATTTCGAACGAACCAGGTCTAGTTTGAGTTTGGTTTGAATTAATTTTGAACTATTTCGAATCGAATTTTTTACGAACTTTTTCGAATCAAACTCGAATCGAATCACGAAGTACGAATTTTTTGTGCAGCCCTAGTTTGGATGGATTTTTAATGGGAACATTTTATTAAAAAAAATTAAAGTCGATGAAATATTCTTCTGTATCTGCAAGTCAAGCAGAGTCTCTTCAGCTGTGACCTGGCAGGGCAGGGTGCACGGAAATGCATTGCCCGTGAACTCAGAGGATCAGAGCAAAGGTGACAGCTGTTGCGGTGGTTAGTTCCATGCTTACGCCTTTCTGTTTGTTGGTTGCGGTTGTGGAGCCCACATATCTTAATTATCTCGCGCCAACTCTCCTGTAAATTATTCCTAAGCATAGCATAACCGTTTGTTACAAGTTAATTATATTCGACATTATCACGGTGGGGGACCACATTGCGTCTGTAGCTGTCTGTTTTGGTCCAGTTGCGACCGTCACGTTTAGATTGGACAGTTGCTAATTTTGCTGTTTCGCATACATGACGTTGTACATTTCGTTTGCGGTGATTAAATGACGAGTCCGCATCTCGCCCCCACCGCCGCCCTTACTGCACAAAGGAATCTTTTACTATTACTGAATCCGGACCATTCATTTTAACTTGGCACAAATCTCAAAGTCCAATAATACTGCCCCTATTTCCCCATCGGATCCAACTCTGCTGTTTTTATTTAACAAAAACAGGATCATGCTTTTACTATCTCAACTATTCAAATTCGTTGAGATTTGTGTATAGAAATTTTTTTTATCGAGATACGTGAATAGAAAATTTTCAATGGTTGAAATGGTAAAAGCAGCAGAGTCGGATCCATTTCCCCAATCTCAAACTCAAACCGTAGGTGAGGCCCATCCTTTGGGGTGCGTATCCTCTGAGATATCTCAATTTTTGCGTGACTGACGTGTCCAGTGCCTATTCGGGGGACGCAGGGGCAGTATTATTTGAGCTTTGAGATTCGTGCAGAACGTATTTAAACGATTGAGATATTCCAAAAAGTCGTGCAAAGTTTGAGATATCTCAGACGATGTGAATTCCATCCTTTGTAGATACAGATCCCCCCGCTCTTGCACCTGAGGTGTAATTTTAAAAAAACGAACAATTTAGATTAATTTGATCCGGATCGAACTCAATTTGGTGTTTATAGAAACTACAAGGAATTTGCTTTGAGATTCATGCCGAGTTAAAGAACAATCCAGATTTACTTATTGCATTTGAGAGAAGGAGCGGAACTAGAAAATTTTAATAAGATGTAGCTAGACTCTCTAGAGTGCAAATATAAGATAAGTAATTTTCAAAATTTTGATTTTCAAAATTTTCTAAACCGAAACAAATATAAGATGAGTAATTTAAAAATTCAATCAAACTGATTTATGTAAATCAAAAAATTAATTATATAATTCAAAATTTATCGGTTGGACTGAAAACTAAGACCCTGTTCGGCTTACAGACAGGAACGGAAACGGAATTTGAACTGATTTTTACTGTGCGTGTAGAACAGAAAACACGAAATTGAACTAATTTTTTTTCCCATGCACACAATAACAAAGCCGAACAGGATCTAAATAAATCGGATCCAACAAACACCCCTACAAATCGCTTTCGTGCTTTTTTTCCTAGTATGTCAGTCTGTTGAATATCATTTTCGGATTTCTAGCGAATATTTCAATGAATAGGTAATTAGGAACTATAGTTTCATGCAATTTAGAATTTAGTCGATTAATCTGACAAATAAATTTTGGATACGAGTATTTTGTAAAAGAGGTGGCCAAGTCAAGAGGTATGAATATTTATTTTCTCAAATAGTCAATTCCTCCATTTTAAAATATGTTTAGATATCAAAATTTATATATATTTTTTTAAATCATTTACTATCTTTTAGAATTTTTTAAAATCATTATTTTTCTATAAATTTTGACCATGAAAAAAAATTGATTTAAAAAAAAATTCAAAGAATATAAAATTTGGTCTCCAAACACATTTTAATATAGAGATCATGTTAAACGGTTCTGATCAATTCAACTTAAAAATCATAAAATATGAGTGGAAAGTAAAACTAGAGGTTTTATTTTTCAAAGTATGGTAGGACGTCTTGTAAAAATATTGAATAAACAACTTGACCGTTTTATATTAGTTTTCTTTAAAAAAATTGTATATATAAACAGTAGTATTATTATAGAAATAGCGTGGCACTTTTTTTTTATATTTTTAATTAGAACTCATTTTTTTATGTTATTGCTGTTAGGTAGAGTATTTTTATTTTATTTTTTAGTAATTTTCAGTTATAACTTTATAATTATATTATTTTTAAAAAAAGCAAGTCCAATCCATTGAAAATGAAACCATTAATCAAGGCTGCCTTAACTAGGTTCCAAAAAAAATGATAGAATTTGAAAGTAATAATTATATTTTTATTAATTTATAATACTATTTTCCATGAAATACAAAATATGATAACCTAGATAAAATTCAAACAACCAACTAGTTGACACCTCTAGCCGTAATAGAAAATTTTGCTACCATGTGGCAACTCTTGCACGAATGAATAAAATACAATTTGACAAGTGAAAGCGGAATCCAAATAATTTTGTTTGCCAACTTTCGCATGAAATCTGTACTCTATATTGAGCTTTTAACCTCTCACCAATGAAGCAATGACACATTAGTAATATTTTTCGGCCATTTAATATGTAGTTCATAACTCATATATATTAAATAATATATATTTTTTAACAATAAATACTTAATCATTAATATGCAGGACCAAGATAATATCTTCTTTCCATAGTAATTTAATGTGTAGATTCAAAATTAATAAATAAATAAATATTTTTATAAAAATTAAGAGGACCCTAATTAATTGATCAAGAAATTTAAATTGCGAGGACCCACATTTTATTGCTCTCAACTTTATCTTAGTTTTTATTATATTATCAATGAAACAAATCTAAAATAATCATAATAAAATTACAATCACATTTTGCTATCCGCTATTAACTTCATTAGATTATTATTGCAACGGCAAAACGCGAAGGTACAATCCTAATGCAAAACAAAAAAAAAATGGTTGTGTGTCTTGACTTGTTATCTCAAATTTTGATATGTTAGAACAAATTATGGTGCATGAAATAGTCGGAAGCATATATATATATTTATATTGAGGAGGGCTCAAATGCCTTCATTTTTTGTGTCTCCATCATGCCTCCATTTTTAAAAATATTAATAACTCAAAATTTAAAACTTCGAAGTCAAAATAAAACCGTTGGACATGATTTACATCATTTTATCTATGCACATGTAAAAAAATATGACATTTCAATTTTGTTTTGGTTGTCATCAAGAGCTTGTAAAAAAAGTACTAATGTGGATAATTTCTAGACGTTGATTTTTCAACTTATTGATTCATGTATAAACAAAACCGAAATATGATAATTTTTTATGAGCACATAGAGAAAATAACATAGATCACATCTAACGGTTTTATTTTGACGTTTATGATTTAAATTTTGAGTTATTAATATTTTAAAAATGGAGGCATGGTGGAGACACAAAAAATGAAGGCATTTGAACCCTCTCATTTATATTTTATACAATAATTTATCTATATTTAAATTTCTTGTTAACGTCGGTCATGTTCAAATCCACTATGATAATATTAATTCTGTATCAATTCAGAATTATACACGATTTATACTTAAAATATTATACATGATTCACGCTTGATTTATTTTTATTAAGTGTGAATTCAATATAAGTTTGAGTTTACATAGAATTTTGTCTATTTGTACATCAAACATTGTATTGAACCTAGGAGTGAAAACGGAGCGGATAGTAGTAAAACCATATTCATATTCTTTTTTGTCATTTTTTGAATACAGATACGAAACAGATATCAGACACATCAGACGGATACGGATACGAGTCTGGATAAGATTGGATATTTATTAAAATAATATAAAAATATTAAAGTTCATAATATATATATAATTATAATGATGAATAACATATCTTTTTCATAATATATAGTAAAATATATGGTGTATATATATACTATTCGGATATGGATAATTCAAACGTAAAACTATATCAGTATTCTTATCCACACGGATATTCGGATATCCACATCTAAGTTTTCGAATATGGATCGGATATTATCCATATGTTTTCACTCCTAATTGAACCACCAATGATAATCATTAATCTTTTGATTTTAAAAAAAAAAAAAAAAAAAAACAGAATAGATTGAAGTAGATGGATGGATAATTTAAAGGTGAGGACTGAGGAGGAATAGAATCCTACCCTATGATTTAATGATTTAGGTGTGGGATCGGCTCGTATATTAAGAGCTGGAACCTACATCACAAAAAGCTGGCCAGATAAAGACTCCTAACTTTGTTCTTTCAACCAACTTCCTCATATATATTAATTATTTCATTTGCATAAACTTATGTTAGATGTGCTATTGAGGGATATCTTTCTTTCTTTCTTTTTGTTTTTTTTTTTGCTAATGGGAACTCAGCATTATGAAATTGTTCTCTTCCCCTTGTTGAAAAGAAGTAAATGGTTCTATGGAAGTATGCGTATAGAGATGGATTTAAGTTGAAAGAATGGAGTCGATTAATATCTATTTTTTAAATTTGATTTTTATATATAATTTTTTTATATAATAAAGAAAAATATCACGGTACCGTAAAACAAATTTTATTCTCTCTAGGAAAATTTTATATGATTGATATCATATATAATTGATTTTGTATAGTTCGAAAATTTGACTCTGCTCTTGTATTCGCATCTCAAAAGTAAAAAAAAAATGATGTTCTTTGTTAATGTCCTTGGAGGTTAAAAGAATATTTCAGAATTGACTTATTTAAATCATGTGGGATAAATGAATTTTTCGGTTTATTTTAAAATTGGTATTAAACATTTTTATAAAGTTTATTTATATGTAGGGTACAATATAAATAAAGAACGAGTTGCTTTGAAATTCGTGTTTTGAAAATTTAAACGGTCCATTTTTTTTTTCAAAAAATAAAATAAAATTTTGAGATATCTCAATCTCATGAATGTGAATCAGGTCCTCTAGGGTGCAATAAATGAAAGCCGCAGATTATGATATTAGTCAACGGGAAATTATATGAAAAAGATTGATTGTATATCAAATTAATTTATTATTAATAAATTCTTGTCTTTATCGAATTTTGCTGTCGCTTTTTTCGCTAAAACAAAAAGGTGTTTTATCCGGACACGAAAAATTCTTCTCAACGGTACAATACTACAAAAGAGAAATGCAGCCTGGCATGATAGAGATAAGGTTGCGAATTTCCTCAACTTGCTTCGTTGACATTGACAGAGCGTTCAGTTCGTAAATTCCTTTGAGGTAATAGAATATTTCTCATCAGCAGGCTTCAAAAGCGGCCCATTAATGTTGGCCCAACCTATCCAATCTTTCTATTAAGGCTGGTGCCTGATAATGCTCTAAAGGCCCCGCTTCAAGAAATCGCATCCTCCGCGTAGTTTTTACCTGCGGAGCTGTGCAGTTTTTTTTAATCTGGTCCGTTCATTTTTGATCAGACAGACGAAATAAGATTTTGGTACAAATTTTAAAGCAAAATTAATACTGTCCCCTCCATCATCCGAGCACTCACCGGCTAAGATTAAATCTGGGTCGTCCAATCAGCTCCGCACAGCTCTGCAGGGGGGAAACTCCGCAGAGGATACTGGTCCTCGCTTCAAGGTAGCAAATTCTGTGCCCTGCATTACTGTAAAATTTCAAATCTCTTGACTGATAAACGGATAGGATATTATCTAATTTTATTTAGATCCGAATTTGAAAAATGATGAATTTGAATATTTTAATACAGATATTTCCGGATATAGAATCGGATATGACATTTCACTTAACCGTATCATCCAAATAGGATTTAGATTTGCAAAATTTTCAACCCCTTCTAACTTAGTATGCTATATGGATGGCTAAAGAGGCTTCACAAATCACAACTTTATGAGGTTACCTTTCTAGTATATAAATATCTAGAGAAAATTTATGAACTTTTTTTTGAAAAAAAGTTCAAATAAAATATCCTTCTCTAAAATTTACCGACAAAATGTCCTTACGGGGAGAGATGGATCCAGTTAAGCATAGATTAGGACAATTGCCATATCTTAAAAATCATAAATTAATTCACAATAATTGAGTTTTAGACTTTTGCCCTATCTTGAAAAATATGATTGTCCTACTCTGAACATGTAATAAGTCAAACAATCTAATTTACAAGAACTGAGTCTCTCCTTGCTCGCCGTTTTCCTTCTTCCTCTGTTGGAGTTGAGATCCATTTTTTTCTGTAAAATTTTGGTAGAACCTGTTGGAGAAGAAAGCTCTCCTTTCATCCTTTGTTCATTTAGATTTGGTGTATGTGCACCATTAAAGACGCGGATCTCACTTGTAATGGTGTATGTTCATACAGAGGCGGAGGTAGTGTAGAACAGGGGTAGGCAAATGCCTACCCCTGAAAAAAAAAATTAATTTAAACATGATTCTATAACGAAGTTTGCCTATCCCTGGAATTTAATTTGCCTATCTCTGGAGTTCGAACCCATCTTCACCTATAATTTGGTCTCTTTTTCTCTCTGCCATTTTCTTTCTTCCACTTTCGGAGATGAGATCCTCCAATTTTTAGTTGAGCCTAATAAAGAAGAAAGCTCTTCTTTATCTATTTAGACTGGGTGTACGTGCACTATTGAAGAATATTGTACATGACTTTTATGGATTGGGTCCAAATAACAAAATATGAGAGATATGAGGCGACTTGTAAATTTGAATGACAGTTGGATCCAACTTTTTTATCTCCTCCCCATTTTGTCTCTCATTGGACTCATCCATTTGATAATTTCTAGCATATTTGCATTTGCTTTTGTTATGTTTTTCCACAATTTCTACCGCTTTTTGTTTTTTCTTCAATATATATATGATTATTTCTTGCATATTTGCAAATTTGTATTTGCTTTAGGATTCAACAGTATAGTTTCAATTTTTACCTATCCGTGTGATGTGAAGTAATTTTTCTATTTCACTTATTAGTTGTAGTTATTTTCTGAATATTGATTCTAAAAATTAAAAACTAATAATTAATTTAGCTAATAACAAAACTATACATGCATATGAAATATAATTTTTTAAAATATTTATTATTTTATCAATTTTCCAATTTTTTATTCAAAACAAGCTTCTGCTAAAAAGATCTGAGTTTTTGATCCAATTCGTTTGATTCCTACCTATTCACCCCATTACAATTCCGATTTTTAGAGTCATGGCATACACGCAATTCGGTAGGCAGCTCGAACAAAGGCGGGAAGAGAGTTACGGAGGTTATTTGAATCCGAACCCGTTTAAAAAAAAAAAGAATCCGAACCCGTTTTTTGCCTACCCCTGATTCAAATCCTGGCTACGCCACTGTGTTCATATAGATTTGGAGTTTAGATTTGGTGTATGTACGTGTATGTGCACCATTAAAGACGCGGATCTCACTTGTAAAATTGAAATATCAAACTTTTTTATCACCTCTTCGTTTCTTCACTTACTGGACCATCTATTTTCACATTTTTTTTTTTTTTGCATATTTGTATTTGTTTTTGAATTGTTATTCATAATTTCTACATCTTTTTTATTTATTCAACAATATATTTTTGTAGAGATCAACGCTATTGTAACTATTGTTTCAACTTTTACCTTATTGGCGTGAAGCAATTTTTTTTTATTTCAATTAGTATTTTTCATTATTTTTTGGATATATATTTTGAAAATTAAAAACTAATGACTAATTTAGATACTAACAAAAGTAGATAGAATTTCAAAGTCATACTTACTTTAAAATTTGACTAATTTTTATTTATAAAATTTTGAAATTCAATCTATCTGCACATCAAATTCTTATCCTTCAGCGCTAAAAATGAACCCCAGGAATGAAAATGCCTCTCCACAACTTTGTATATGGATTGTTAGATTTGCTTGAAGATGCGTTCGGAGTGTTACCCACTAACCTTTATTTGTCCAACTTTTCAGTAGAATTAACTATGTATCTATTTCGTACTAAATGTCAGGTAAATAAAGAAGTTTGTTATGTACTCCTGCAAGAGATATGTTCGGTTGGATTGATAATAAGTTCATTTGGAATTAGTCTATTCGGAATAACTTATTCATAGTTTGACTGGATTAGAATAGTTAGAATAATGAATTCAATTTTTTTATCTTATTAAAATAGATTATTTCTAAGAATTTTGAAATTTAGCTATTCTAATGAGACAAACAATAAATATTCTAGCTATTCTTGTTTTGCAACCAAACATATATATCTTAGATATACAAAGGCTAATCCAACAGTTTGTAGGAATAGTAAAATAGTAAGAATATCCACAAAAGACAAACCAAAAATAGAAAATGTTCGCTAATTCAAACACATCCAAACACAAAATAGTAATTCTGAATTAGTGACTATTCTTCATCCATTCAAACGCATAACCTCAAATCAAACTTAAGTGTACAAAACATTATACTAAAGTTTTACAAACAAAAGCCTACACCTCAATACAAGATAATACCAATTCTACTTTGCTTCTACAAAAAAAAACAAAAATCTGAAAGTACAAAAACATCGTACTAGATCTAATTGACAGCACGGCATATCAATTTGATTGGGTCCAAACCCAAGACCCGGGTACTGGTAAGTGGTACCTCTTCCTGTTGAACCACTGTAGTAACCACTAACCAGTGTAGATTTTCTATGTACAGACTTCCAAGCCTATTGGCAAGTCTCCGACTCTAAAGTATAGTGACATAATTAATAATTTGTAATTAATTCGTTTTTTTACATATTCGCATTGAATTCCGAATAAAATGCATAAAAAAGTATAATATGTTTTATTAGCGAATAAAATACGTATAAAATGCGAATCGGCAAATTATTCGCAATAAAAACGTGAAAAACAGTCCAATTTTTTATTTTTTTTAGAAATCTTTTCTATTTTTGAGGAGTTTTTTTTGGAACTTTTTTTTTGCTTCCTTGTTGTACCAAATTATTCTCGAATTATACCTGAATCACGAATTTTTGATCCGGCCAAACCGAATCCGAACTTTTAATTTGTCAACGTGCTCTAAAGTTCAAATAAAACCCCTTGCATTTGTATTTAGGGGTGTTCATTGGGTCTGGTTTAATCGGTTTTGGACCGAACCGAATTAGATCGGTTCAAACAGTTCGATTTTTTCGGTTTAATGGTTTGGTTCGGTTTGTTTTTTAAAACCGAATTATAACTTCGGTTCGGTTCGGTTTGAAATTTTCAAAACTGAAATAATCGAACCGACCGAACTTTTATATATTATGAATTTGGTCCAGACCGTCCCGGTTTATTTCTTAATTAATTGCTTTAAATACTTCGGTTTATTTCTTAATATCCCAATTTATTTCTTAATACTCCGATTTATTTCTTAATATAATTCGGTTTATTACAAAACAATTGTTTTAAATAAAAAATTAATATATTTCGGTTTGAACTTTGAACTGAACAAACCGAAATAAAACTTTGGTTCGGTTCAGTTCGGTTGCAATGCCAATTCGGTTCAGTTCGGTTCAGTTCTATTTTTGAAACCGAATTATAACTTTGGTTTGCCTAGTTCGGTTCGGTTCCAACCGAACCGAACCAATGAACACCGATGAACACCCCTAAATCGTATTTCTAACTTCAAGTCCTGCCGCTACAAGCCTTGTTACAGCGAATCCGAAATTCCAAACAGGAAAAACGACCATGTCCGTTTTCACTTAGCTCTCTACCACAGAGTGCTTACCCCAAATGGGCTGTCTCAGGCCCATCACGGTACCCGTTTGTTTAGATCCGGACCGTCCGATCAAATCCGCACGACTACTCCGGGCCGGATTATGATCGGACAGTTCGGATCTAAACAGAAATAATCTGTTACCTCAGAGGATATAGACTCAGGAGAGGAGATGACCGGATAAATCGCCCCTCCCACGCTCCTCGCGCGCACTAACCGCCATTCGTCATGCTCGAGGATTTCCGAGAAAAGCTTGCATATCAGCTCCGGCCATGGAACCGCTCCGTACAGTTCTGGGCCCGAGCCGCAGATATTTACACCGGCTATAAGGTACCAATACCGTGCTCTTTCTTCAGTGTCGCTTTTCATCAAACACCTTGTATACATAGAGGTAATCGTTGTTAAAATAGTAATTCTCAATCTATTGGGAAAATGGAATTTAGGTGTGCCAGCTTCGAGAGGGTTTTGTGAAGGATGTGGGGAAGAGAGAAGCAATGTGGGAGAGGCAGCATGAGTTGGCTGCTGACAAGATGTATTCTCTCTGCTTCGAGCTTGGCGGCCTATTTCTCAAGGTATAATTTTTTTTTTCTTTTCATTAGTTTACTGGGGTTTTACACTTGTTTATTGGTAAAAGAATGACATTAAGGAAATCATAATGCTCAAATGATTGGTTTTGTACAAATTAGGCTGCACAGATTCTTGGAAAGCCTGATCTGGCACCGGCAGCTTGGGTGAAAAGACTTGTTACGCTGTGTGACAATGCTCCATCAACTCGATTTGGAGTTGTGAAGCAAATTCTTGAGAAAGAATTGGGCAGAGGATTTGACGATGTGTTCGAACAGTTTGATGAAGAGCCTGTTGGATCTGCTTCCATTGCCCAGGTTGGTTTTCTTATCAAGATAATCGGAATTGTTTGCACTAACTGAAGGCATGCTTGAGAAGCCTGTTGGGGATTAGTTTGATTTATTTATTCTTTTTGTCAATCAGGTACACCGTGCAAGACTGAGATCATCACAGACTAATGTGGCTGTAAAGGTATGCTAATTGCAACTTGAAAAAGAAAATTAGAATGCCAGGTATCACTAGCTTACATATCAAATGGTCATTCCAGTAC
Organism: Carex arenaria; assembly: GCA_964058825.1. NCBI lineage: Eukaryota > Viridiplantae > Streptophyta > Magnoliopsida > Poales > Cyperaceae > Carex > Carex arenaria. The sequence goes on along the minus strand of CAXKVW010000389.1, from coordinate 182,324 downwards.
AGAACTGTATGCACCATTAACCAGCTGGTATGGAATTCACACCGTTTCATGTACTGTCTAACCTCAACTTGTTTCTCTGACTTGACACCAGTCAGTTTGGCTCGGTATGGTAATCCCTGATTTTAAATATCTATATTATAGTTCCTGTTTTTGTGATTAGAATATTTGGTAACCTTTTAGGTGCAACATCCTGGAGTAGAGCATCTAATGCAAGTAGATATTCACAACCTACAAGCTTTTGTCCTCTTTTTGCAGAAGACAGACATCAAATTTGACTTATTTTCACTAACAAAAGAGATGGAGAAACAGGTAAGATCCTAGCTCTTACGATGATCATTTATAATTCAAAGTAATTTCCTTAATGCGGAAGCTCTTTTCAAGTAGTCAGTTCTAATTAAGGCATTTTTTTTTCTCATTATTTCCCAAGTAAAATTTATTTTTGTTAGTAATCAATTCTTTATTTTTCCTTTGCATTTGTGTCTTAAAAGATTGGATATGAATTTGACTTTCTTCGTGAAGCTAATTCTATGGAAAGGATAAGGAATTCTCTGACATCCAATAACAAGAAACCTCCAGTTTCCGTCCCACGTGTGATTAAAGACATGGTAACAAGGTACGTATTTACCCAATGTTTATATGTTGAAGAAGGATAATCATGCTAGTGTCTTTACCAGAGACCACAATAATCTGTTCCTTGAGGGTTTGATTTCTTTGTAGTATACTTTACCGGGCAACAACTTTGTAAAAAAATATTTGTAGTTATGTGTACTATTTATGTTGTCAGGGATGTGTTGGTGATGGAATTTGTAGAAGGGACTCCAATAATGAATTTGGGTAATGAAATAGCAAAGAGGGGCATAGATCCTGGTGGTAAGATTGCATCAATGGCAAAGCAGTAAGCCTTCTTATCAAGAGTATGCTTTCCATTTCCTTTCTGTACATTATTAATTCTTTCATCCTGAGCTGCCGTATACGCCATCATTGACAATTCTTTCCTCCTCCTCTCTGTTGTTAAAAAGTACTCTAATTTCAAAATTCTTGCCCCAAGTGATGTTTTGATCTCACTTTTGGTAGGATTGGAAGTTTGAAACTCTTATCTGATTTTTCTATGCAGGAAGATTTTAGAAAATCTCACACTTGCTTATGGTCAAATGATCTTGAAGGATGGTTTCTTCCATGCTGATCCACATCCTGGAAATATCCTTGTTTGCAAGGGCTCTGAGGCAATTTCATTACACTTGTTGTTGAACAACTTTTTAGCACAAAGAACTGCAGCACCTTAAATTTTTTAAATTTTGAAGCAAACTACTTGAATTTTAAAACTACTGCCGTTGAATATGAGATCATAGTCTTTGGTAAAAGACGAACAAAATAAATGCCAGTTATGTCCTCATAAACTGCATGGAGAAGTTTCCTGGTACTACTGGGTTCCATTTTTGTATTATTCTTTTTGAGTAATATGGAGATGTATTGGAAATTTTAAGAAAAACTTAGGTGTGCTCAAATATTGATAGTCTAGGTACTCTAAAGCAAAGCCGGAGAAGTTTGGTGGTGGTTATTCGTTGATTACCCCTTTGATCTATCTCAAATGTTTTGCTCTGAAACTTCTTCATTTTTGGTGCTTCATTGAGAAACTGCAAGATTGGGTTGTTGAGTGAAAAAACACAAGAAATTTGGCTGGGTTTTATGAGTGTTACTTTTGTTTCTATTAGATTCCGTTGGTTATTGCCTGCATGCTGATGCCATTTCTTTTTCTTTTTTTATTTCAATAAAATCCATTAGGTTGCTTTGCTAGATTATGGACAAGTGAAGGAACTCCCAGATAGCTTGCGCCTTGGATATGCAAACCTTGTTCTTGCAATTGCTGACAATAGTTTCACCAGAGCTGTTGAGAGCTACAAGTATAATACTTTTACCCTTGTGATACCATCGTGCAGCATGCTAACAATTAAATGATGAACTGTCAACATATCAAATTAATTATTAAATAAGCACCAACTGGATTGGAGACCTATAATACATGAGGGGGTTAAATTTTGTAGGGAGCTTGGCATAGACACCATAAGCAATTGTAGTGATGGAGAAGAAGAATTGTTCAAGCTATCCACGAAGATGTTTGATACTAGAATGCCTCCTGGTGTGGCTATTTTATCACCGTTCTCCGAAGAATCTTCGTTAAATAAAGTTTCCGTTCAGGTATCCTTCCCCCCCCCCCACACACACACACACAAATTAAAATAAAGAATAAACAAATAAGAGAAGGGTGTTCACCTCTTTTATTGCATGTCCTTGCTTCCAGATTGTGCTTTAATATTTACACACTTCCAAGTTTGTTCATTGACAATTATGGCAACATTATAGACTTGTTAAATGGACTTTAACCATATTTGTTCTGATTTGCGTGTAATGATACTTTTGGTCTGTTCTTTGTGAGAGATAAAATGGGCTGGGAAGATGCCTACTATCTTGGGAAATTACACAATTTAATGACAAAGTTACAATTATACGACTTTCAAACTGGCCAATAGAACAGAGAACACTGTGCAGCGATAGAAGCATGAATAAACTTAAAAAGAATTTTGAAATTATCACAAACCTCTTCATGATGCTTCCGTTTTGGCAATTAAAGAAGATAACTTTTCTGCTACCAATTGTTAACTATTATTATCTCTTCTTACTATCTTAGCACAAGCTCTTGTTTCAGATTGGCTCACAAGTCCCAAAATCTAATATCTCATGAAAACCATGCTAAAAGATGCAAATTCATATTAGGGAAATTATATTTATCAATAATCTCTTAATACTAGGAAGTACAGTAATTGTTAGAACTTGACAATGTGCTGCATTAATGTCAAAAAGGGATATTATCTGACACTAAGACACACTATAGCACTCTCTCCGACTAGTACCTAGGAGATACAACTTATTAGAAAAATTGCAGTTACCAGTGAATTTTTGAGACCTTTTAAGTACAATGATTAAAGTTGATAATGTGCTGCCTTGATATGTTAAGGGCTTATTATTAGTCCGGCAATGGGACATGCTGACAGTCTCCCTTGCTAGTAATATCATGATGGCACTGTCATGAGATCTTGTGGTAAAACACACCAACAAAAGAGGCTTAAACAATATAAAAGCTAATGAATGCCCCAAATTTTGGGGAGACATGCACATGCTCTTGTACACGATAGAAGGCTAAGCCAATTTGCAACTGGTATTGTACTAGTACAACTGTTACCTCTACTTAAATATACTTCTGCTTTTCATTTTATTTAGAGTTTTCCAGAGGAGTTATTTTCTGTGATGAGAACAATTCAGCTATTGCGGGGGCTCAGTGTCGGCCTTGGCATCAACTACTCATGCTCAGAGCAATGGAGACCCATCGCTAAAGAAGCATTATATAAGGCTGGGAGACTAAAAGGTACACTTTATTGTGAAAAAATAGTCATAGTGACCTGTTGAGGATTCCTGTCTGTGTGGAGTTATAGCGTTAGAATATGTTTTGAATTAGGTCATTTCACTTCGTATCAATAGCAAACTTGCATGTTTTGGGCTGAGGTCATTTTTGGATCTCAGGTCATTCAGATTCAAGCTGTTCCAGGTTAAAATGATATTGATCATTTGGGTATTGGTTTAGTTGTAGAATATTAGGTTTCTAGTCAGAACTCTTTGTGGATTTGTCAGGCTACGTATGATTCTGTTTCTATCATTGATTTTTAAAAAAACTTATGGTTGGGTTGACAGTACTTGAACTCAACTTTTCCCATTTCTACACTCACCTTATATGATGCTAAGGCAAGCCTGTTCAGTTTGTTAGAAAGAAGTTCGTCATAGTTTATGACCTTTTTGCTCTAGGTCCAACCATGTACTTCGGTGCAGGTAAGCTGAATAGTTAAATTAATTATGGATATTCTACTTCCTTTTCAGGAAGCGATTTGAAATCGCAAAGGCGTGGTGTTTTCAGCAGAATATTTAGAAGAGGAAATGGCTAGGGCTCTATCATGGAATAGTTTGAAATATTTAAAATATAGGCAAAATGTGTTTCATTTATATTGGTATTTGATCATTAGTTCTGGTTGGTTTCCCTTTTGTTAATGACAAACTGATTGATGTTATTAGTCATATACTATAGAATATTCTTTGAACACAATCCACAGTCTGAATAAGTAATTGAATATATTCAAATAAGATGGCAAACCACTGGGGAGCCAATCCATCTTCATGTTATCTGATTAGCTCTTTCCTGAAGGACTATTGTTAAAAAGTAAAAGTAGAATAAATTATGGCGAATTTGATGAACTGAAATGTTTTGCTTCAAAAAGAAGATTTGATAGGAACACTGAAAGTAAAATTTAAAAGCAGTCCAGATCTTACAAACATAGCTGTATCTCGCACATAATTACATAACATAAGATAATATAAGCATTGCAAAGAACAGAGCCTTTATATATCCGATTTTTTTAATAATCGAAATTAATTTTAAAAAATATCGGAAAAGGGTATTGGATTGGTTTTTTTTTCAAAAACCATAAAACCGGGAAATTTCATCCCGTCCCTAGGGACGGGAAAAAATTATCCGTCCCTGATAATCTTAATACGGCCCCTGTTAATCACTTAAAAAACGAAAAAAAAAAAAAAAAAATTTCACGGACGGAAAATTTTAATCCGTCCGTCAGGACGTAAATTATTAATCCGTCCGGCAATGGTATAACATGTCATTGGAGGCACCGACAAAACTACCCAAAACGCTCAAAACAACTCAAAACGCTGCTCCAAGTACTTGTGCGGTTAAAACAAGCTTGATTATTCGTAAGTCCTCTGTTAAATAAATTTCTATATATTCAGTTCATAATTGCTTTATTACTCCAGCAGTTTATGCACTACTAATGCCACAGTTTTATATAGAATAAATTCTAGAGATTAATCCACTCTTCATGATCAACCGTCTGATCTATGATAATATTATTAGATATAGCCTTAATTCTCTTCACTCATGAATGCAAATATTATTAGAAGCTGTCAGTTTTCTCTATTCAATGCAAATCCTTATAAATATGAAATTATATTATTATATTTTTAAATATATATTATTAATAGTTATCCGGTGTGTATTTTTTTCTACCAGTTGATTTCGTTTCCAAGTTTGTCGGTGCTTTGTCGTTCTGCAATCCGAAATTCTCAAACAGGTAAACTTTTGTATATAATAATTAATTATTATTTTTTTACAACAATAAAGTATACATGATTTATTCACTATTTTGTAGGCTAATTGATTAAAAAAACAATCATGCTAATATTAAGGATTCATTTTGGCGGTGAAATACAACACAATAAAAGTGGAGTACGGTATAGTATTAGCTCTCTATTTGCATTGAGCGTAACTGGTGAACAATTTTGGTACGATTTGAAAGGTGAAATTTATCGACAACTTGGATATTCCGAGAGTGAGTACAGTCTCATAGCACATGCACGGGTTAATGTTGGTACAACAAACCGACGTTACTACGAGACCATAGAAATCGTGTGCGATCAGACTTGGAGAGGAATTTATAACCAAAGTATGCTTGCCCAGACCCAGTATAGTTATGTCGATTTATACATTGAGTTGGTTCCAATAATCGGAGAAAGGCAACCGCAGTCATTCACTAATAGTATGGTACTGGAGACACAACCAGAACCTCGACAGACCCAATATAGTGCTAACTATGCGGATTCCAGCCACCTCCAACCCCATCAGACACAACAAACACTGAGACGAGACATTTATCTGCATCTGACACAACCAGAACCTCGGCAGACCCAATATAGTGAAGACTATGCGGGTCCTAGTTACTTCCAACCCCATCAAACACAACAAACACCGAGGCAAGACCTTAATTTAAATACTTATCCCGATGTGAACGATTTGTCACCGACTGTTCAGACAGAATACAATAATCAGTCCAGTCCATGGGTCGATCCGTCGGAGGTCGGAGGTTCTTATCCTGAACGCAATAATGAGTATAATCCATGGGTTGATCCACCGGAGGTACGCGATCCTTGTGATAATCTTGATGATGTGCCGCAAAGTGATGATGAAGATGATGCTGACTCATGTGAGAATGACGCCGACTGGGACGATGAAGCTGATTTTGAAGGAGATGTCCCGCATGATACACTGGTACAATCACACCAGCCACCACGACTTCACCCGGTGGCAAGCTTCAATGACACCTCAGGATTCCGAGAGGCAGATGTCAGCTTCTTCGGTACGTCCCAACACAGTGATGATTCACTTGGTGTAGGTAAATAGTACTCTTCAAAAGATGCTCTACAAATGAAAATAAATCATTACCACATCGGAAAAAATATTCAAGTAAAAACCACGCAAAGCAATAGAACATCCTTGGTAGTCGAATGCAAGGACAGTAGGTGTGAGTGGCGTTTGTGGGCCAGGTCTGGATTATTTTCATCTAAGTGGGAAATTAGAACAATTAGAGCACCACATACTTGCTGGTCCCCTGCTAATCGTATTGATCATGCACAATTAACTGTAGCAGTAATCGCCGACTGTATAAGAGAAGATATTAGGGAAGATGTTACCAAAAATATTAAAAGCATTAAAGGGCTAGTCCGTCAGAAATTTAACGGAATTACTCCCAAATATAATAGGTTGTGGCGTGGCCGAGAGCTGGCAATCGCACAAATATTCGGTAGTTGGGAAGCCTCTTACAACCTTCTCACCCCACTTTTGGAAGCAATTAAAAGATCACATCCCGGGACAAAATATGGAGTTGCGCACGTACCCACAGATGATCCAAGAGAAAGATTGTTTAAGGCAGCCGTGTGGGCTTACGGTCCATGCATTGCTGCAGTGCCTCATCTCAGGCCAGTCATTAGTATTGATGCATGCTTCCTGTCTGGCAGGTATCAAGGAAGATTGCTGATGGCGTGCGGTTACGATGCTGAGAACCAGTTAATTCCCCTGGCTTTTGCAATAGTCGAGGAAGAGAGTCATAAGACATGGGGATGGTTCATGAAGTGGTTGCGCATCGAGGTATTTGGTAATAGGTTTATGTGCGTCCTTTCTGACCGGCACATGGGGATAAAAAAAGTATTCAAGGATAGATATGGTGGTTGGTACGAGGAAGGCAACCAGTGCGTTCACATATTGTGTTCACAGCACGTGGCTGAGAATTTGATGAAAAATGTACACAGTAAAAACATTTGTGAACTATTTGAGATACTTGTGAAAAAAAAGAAGCCACGGAGATTTCAAGAGTTCTTCGACATACTGCGCAAGAAAAGTCCGGCTGCGGTTAAATACTTAAAAACTGTCAGAAAATACCAACATGACAATCATAACGAGATACCTAGACCATGGAAGGTGTATCAACACTTAGACGGCGGGTATTGTTGGGGAATAATGACTACTAATGGTTCTGAATCATTGAACAAGGTTTTCAAAGATCCCCGAAGGCTACCAATCCGTGCGCTCGTGGATGCTACATATTCGAAATGTATCGTGTGGTTTACGGAAAGGCTTGAGAAAGCACTGGCTCGCGTAGCCGCTGAGGAGCCTTGGTCAGCGCGAGTTGAAGCTCTATTAAGAAAAAGGATCACCAAATGCATGTCAATGCAGTCCATACCGCTCGGTTTGCACGGTGAACACGAGGTAAAGGTTCATAATGAGAGAGTCGTATACAAAGAAAGAGATGGAAATTTTAGTTATAAAAGAGAAACCTTCAGTTATAAGGTCGTCATAAGTGATGGAAACTTGGCCCAATGTGCATGTCTCAAACCTCAGCTTACAGGTATACCGTGCGCTCATGTACTTGCCGTGTGTAGAGAACGGAATTACAACCACAACTTATTCGTGAATCAGCTGTATTCCGCTAAGGAACTTGCCGAAACTTGGCGTGGGGAATTCCACTTCTATGGCAACCCATGTGAATGGCCGGTCATTGACGGTCCAAAAATTATTCCAGATAAGAACAAAATCAGGAAGGGTAGGAGACGGCACAACCGTATAGTCATGACTATGGACGAAATGGAAGGAAGGACGGTGGGACACCAGGCTAGACGCTCCACGTCGGACAAACGTGCAACAGGTTATTTCTTCTTCTATTTTGATAACAATATATATGTATTTTATAATTTAAAAATTGTGCACACATTACATCTATTTGCGTTGTTTTGTTATTTATTAGAGGCTTCTTCTAGCAGTAGAGCGAGACAACAAGCTAGACATTCTACGTCTGACATGCATGCAGCAGGTTCGTTGATCTTTAAAATTCAAGTAAATTTTTTTATCGTTCTTATTTTAAATGCAATACCATACGTTTGTAATATATGATGTTATCTTTTTTTTTACAGGACCCTCTTCTAGTTATAGTCGGAGATTTTGATATTATACTCACATATTTATTTAGCAATTTTTATGCATGAATGGTTTTGTAATTTGTTTGAATTTGGTCTTTTTCTTTGAGTTTGCAATTTTTTCTTCCTTGCTCGAACCTTGAAGTAATTAGTATTGATGATAGTAAAATAAAATCGAAGAAACATAAACTAACATAGTTCTTATCACAACAAACTACATAGTCCTTAGCACAACATAAATACATGGTTCTTAGCAAAATAAAATAGAAGCATCATAAATACATGGTTCTTAGCACAACAAACAAATACATAAACTAAATAACGAGATGATCCATTTAACACTTGCAAGAAATACCTAAGTAAAAGTGAACTTGTCCGGGTGCCGACGCTCGCGTTCTGGGTATCTGCGCTGTCTTTCTGGTTGTTTGTCCATTCTCTTACGCCTGACATAGACATTGTTGTACGATGGTACAAAAAAATTCTCCACCGCTTGTGTACGTGGCGTGACGACCGGACTGTGTCCTACGTCTTCTTGCGCACCAGTAACATAAGGCTCATCCGAACCCTACAACAATCATTGTAATATTTAGTAAGCATAATCGATGATGTAATCTATCTTAAAAATTAAAGTTCTGAAATTACAACCTGATAGACCTGACTCGGTCCCGTGTGACTCATGTATTGCACCTCCTGTGCAGGGACCTCATTGTAAGTCTGGCTTTCAAACGCTGGCATCGTCTGGCTCTCAAACGCTGGCATTGTCGGAGTGGCGAATGTCTCATCCCAATTGACAAAATTATTTGATGCCTACAACCAAGTTTTTAGTATTGTAATCAATATAATAATAATTATTTGAAATTTCTTACAAATGTGAAGGAATTACCTGATAAACCTGACTCGGTCATGTGATGTCCTGCGCGGAGGCCTGATGGTTCACCGAGATCCCCAACATCTCCGAGAATAACTGCAAGGATGGGTCCTGTGTTTCCCAATATCTCCGACATTTTAGCATTGTAATAACCACACTCAACAATTATTTTAATTTTTTTACAATTTTGAAGGAGTTACCTCATAAACCTGACTAGGACCCGTGTCACCTTGTGTGGCCGTGCCTTGATCATTTGCTCCCTACAATCAACATTTCACTATCTTGATAAACATGATCGACAACAAATTAAAGTATTTTTATTTGTTAATACGTACCAGATTAAGATGACTAGGTCCGGATGCGAAACAATCATTGAACCCTTCATTTGTTTCAAACCATCTCTGATGATAGTTGGGATTTTGATCTTGGTAAAACTCAGGGATGGGTTCTTGATCAGCCGGAACGTCACCATCTGAGATGTCATCGATATTTTTCGGAAGATTAGCCTCCCTAAATATGCTTCCCAATTTAGCATCCATACCGTTGTCTCTGAGAAGCCCACAGCTTGCTTTGAGAAAAAAATTTCCAATTTTTTTGTAAGTTCTCGTTTTGACCAATTGCATAGCTGCCCCGATTATCTTCATCCCTCGTAATGCCTACGAAATGAAAAAAAAGATATTGTTACATACATAAAAGAATAATATCATCAGATAGGACATTTATAATTTAGTAAAACTTACATCACGCGTGGATTTCGGAGCACTAGGGATATACCCTACTTCGCCAATCTCATCCCTGTATTCTAGAATGGGATTATCAAGACCCTCTATGCACCGTTTTCCCAGGAAGATATTGAACATGCAGTCATTTTGGAACCAATGTCGATATGGCAATATCTCGATGTTGCTCCAGTAACCGGTCGGAAAAACCAAGTGGTCTGCTGGATTGGATGCCTGATCAACGTAAGTTTGGTGCATAACAGACCAACTTTCTCGTCCCGACACGGCACTATGAATAATTTTATGTAATCGGCGTATCTCATCCTCTGCGAGCGGGAGCGGTGGTGGGATAACCTGTGAATATCCGAACTGCCTCATCACACGATCTGGATAATGATGCTCAATCATCCAGAAGTGTACAAGTGGCACACGGGCTAGCCATATGCCGCTTTCTTGATTAACTCGCACCGAGAGTGCTTCGGGTTCTCAAGTAACATGTCTCTATAAGGCTCCCAAATTACCATGTAATCCTCTAACTTCTCCAGTTCGTTGCGGAAATAACTCACACCACTCCGATTGTGACCTACATGGTAATCATGGAGACAACACCATTTTTCTCCGAATACAGGGCAACTATGTTCATCCGGTTTGCACCAATCTGGAGTCCAACTATGCAAGGAACGAGGTAGAAGCACAGTTGGCCCCGACATACTCTTTGTTTTACGCTGTACCGCAACACAAAGGCTCCTATAGAGATACGCCAGAACAGCCCCACCCCAGTTGTATTGATTCGGTGCATCAATATTTTGCAGAAATTGTAAATACATTGCTGGAACCGAATCTCCCGATGAATCAGCAAAAAACATAGACCCGAACAAGTCGAGTACATACGCCCTAGTGTATTGGCGTACCTGCTCAGGTGTAGGCATGTTTGGCATTACAGCAAACCGATCATGCAATAACTTCAAACTTATGGCATATCCAGAAATCATGCAAACTTCCTGAAGGTCATTAGGTCCCGACCTCTTCTTTTTTTTAAACACCGCACTTGCGGTCCCAGCTCCAAGAAGTTCATCCGCTAAGGTATACGAATTACCGTCGGAACGGCCCGTCACTGGTGACCCCGTGATCGGCAGCGCCCAGAGACAAGAAACATCCTGAAGAGTAACCGTCATCTCTCCCACTGGAAGATGAAAACTGTGAGTCTCTGGTCTCCATCGCTCCACGAGACCAGCGAGAAGTGACCGATCGATAATTATGTTTTTCATTTGAGACACTTGATACAAGCCGAGTCTTAGCAAGAATGGTTTGCACAGATGGTGGTAAGCAATCCCAGTCCAGGTATGTCGAACATCCACTCCTATATCTCTGTAATCCTGTCAATGTTATACAAATTGATTTAAATAAAAGACTGTAATTTAAACAATTATATCATTCTATAAAAAAAAATATTATATGATTTATTCAGTAACTTACATCATCATTTATCCGTGAAACCTTATGTTGGTTGTGCGGCATCCATAATAAATCGCTATAATTATTTGCTGACAACGAGGGATCCAAAAAATTCTCACTCGCAGTTGTAGCATCTGTAGGGTCACACGGACCACGACTGCTTGACATTCTGCATGCATAATATTTTGAAATAATTCTATATAACTCGAGAATGAATAACAATCTAAATTTACTCAACAATCACATGATTAAATAAATTACTAAATAAAATAACTACCTATTAACTCTAAAAATCACATGAATAAATAAATTAAGAGGTATAAAATGACTTCATTTTGCTCAACTTTGATCGACCAACTCTATTGTACGACTTGGTTCTCCTCTCTCACATTGATTGATTGCTTACAAATATATTGCTTTTATGTGGTTTACTAGTTTATCAATCCTTGCAAACTAATAAAATCAAGAGGAGGGTTCCAATGCCTCATTTTCTCATACCTCATCTATACCTCATTTTATATATCTCTATTTTCAAAGTTCAAACTATCGATCCGAACCGTTCAATATGATATTCATGCTAAAATATGCTTGGGGATGAAATTTTATAATTTTTGCAATTTTTTTACTATTTTTTAAGATAGGTACAAAATCGCTGTTTTTTTAACGGTTCAGATATAGTGATTTTGTACCTATCTTAAAAAATAGTAAAAAAATTGCAAAAATTATAAAATTTCATCCCCAAGCATATTTTAGCATGAATATCATATTGAACGGTTCGGATCGTTAGTTTGAACTTTAAAAATAGAGATCTATAAAATGAGGTACAGATGAGGTTTGAGGAAATGAGGCATTGGAACCCTCCTCTAAAATCAAACCTAATAGATTCAATTTCATAATTTATTCTAAATTATTAAATTACTTGTATTACCTAAAGTACGAAATGAATGGACTAAAAAGGTTGATTTAACATAAATCAATATAATATTATGATTACTTGATCAAACAAAATCAACTAAACGAAATTGATTATACCACATATCAAATGAGCCTAAAAATAATAATTTTCTCTAAACCCTAAACTCTAATCTATCAATTCTTCTAAAAAACAATTAGTAAATTAATAAAATTAAATACAATTAATTATTTGATAACAAATTAAATCTAAACATATTGTTAATTTACTGAATTTTATACTAATTTTTTCGGATTTAAAAAAAAAAAAATTACCTGATTTCACGGTGGAAAGGGCGACAGATTGGAGGGTGGTGGGGAGGCTGATGCGGACAGGGACGTCAAAATTCCACCCGTCCGGATGCTCGCGTGCGTCAAGTGGGGTCGTCGCTGGGGTTGGAGCCGCGTCGCTGAGGGAGCAGGCTTCGTCGCTGAGGGACGAGTGGACAGAAAGGGAAAGGTGAGAAATGAAGGCCCGCGTGTGATAATCATTCTCGGACAGATGAAAGTTTCCCGTCCCTGACGGACGGACATGATTTACCCGTCCCTGACGAACGGACAAGATTTTCCCGTCTGTGAATTTTTTTTTTTTCATTTTTTAAGTGATTAACAGGGGCCGTATTAAGATTATCAGGGACGGATAGTTTTTTCCCGTCCCTAGGGACGGGATAAAATTTTCCAGTTTTATGGTTTTTGAAAAAAAATCCAATTCAATCCCCTTTTCCGATATTTTTTAAAATTAATTTCGATTATTAAAAAAATCGGTTTATATATTGGACATTCTGATTGCTTGAAAAGTAATAAAGATGACTCTGAAAAAGGGATTGGTCCCAACTCCCGGGCAGGGTTGCCCAACTTTGGCCGAAAAGATGAAAAACAGAGATCGTGGGTCGTTCGGTAACAAAGGATTAAGAGCTTAAGGAACGCTAAGGAACCGATGTTCGGTTTTCTTAATCCGTGGGTGAAAGATTAAGTGCTTAAGGAAGGGGTGGGAGTGCTTTAAAGTTCGGGCAGAGGATTAAGATCCGGATAAAAGGAGGCTAAATGAGATAATCTTAATCCACGCTAAGAAATTGGTGTTCGGTAGAATTAAGCTGCTAAAAAAGTTAAAGAAAGCAGATTAAGCCTTAAGGAGACTTAATCCTCTCCAGCCGAATAGCAGCAATAGGCCTAAATCAAAATGAATGAGAATATGAGATGGAGGGGATGGAAAGTCCAGTCGCACGATACTTGAAATCAGGTGCGTATCCTCTGAGATATCTCAATTTTTGCGTGACCGACGTGTCCGGTGCCTATTCGGGGAACGTAAGGGGGCAGTATTATTTGAGCTTTGAGATTCGTGCAGAATCTATTTGAACGATTAAGATATTCAAAAAAGTCACGCAAAGTTTGAGATATCTCAGAGGATGCGAATTCCTTGAAATCCGAGTCGAGTAGCTCCAGTTCCGATTTTTTTATTAATCGAAATTAAATTAAATAAATATCAAAAAGGGGGAACGATTTCAGTTTATTTCGAAATCTAATAAGAACGATTACATTGTTAACGTCCTTACGGACGGTTACATTGTTCACGTCCATATTAATCATGATCAATCGCCATTAGTCTTAACCCTTAACCCAAACGGAGTCCGAAGAAAAAAATAAAAATAAAAAACAAGGGACGGGGAGTCTGTCAACGTCCTTAGGGATGTTTATACTGTCAACGTCCATGAATGGACGGGAAATCTATCACCGTCCCTGGCTTTATTTCCTCTCCCCTTTGTGTGCGACAGAGAAAAAAAAAAGAGAGAGACATCGAGAGGGATATCGAGAGACAGCGGAAACCCCACGGCGCACGCGAAGGACCGGCCAGGACGCACGCTCCACGGACGGTGAGGAAATTTCCGTCCTTGGCCGCAGATTACGCCCCACCTACCCAGCACCGACGTCTCCTCCTGTCTCCATTCCGCAAATTTCGGTATTTTTTTTTAGTCTGAAAAAAATTACTATCAAATCAGTTAATTAAACCCAAATTTATATTTAATTTGTTGTGAAATGATCAATTTTAGTAATTTGATGTTTATATTTTAGTAAAATTGATAAATTTGTAGTTAGGGTTTAGAAAAATATAGTGTAATCAATTTTATTTGATTAATAAAAAAATTAGTGTAAAAATGAGTTAATTAATAATAATTTTACATTTAATTTATTGTGAAATGATTAATTTTATTAGTTTGGTAATTGTATTCTAGTAAAACTGATAAATTTGTGGTTAGGGTTTCGAAGAATATGGTGTAATCAATTTTGTTTGATTAATAAAAAAATTAGTGTAAAAATGAGTTAATTAATAATAATTTTACATTTAATTTGTTGTGAAATGATTAATTTTATTAGTTTGGTAATTGTATTCTAGTAAAATTGATAAATTTGTTGTTAGGGTTTCGAAGAATATGGTGCAAACAATTGTTTGATTAATAAAAAAATTAGTGTAAAAATGAGTTAATTAATAATAATTTTATATTTAATTTGTTGTGAAATGATTAATTTTATTAGTTTGGTAATTGTATTCTAGTAAAATTGATAAATTTGTCGTTAGGTTTCGAAGAATATGGTGTAATCAATTTTGTCTGATTAATCAAAGCATTATTTTGATTATTGCCAAATCAATTTTCTTAGTTCATTCATTTCGAATTATTGGTAACGTAAAAAATTTAGTGCAAGTAGCTTAATGATTTAGAATGTATTACGAAATTAAATTGATCATTCTATTAGTTTAGAAGAATTGATAAATTAGAGAATTTACACCTCTTATTATATTTATTCATGTTAGTGTCAATATTACTGATAACTATTTATGTATAATAATGTATCAAAATGGTGGATTATAAAATCTTATCTTGCTATATAACTTAATGTTTTTTTTTCTTGCTATATCAAAATGGTCAATATTACTGATAACTATTTATGTATAAAATCTTATCAAAATGGTGGATTATAAGTAATTATTTCAAAATTTTATTCATGCAGAATGTCAAGTAGCCGTGGTCCGTGTGGCCCTGTAGATGTTGCAGCTGCAAATAATGAGGATTTTTTGGATCCGTCATTATCAGCAAACAATGTTAGTGATTTATTATGGATGCCGCACGAGCAACATAAGATCTCACGGATAAATGATGATGTAAGTTACGGAATTAATCAAATAATATATATTTTTATAAAATGATATAAGTGTTTAAATTAGAGTATTTTATTTCAATCAATTTGTATAACATTGACAGGATTACAGAGATAGAGGGGTTCAAGTTCGACACCTCTGGAATGGGATTGCGTACCACAACCTTTGTGAGCCATTCTTGCTAAGACTCGGCTTGTATCAGGTGTCTCAAATGAGTAACATAAATATCGACCCTGCACTTCTCGCTAGTCTCGTGGAGCGATGGAGACCAGAGACTCACAGCTTTCATCTTCCCGTGGGAGAGATGACGATAACTCTTCAGGATGTTTCTTGTCTCTGGGCGTTGCCGATCGCGGGGTCGCCGGTAACGGGCCCTTCTGACGGTGATTGGTCTAACTTAGTAGATGAACTTCTCGGAGCTGGGACCGCAAGTGCGGTGCTTAAAAGAAAGAAGAGATCTGGGCCGAACGACCCTCAAGTGGTTCACAGTACTTCTGGTTATGCCATAAATTTGAAGTTATTGCGTAATCGGTTTACTGCGATGCCGGGTGGGCCTACAGATGAGCAGGTATGGCAGTACACCAGAGCTTATGTACTCGACTTGTTCGGGTCTATACTTTTTACTGATTCTTCGGGAGATTCGGTTCCGGTAATGTATTTACAATTTTTACAAAATCTTGATGCACCGAATCAATACGACTGGGGTGGGGCTGTTCTGGCATATCTCTATAGGAGCCTTTGTGCTGCGGCACAGCGTAAAACAAAGATTATGTCGGGCCCGACTGTGCTTCTACAGCATTGGTGCTGGTCTCGATTACCGACCGGCCGTCCTCGTGCCAGACATAATTGGACTCCAAATTGGCGTGATCCGGATGAACACCGTTGTCCTGCATTCGGAGAAAAATGGTGTTATCTCCATGATTACCATGTAGGTCACCATCGGAGTGGTGTTAGTTATTTCCGCAACGAACTGCAAAAGCTAGAGGATTACATGGTAATTTGGGAACCTTACAGAGGGATGTTAGCTGAGGTCCCGAATGCGCTACCGTTGCGAGTCTATGATGAAAGCGGCTTATGGCTAGCCCGTGTGCCACTTGTACACTTTTGGATAATTGAGCATCATTATCCAGATCGTGTGATGAGGCAATTCGGATTTTCACAGGTCATCCCACCGCCACTCCCGCTTGCAGAGGATGAGGTACGCCGATTACACAAAATTGTACATAGTGCCTTGTCGGGACGAGGAAATTGGAATCGGTACGATGTGCACAGAAATTATGTTGATGAGGCATCTAATCCAGCAGACCACTTGGTTGTTCCAACCAGGTATTGGAGCGACATTGAGATATTGCCATATCGACATTGGTTCCAGAATCACTGCATTTTCAATATCTTTCTGGGAAAACGGTGCATAGAGGGTCTTGATAATCCCATCCCAGAATACAAAGATGAGATTGGCGAAATATGGTACATCCCCAGTGCCCCGAAAGTCACACGTGATGTAAGTTTTATTAAATTAAAAATTTATTATTTATTGATATTATAATTTCTTGTAGGTGATGACGTCTTTTTTTATTTTATAGGCATTACGAGGGATCAAGATCGTCTCGGCAGCTATGCAACTGGTCAAAACGAAGACTTACAAAAAAATAGGGAATTTTTTTCTCAAAGCAAGCTGTGGCCTTCTCAGAGACAACGGTATGGAGCCTAAATTACAAAGCATGTTTAGGGAGGCGAATCTTCCGGACAACATCGATGACATCTCAGATGGCGACGTTTCAGGTGATCGAGAACCCATCCCTGTGTTTCCTAACGATGAAAATCCCAACTATCATGAGAGATAGTTCGAAACAAATGAAGGGTTAAATGAATGTTTCGGAGGATTCGCAGCCGGACCTAGTCAAGTTAATCTGGTAAGTATAATAAAATGAAAATACTTTAACCTGTTGTCAATTATATTTATCAAGATTGTGAAATATTTATTGTAGGGAGCGGAGAATCAAGGCACGGCCACGCAGGGCGATACGGGACCTAGTCAGGTCTATCAGGGCGAAACACAGGAACAACCCTTACAGTTCTTAGCAGCACTTGTTGGCAACGACCCATCGCTGCTATTCGCGCAAGACAACGCAGGACCTAGTCAAGTTTATCAGGTAACCGCAAATACATTTGTAAGAAATTTCAAATAATTTCTTATTATATTGATTATAGTACTAAAATATGCATTGCAGGAATCAAATGATTTTGTCAATTGGGATGATACATTCTATACACCGACGATGGCAGCGGTTGAGAGCCAGACTTACCATGAGGTACCTGCCCAGGAGGCGCAATACATGAGTCACACAGGACCTAGTCAGGTCGATCAGGTGAGATTTGAAAAACTTCAAATTTGAAGATAAATTACAGTGATTATGCTTACGTAACATTACAATGATTGTCACAGGATATCGATGAGAATATCAGGTTGCCTTCACCAGTTGTTACTGGTACACAGGTCGACGTAGCACCCAGTCCGGTCATGACGCCACGTACACAAGCAGTGGAAAACTATTTTGGCCCATCGTACAACAATGTCTACGTCAGGCGTAAGAAAGCGGACAATGAACAAGTAAGAGAGCGCAGATACCCAGCACGCGACCGTCGGCGACCGGACACGTTCACTTTTACTTAGGTGTTTCTTCCAAGTGTTAACTGAATGTTCTCGTTATTTAGTTTATGTATTTGTGGTAAGAACTACGTATGCAGACTTGTTTGATTTGGACTTGTTATTTAGTTTATTTATTTGTCGTAAGAACTACGTATGCAAAATTGTTATTTAGTTTACGTGTTTATGTATCTATTTTGCTATGCATTTGTGAGTTTGTGCTACGTATCTATGCTTCGTCCAACTGGAAAAAAAAACTTGAATATAGAAAAATGTTCCAAATACTTGAATATAGAAAAGAAATAAACATAGTCTCCAACTGAAAAAAAAAAATAAACATAGTAGATAAGAAAAAAAACATGAAGCTCATAAAATTCGGCAAGTTCATAAAATTCATAAGTCTTACCAAGCATGCATAATACAAAAATCCTAAAAAGTCCAATACATAAAAAATGAACTTACATAAAAAACCAAAATTTGAAAACATAAATACGTGAGTCTGATATCATAATATCCGACTATTCCTAGAAGAGGGTCCTGAAAAAAAAAGATAAAAAAATTTAAAATAAGAAACGTATGCTGCTGCATTTAAAAGAAGAACGATAAAAATATTTCAAAGATCAATGAACCTGCTGCATGCATGTCGGACGTAGAATGTCTAGCTTGTTGTGATGCTCTACTACTAGAAGAAGCCTCTCAATAAATAACAAAATAACGCATATCAATATAATGTGTGCACAATTTTTAAATTATAAAATATAGATATTTGCAAATAAAAAAGGAAGAAGAGATAACCTGCTGCATGTCTGTCGGACGTAGAGCGTCTTGCCTGGTGTCCCACTGTCCTTCCTTCCATTTCGTCCATAGTCATGACTATACGGTTGTGCCGTCTCCTACCCTTTCTAATTTTGTTCTTATCTGGAATAATTTTTGGACCCCCAATGAGCGGCCATTCACATGGGTTGTCAAAGAAATGGAATTCCCCACGCCAAGTTTCGGCAAGTTCATGAGCGGAATACAACTTATTCACGAATAAATTGTGGTTGTAATTCCGTTCCCGACACACAGCAAGTACATGAGCACACGGTATACCTGTAAGCTGAGGTTTGAGACATGCACATTGGGCCAAGTTTTCATTACTTATGATGACTTTATAACTGAAGGTTTCTTTTTTATAACTAAAATTTCCGTCTTGTTCTTTGTATACGACTCTCTCATTATGAACCTTTACCTCGTGTTCACCGTGCAACCCGAGTGGCATGGACTGCATTGACATGCATTTGGTGATCATTTTTCTTAATAGAGCTTCAACTCGCGCTGACCAAGGATGCTCACCGGCTATGCGAGCCAGTGCTTTCTCTCGCCTTTCCGTAAACCACGCGACACACTTCGAAAATGTAGCATCCACGAGCGCACGGATTGGCAGTCTTCAGAGATCTTTGAAAACCTTGTTCAATGATTCAGAACCATTAGTAGTCATTATTCTCCAACGATACCCGCCGTCTAAGTGTTGATACACCTTCCATGGTCTAGGTATCTCGTTATGATTGTCATGTTGGTATTTTCCGACATTTTTTAAGTATTTAACTGCATTCGGACTTTTCTTGCGCAGTATTTCGAAAAACTCTTGAAATCTCCGTGGTTTTTTTTTTTCACAAGCATCTTAAATAGTTCACAAATGTTTTTACTGTGTATATTTTTCATCAAATTCTCAGCCACGTGCTGTGAACACAATCTGTGAACGCACTGGTTGCCTTCCTTGTACCAACCACCATATCTATCCTTGAATACTTTTTTTATCCCCATGTGCCTGTCGGAAAGGACGCACATAAACCTATTACCAAATACCTCGATGCGCAACCACTTCATGAACCATCCCCATGTCTTATGACTCTCTTCCTCGACTATTGCAAAAGCCAGGAGAATTAACTGGTTCTCAGCATCGTAACCGCACGCTATCAGCAATCTTCCTTGATACCTGCCATACAGGAAGCATGCATCAATACTAATGACTGGTCTGAGATGAGGCACTGCAGCAATGCACGGACCGTAAGTCCACACGGCTGCCTTAAACAATCTTTCTCTTGGATCATCTGTGGGTATGTGCGCAACTCCATATTTTGTCCCAGGATTTGTTCTTTTAATTGCTTCCAAAAATGGGGTGAGAAGGTTGTAAGAGGCTTCCCAATTACCGAATATTTGTGCGATTGCCAGCTCTCGGCCACGCCACAACCTATTATATTTGGGAGTAATTCCGTTAAATTTTTGACGGACTAGCCCTTTAATACTTTTAATATTTTTGGTAACATCTTCCCTAACATCTTCTCTGATACAGTCGGCGATTACTGCTGCAGTTAATTGTACATGATCAGTACGATTAGATTCGGCAAAGCACGTATGTGGTCCTTTAATTGTTCTAATTTCCCACTTGGATGAAAAAAATCCAGACCTGACATACAAACGCCACTCACACCTACTGTCCCGGCATTCTACAATCAAGGATGTTCTATTGCTTTGCGTGGTTCTCACTTGAATATTTTTTCCGATGTGGTAATGATTTATTTTCATTTGTAGAGCCTCTTTTGAAGAGTACTCTTTACCTACACCAAGTGGATCATCAATGTGTTGGGCCGTACCGAAGAAGTCGACATCTGCCTCTCGGAATCCTGAGGTGTCATTGAAGCTTGCCACCGGGTGAAGTGGTACTGGCTGGTGTGGTTGTGCCGGTGTATCATGTGGGACATCCCCTTCGGAATCAGCTTCATTATCCGAGTCGGCGTCACTCTCACATGAGTCAGCGTCATCTTCATCATCACTTTGCGGCACATCATCAAGGTTATCACAAGAATCGCGTGCATCCGGCGGATCAACCCATGGATTGTACTCATTATTGCGTTCAGAATAAGAACCACTGACCTCCGACGGATCAGCCCATGGACTGTACTGATTATTGTATTCTGTCTGAACAGTCGGTGACAAATTTGAAGCATCTGGATAAGGATCCAGATAAAGATCTCGCCTCTGTGTTTGTTGTGTTTGATGGGGTTGGAAGTGACTGGGACCCGCATAGTTATCACTATATTGGGTCTGCCGAGGTTCTGGTTGTGTCAGATGGAGATAAAGGTCTCGTCTCGGTGTTTGTTGTGTCTGATAGGGTTCAAAATGGCTGGGACCCGCATCGTTAGCACCATATTGGGTCTGTCGAGGTTATCGTTGTGTCTCCGGTATCAATTCAATGTATAAATCAACAAAAGAATACTGAGTCTGAGCAAGCATACTTTGGTTATAAATACCTCTCCAAGTCTGATCGCACACGATTTCTATGCTCTCATAATAACGGTTGGTTGTTGTACCAACATTAACCCGTGCATGTGCTTTCAGGTTGTACTCACTTTCGGAATATCCAAGTTGTCGATAAATTTCACCTTTCACATCATACCAAGATTGTTCACCAGTTACGCTCAATGCGAATTGAGAGCTAATACTATACTGTACTCCACTTTTACCGTATTGTATTTCACCGCCAAAATGAATCCTCAATATTAACATGATTTTTTTTTATCAATAGCCTACAAAATAATAAATAAATCACGTATAATTTATTGTTCCAAATTACAATTCTTACAATTCTTACAAAATAAATGAATAAATCACGTATAATTTTTTTAACGTATCATTTAAATAATGAATAAATCACGTATAATTTATTGTTTCAAATTACAATTTTTACAATTCTTACAAAATAAATGAATAAATCACGTATAAATTTTTTAACGTGTCATTTAAATAATGAATAAATCACGTATAATTTTTTTAACGTATCATTTAAATAATGAATAAATCACGTATAATTTATTGTTTCAAATTACAATTTTTACAATTCTTACAAAATAAATGAATAAATCACGTATTATTTTTTTAACATATACTTTTTTAAATTTGTTTTCATAAAATTACAATTCTTACAAAATAAATAATCTAGAGAATATAAATAATGTCAAATAATAAATATAACAAATTTTAACAAGTAGATAATTTTCATAAGATATATATAATTATTACAATATTTATCAAATAAATTAATAGAAGCAAATATTTATTCTATTGGCTAATTACAAATTAAATATAAATTAAATTGAGATACCTTAGTTTTAGAATCTGATGATTTTTTCTCCTGAAGGATGCGTCTTAGTCTTCTCTGAGTGCTTCGAATGAAAAATGAAATCAAGGAAACTTTACGAACATAGGATCTGTTTTGGTGTTGCGCTTAATATGATTGAAGTACGTGGATTTTGTCACCGTCCACCAGGGACGTGAATTTTGTCACCGTCCATAGGGACGTGAATTTTGTAACCGTCAGCTATTTTTTTTTTTTTTCCTTCGGACTCCGTTTGGGTTAAGGGTTAAGGGTTAAGGGTTAAGACTGATGGCGATTGATCATGATTAATATGGACGTGAACAATGTAACCGTCCGTAAGGACGTTAACAATGTAACCGTTCTTCTTAGATTTCGAAAAAATCCGAAATCGTTCCTCCTTTTCGATATTTATTTAATTTAATTTCGATTAATAAAAAAACCGGGCTCCAGTTCGTATCCTCGCATTACCTCAGAATTTTGAGTTTGGAATATCTATCGTCCGATCAGAATTCGGATGAATCCGATCCACACTTGTATGTACGGATGTCTTTAATATTAGTGTCAATACGAATCGGACGGTCCGGATTAGTTATGCTGCAGACGATATGAATTCAGCTATAGCGCTGGGCTTAACCAGAAGCTCAAGCTCCAAATCCATTCCAAATGGCGCTGGCCTCAGTCCACGCTCGCCTCCTCCTCTCCTCCACCTCCGCCTCTTTCCTCCGCGGCCTGCTCATCTCCCCTTCCCCTGCACTCACACAATCGCTCCACCTATCCTCCCGTCTCGCCTTCTTCCCGCGCCCCTCCCGCCGCGCCTCGTTCTGCTCTTCTATCGGAGACGAACTATCGGCGACCGCCGCCACGGTTCCTTCTTCGGTTGATAAGGAAGAGGAGGTGAATAAGGAGGAGGATAGTGGTAAGGATCCGGTGAGGGAAGCGGCGGAGGCGCTGGATATACGCGTGGGGAAGGTGGTGAAGGCCTGGCGCCATCCCGAGGCCGATTCCTTGTTTGTGGAGGAGGTCGATTTGGGAGAGCCTGAACCAAGGACTATCTGCAGCGGGCTTGTTAACTATGTTCCTTTGGAAATCCTCCAGGTTCCTCTCTCTCTCTCTCTCACACACACACACACACACACAGAGAAACGCTTACATTGTTTCAATTGATGTTTGTTACATTACAATTGAATACTGAAGCAAGAAAAATGTATTAGAAAAGCAGAGAAATTTGAGCTGACCAGTTCGTGGATTCAACACAGACAGTACATACTGGTGAATTATTTTGGTTCAGCACCAAAATTAGGGAATTTCAGCTAGTGGATAGTGGTGTATGAATCTCACCAGTACAATGTCATTCTGTTTTTTGGTGTTTTGGCCTTTTGGGTCATTCTGGTTTGTAGGTCTTCTAGGATGTAATTAGGCCGTCTTTTACTTTTGATAACAATCAATTATTCCATTGTACTACACATACCTCAATTGAACACAAGTACACGAACATCCAATGCTGGACAGGTTTTACAGTACAGTGAATACTCGTTCATGACTCGATCTTGTTGGTATTAGTATCTAATAATATCATCACTGCTGGTACTGAAATTTATGTATTGCTCGAAATCCTGCATTGGCATCATTACCTTTGTGTTATCTGTGAACAAAATTACTCATTGATACTATTAAATATGTGTAATGAGAGAATATAAATGATATAATCTACCAAATTGTGCAGGACAGTAAGGTGGTTGTACTAGCTAACCTGAAACCAAGAAACATGAGAGGCATCAAGTCCAATGGCATGCTCATGGCTGCCTCTGATGAGGCACATGAAAATGTTGAGCTCTTGATACCTCCAGAAGGCTCCATACCAGGAGAGAGGATTTGGTTTGGAGCAGAAAATGAAAAGGATAAACAACCAAATGCCGCTACACCTAATCAGGTATGGCATTGCAAATAATCTCAGTGCTAACTTCTTAAAGGTCTTGACTGGCATTTTTAAGCACCTGTCAACCAAATGCACATACATGCTTCTTATTATGGCAAGACTTACATTACTATTTTCAGTTCCCAGCTACAGTATCTTTACTAATGAGTGGTAAGCCTTGTGTAAAAATGGTGAATTAAGGCACGCATATGAATCTTGTTCTCTATTAGGTCCCCCTGTTTGTGGGATACAAATTTCCTATTAACATTGTCCTATTGGCTGTTGATGTTGATTCATTATAACAAGTTTAGAATACAGAAATAATGCGCCTAGGTCTAAAGTTTGAAATACAGGTATAATGCGGTAATAGTTGTTTTATAATGCATATAAATGTAACAAAATATTGGTGATTTTTTAAAGGAAACAAAATTTGGCGAATAATTCGCATCGTTTATTATGAAGAACGTGTTTAGCGGTTCGGATCAATTGTACGGACTTTGAAAATGAAAATAAACGATGTGGGGTATATTGGAGCATATTGGAGCACCCAAAAAATGGTGCATTTGAACCCTCATTATTCATACACTTTGTAAAATTCTCGAATAATTCAGTAATTTTTCATAATTTTGTAAAGCCATGTAATTTGTCTATTCATGTGAAAGGTACTAAAAATGAGTAATTTGTGAATATTGTTACTATGGGAGCAATCAATGCATGGCATGGATATGCAATATTGTATATATGTCTAATAACTAGGGAAATATTGCATATTTCAGGTCCAGAAGAAAAAGATATGGGAGTCTGTGCAACCTCATCTGAAAACAACAGAGGCTTGTGTAGCTGTTCTTGATACACTACCAATGCGAACTTCAGCAGGGGAAGTCACATGCAAATCCTTGAAGAATGCAAGAATTTCATGAGCTTCTAGTACCTTCTGTACTTGCTGATTTAATAAAAACAAAATTTTGTCAAAAGATGTATTTGTTTTTTTGGATTGTTTTTCTAAAAAAATGGTGTCTATATTAGAGAGTGTGAGATAATATTGATCTTGATACATTTCTGCATCTGTCCAACAATTTCTTCTCTCAAGAATCCGAGAAGCCCAAAACAGGAAATTATTTTTTATGCATTGAGAAATGATTTCATTTTGTATTAGTATAGTAAATACCACTCTTATTATGCAAACTTTTTGGTGATAGGATTTGCCAGTTTAAACCATTGCTTTTGCAAATAAGAATCCTTTCAACTTAGTCGTTTTTAATTATGCAAAAAGTACGGCTTCATCAATGAAGAAAAATAATGCTGCTTGCTTGAAATCAAACATTTCACCTTCTTGTTTGACAGCTGATTTTTTATCCCATTACAAGACAAATCATTTCCAACATTATCTTTGCAAGAAAAAAGTGAACGAAAAGTAGAAATAATTCACACAATGCAAGCCATTTACACTATACTGAAAGTGGACCCCATACTGTTTAACACAACTCTTTTCATTCACAATTTTATTATTTCAAACCAAGATACACTCTCTACATTGATACAAGAAGACTATCAGTATGCTGTCTCATGGCCCTGGGGATGGTAAGCTCTCCTCCT
Source organism: Carex arenaria (assembly GCA_964058825.1). Taxonomy (NCBI): domain Eukaryota; kingdom Viridiplantae; phylum Streptophyta; class Magnoliopsida; order Poales; family Cyperaceae; genus Carex; species Carex arenaria. The sequence goes on along the minus strand of CAXKVW010000389.1, from coordinate 156,523 downwards.
AAGCTGTGATTCTGATGCTGGCTGTTGCAAGAAGATCCTTGTTGGATCATTTGGATCCACATATCTGCATTTATTCATACAAGTTAAACTTGACTGTACAAATTTTGCTTGTACCATTGCAAAATATAATTGTTCCCCATATAATTTATAACACATGGAAAACTTTAATATCTACTTATCCGGCGTGCACATTCCTCTCTATTTAATTAAAAAGGCCCATAATGTTACTCAGTTCATATATTCCCATGTAAAGCGTTTGGGAAAGAATGGTACTTTTGTATATTGATGGGATAAATTAAGACTAGTCAATTTTTGACTTGTGATCATAACTTCTAAAGTAACCACGTGAGAAGTGAAATATTTCTTAAGAGTTTAAAATATTAGAAAGCAAGGAAATGAACACTCACGCATGGCGCATCATGTCATCAACAGGAGTTTGAGAAGCCTGTAGCGGATCAACACGTGGAACTGCATCTTGCTGAGCAGCTGCATGTGCCTGGTTGTGCTGCCGCACTGATGCGATCAAATTGAAAAAGAGAGGGACAAAGGTACCACAACCTCCTTCCTTGAACAATATTTTGAAGGAATGGGTCGAATAAAGTGCCCTATGCTGGTTATCTGGTACAACCTGGTTGGAAAATACATGGATTAGCTAAACTCCCAAAGCGAACAAAACAAGAATATTAAACAAGCTACTTAACAATCTCAAATAGACTAACAAGAGCTAACAAAAGTTACAGATACAAAAAACAACATAATTTGCTTCATGGCTTTACCATGTCAACACAAGTAGTGGTACTAACAGTGCAGATACCTCATTTGAAAATATGGATCCATCATACCAAATTAGTGACTTGCTTGAGTTTTGTACAAACAAGTGCTAAGATATGTTGGCCGATAGTTTGACAAACAAACATTTTTTAGTAATCTATGTAAATCATGTTTCTATTATAATTTGACACATTCAAGTGGCAAAAAGCTTACAGGTTCCACAAAACCAGAGATGTTGTTGCAGAAAAAGATTGGCTGGTTGAACTTTTCTTTATGCACATACAGCTGCATAAGCACATTATTAAGAAGAAATATTATCAGGGTAACTGAAACAAAACTGAAGTCGAAAAATTGGGAAGTGAAATAGTCCTAGACTTCTAGTAGTACTCATCAACTATTGTAATTCTCAAAAAAAAAACTTTCATATAAAAAAATGAAAACAATCAATTGGCATATAATTATAATGAAAATGCCAGAAAGAGAAAACAACCAATTCTAAAAAGCTGAAAACTCACCAGAGGCATGTCAAAAGCTACAAAATTGCCAACAGGTTGACTAGCAACAAAAACCATTCTTATATTAGACAAGTATATAGTTCCCCGTGCTTTCACTTGTCCACTTGGAACCCTGCCAATTCAAGGAGAAAGATAAATATTCGTATAACAATCCCTCGCCGTAATTTCCGAAATCCAGTCTACAGAGAAGAAACTCAGTAAAATCTAAAATAGATAAAAAAAAATAAAGAGAAGAAGAAAAGAGAACCCCGGGATCTTATCGATTTCGAATTCGACGCCATCTCTGGAAAGGACGAAGAGCTCTCCGACGAAGGCAACTGGGATCCCGTTCCCCATCAGCTGCGGGTTCTCCGCCATTTTTTTCTCCTTGCAAAAGAAGTTCGGGATCCCGGACAATAGGTGCCTACCGCCTAGCGTGTAGTCTTATCGGTGTTTTGTTTTCTCGTCTCGTCTCGTCTCGTCTCGTCTCTCTTGCCGCCTGGATTTGGTCCCCGACGAGAAATTGATTCTTTGAGAAAACGAAGGGGATTTTGCAACGAGAGGGAAAAGCATTTATCTTGGGCCGGATCTGTTCAATGGTTAAGCCCATCAAACCCAACACTTGTCTAGATATTCTTACGCTTCCTTAAACGGTAATCGGTTTAGCAAGGATGGTGGATTGGTCTCACTTTTCTGAGTGGATTAAAATGCTATTTTGTTTTTTTTGTGTTTCATATTTTATTTTCATTTTTAAAATATAAACTTTCTGTTCTAACTATTCAACATGACTTTCATATTAAAATATATCTAAAGATAAAATTTTATATTTTTTTTGAAATTTTTTTTACTATTTTTTTAAAAAAGTATAAAATCAAAAGATTTTGAACCATCTAAAAACAATAATCTTGTACTTATCAAAAAAAGTTAGTAAGAAAATTTAAATATAAAATGTATTCTCCAGATACATTTTAATATGGAGATCATGTTCAACAATTCAGATTGATTATTTAGATCTTAAAATCAGAGATAAAAATACAGGACATAAAAGTAATGTAGCATTTTGACCATACTCTTTAAAAATATATATACACGTTAACTTTCACGAGCTAGTCCACAGTTTTTCCGTTTTATCCATGCCAAACACCGACATGCCACCAAGTAGTTTTAAAAGTGACAAGTATTTTTTTTTTTTTTAGTATCAACGAAGCCGTGCTAGTTAGAATGTTGGATAATCGATCTGTCTAAACAGCTCAATATAGTGTGCTTATACAAGTTTTATTAAAAACCAACTTTTGTGTGTTGTTTTTAGGAGGAAGCTATTGATTTTTAAAAATTATGGATTACCTTTGAATCCATGTATGAAATTAATGTGTTATAATAGGAGTCTGTATCTGATGTTATTCATCACGTAATAACACAGTATAACTTTTTTATGTCCGAATTATTCATTTATCCAATAAACGGAATCGTTTCATGAAGGATGTAATTGAAGAAGTTGGAAAGAGAATTATATCTCTTTTTTTTATAAAAATTTGGATCTACTCTGTTCGTTGTATACTAATAGGAATAGGGGTGTAAACGGAGCAGATTCGGAGCGGATAATGCTAATACTATATCCATATATGTTTTTCAACAAGCGGATACGGATAGTAAACGTATATCAAAATTGAAAATCATATCCGTCTTAAACGGATACGGATACGGAACGGATAATCCACGGATACGAATTCGAATACGAATATGGAGCGAATAATTGTCGGATATTGAGTAATTCTACTAAATTTCATAATTTTAAATTACCTAATTTGATTACCTAAATTGACAAAAATTTAATAGACTTTTTAAGTTTGCACAGTGATGATTATGCGTGACTAATTGCTTATTGGTTCAGAGAACCAATCCATTATCCTAATAGATTATATGATTTTTCTACCAATATTCTTGGACTTAAACGAATATGTATGTTTTTTGAGAATTTCGCGAAGGTGAAATGAATTGAAAGCTACTGAAAGATTAAATTTTGATCCGGATATATACGGATATCTGCTCTGTTTATATCCTTATCTGTATCCGTATCCGTATTATTTTTTCATATACTAAAATTATCCATATCCGTATCCATTTAATCTGGATACAGATAATAAGCGGATTCGGAGCGGATTATCCGCGGATAATCCGTATCCGTTTACACCCCTAAATAGGAACCTTAAAAAAAAATCAAATAAGAACATGATTCTTATTTTTTCTAAAAAATATATATAAATCTTAAAAGCATCTTGTACATTATGGGTATGTTTGGATGCACAAGAATAGCTACTATTCTTAGAATAGCAATGTTATTTGGAACAAGGTGCATCCAAACGAGAAATAGAACTACTCAGAATAGCTACTATTCTTAGAATATCATTGCTATTCTTACAAAAACATGGAATAGCATTTGTTGCTTTCAATATTAATACTAATCTAATATTTAAACTAACATTATATTACATTTAATATTTAAATTAATATTATATTGTATTATATTTAATCTAATAATATATTATATTTAATCTAATATTTTATTTAATACTAATATAATATTTAAAATAATATTATATTACATTTTAATATTTAAATTAATATTATATTATATCTAATCTAATCTAATATTTTATTTAATACTAATCTAATATTTAAAATAATATTATATTACATTTAATAATTAAATTAATATTATATTGTATTATATTTAAACTAATATTTTATTCAATACTAATCTAATATTTAAAATAATATTATATTACATTTAATATTTAAACTAATATTATATTACATTTAATCTAATATTTTATTTAATACTAATATAATTTTTAAATTATTATTATATTACATTTAATATTTAAACTAATATTATATTTCATTTAATATTTAAACTAATATTATATTATATTTAATATAATATTTTATTTAATACTAATCTAATATTTAAAATAATATTATATTACATTTAATATTTGAATTAATATTATATTGTATTATATTTAATCTTACACATAAATTATTAAATAGTAGCTATTTCCTCCAAACTCTATTCCAAATATACAATCCAAACAATTTTTTTACTGTTCTGAATATCACTGTTCTTAAACAGTAACTATTCTTATTTACTATTCTAAGCAGTAGTTATTCTAGAGTTCATCCAAACGTATCCTATAGATTTGGGTCTAATAGGTTCAAATTGTGATCGAACAGTTCGACTTAAACAGTACATTGATCCGAACTCGTCGGAAAAGAGCACATAACAGAAAACTAACTTGATAATTAGAATTTTCTAAAGTGGAAGATATTGACCGTTAGAATTTCAAAAATACTGGACTTTTTATTTAAATTTCTAATTCAACATGATATTTTTTTTTTCTATTTCTGAGTTGGAGGCTCAATAACAAATTTGTTATTGAAGAGGCTTGAAAAAAAAAAAAAAAAAAGGCAAAATAACACACTCTCTTTTTGTGCAGTGGAGAGATCAGAAGAGGAAAAGAAAATGGAGAATGAGTGACGGATCATAGATTTACAAAAATATATCACATATTTTATTAATTGTAAATATTATTTTGTGTTCGCAAACTCATCGACAAGACACACTGGCGCCAATTTTGTATACACAAAAAACTATATTTGGAGGATCTGTTACAAAACATAGCATGCATGGTTTTTGTTATGTCCAAGTATAACTATATCATATATCTATGTAGTGTTTGTAAAACGTCTATATAACTCTCTAATTTCAGTTGTACATAAGAGTAGAAGTGGGATATTTCTAAGTTTATCAAGTTTATTTGTGAATTCAATTGTAAAATTTATCATAACCATCTACTTTACGAGTGATGTGTCTACATGTAAAAAATTTAAATTTTCGAATTAATTTAGTATAAAATCAAACGGTTAAAATTAGAAGGTTTATAAATTAATTTTAAAGGCAATTATTTTTTGAACATTTTTTTACCAGTTGACTCTATACAAAATTAATTTGAAAATTTATAATTTTTGTATGTAGACACATCCCTCGTAAGGTAGACGGATTTCAACGGTTTGGATTCGTCATTTGAAATCAATCTGATAGATTTTAGAGTTGAATTCATAATTTTTTTTGATAAACTTAGGAACACCTAGTTCTACTCCATAACTTATATATAAACTTTTTATGTACAATTTTTCGTAACTTCAAAAATAATTGTCAAAGTAACGCGAGACCTCTGGCTAGTTGTGTCTATGATTCTATGATTCATATAATAAAATATATTATTATTCCTGCCAGTCCTATTGAGAATAATTAAATATTGAATATAAGTCATCAAACAATATTTAAGTTTCTAATAGTATGTAAATGACGCTCAATGTATTGTCAGATGATTAATAATTATCAGATTCTATTCTTCTTATAAAAAAGCAGATTTTAGATATTATTTGTCTGAATTATTCGTTCATGCCGATAAACAGAATATATCGTTCCAAACAGGCAGATACACATGAGCCGTACGTAAGGATGTCAACGGATCGGATATGAACGGATTGTGAACAAATCGTATTTTTATCTCTCTGCTATAATTTTTTGGATATAGATATAAATACAGATAATCTCAGATATTAATACATATATGAATATATTTCGGATAATTAAAAATAAATTATCAATGTACTTTTTGTAAAAAAGTAACACTTAAATTTTTGTTTTTCATTCATAAGTTAAGCCTAACTTTTCATAATAAGTTATATATAATTCTTTCTAAGTATAGAGAGAGAGAGAAAGAGAGAGTTGGGCTATAATAAGTTGTGAAGTAAGAGTCTTGTTTTACTTCATACTTATATTTTCTACTTTTGAAAGTTCAAATAATCAATCTGAACCGTTCAACATGATCTACATATTGAAATGTGCTAAGAGACCAAATTTTACATTTTTTTTTTTGAAAATTTATTACTATTTGTTTAGAATTTTTTAAATTATTATTTTTTTTTGGTCGATAATCCATCTAAAAACAGTGATTTCTATCCATCTAAAAAAATAGTAAAAAAAATTCAAAAAGATGTAAAAATTTAATCTCCAAATACATTTCAATATGAAGATCATATTGAGCGGTTTGAATCGGCTATTTAGACTTCGAAAACAAAGATATAAGCGCGAAATAAAATAAGAATCTTACTTCGCAACTCACCATAGCCCATCTCTCTCTCTATAGGATAAAAATATCTGAAAAAAAAATACTTAAACCAATTGCATCAATGATCATGCAACTTCATCTTCTTCTGAACTCTTTTGTTTCTACTTCATATCAATGCTATGCAACCAAAAAATACAAATAATAAATTATTGTTATGACAAAAACACAAGTAATAAATCATTAGTATGTATATGTATCGTATTTGTTTTAGTCTTTCTAATAAACTAAATTATATATTATTCTATCTAATTTCAAAGAAATATATAAAAAATTTCTAAAAACTTTAATAAAAAATTAAAAAATTATCCCAATTTCTAAAAAGAAAATTAAATTTTTTTTTTGGAAATTCACTGACACACCATTGAAAATTTGTTTTATTTTTTTAAAATAGAAGAATTCAAATATTTTCTATATTTACTTAGAAGTGACTTTTGAATCGGAATCAATAACTAAGATTCAAAGTATTTTTATTTTTTTCCAATAACATACAAAGAAATATTTTAATTTTTTTTACAGCCGCGAAAAATCCAATCTAAAAATATTGATCCGGTTTATTTGTTTCAGTGCTTTTAATAAACTAAATTATATATTATTCTATCCAATTTCAAAGAACATATAAAAAATTTCTAAAATTTTAGTAAAAAATAAATAAATTATAACTTTAAAAAAAAGTTAAGAATCGGCTATTTAATAGTCGGTTTAGATAGTTTTGATAAAATCTAATTTTGATGGATAGATTTGACAATTTATATTTAATGGTAGATATAAATAAAAATGGCGGTATATAATTCCCCGGGCAATTAAAGAGTCAACATCCGAGACATGAACAAATGAATATAGACAAAATTTGTACAGGTCCCTCTCTATGTGTTTCCATAGTACTGTTGGGTAATGACCTTTCATTAAATGCACATGTATTCTGTATTAGCGGTATTAAATAAAATTTTAGTCATGTATTTAATTGCACACTTAAAAGGTCAATTTTACACTTCTCTTGACAATATTTGTTTTATTTGTCTTTTGATTTTTTCAATTCAAATGTTCAATTATTTCTGCTTTCGGATAGTCCAGAATTTTTTAAAAAATAATAATTTTATTCTTATCTAAAAATAGTAAAAAAAAAAGGTTTATAAATATAAAATTTGATCTCCAAACACATTTTAATATGAGATCATATTGAGTAGTTAGGACTTAGGATGACTGTTTGAACTATAAATATGTAGATGAGCATGTAATGCATGATTGGAGTACGAAAATAATAAAATGTTTTAACTCTACTCATATAATATAAAATAAAATTTAAAAGATATAGGTTTACTAATAAAAAAAATAGACTAATTGTCATAAAGAGCTCAGTTTTTTTATTTACGAACGGAATTTAAAAGTAAAAATGCTCAAAGAAGAAGAATTTTTTTTGTAAACCATAATTAAAAATATATATTTTTAGAAAATTAACATGATTATTTTTTTTTATAAAAATCATAATAACTAAAATGTTATTTCGGTCACATGTGAAATGCTAGTATGAATTTTTTTGAAATCACAGTTCAATTTCAAAAAAAAAAAATCAACAGACTAAAATAACATTTCAATTTTTGTAAAATAAAAAAAGTAATCTTTATAATTTTATTTTAATTATAGTTTATAAAAAAAAATTCAAAGAAGGACCCAACGGACAGCTGGCCTTGTAATTCTTCATCAAAAAAAAAAAAGCTGGCCTTGTAATTAAGTTCCAAAGTGGAAGATATTTTCCGTACTCACTAACAAAATTCCAGAGCTCGTGCTCTCTCGTCTCTAGTCTCTACTAACCTTGTACGTTTGCCTCCCTTTGTTGAAACGAATTTTCATCAATAATTGGTACGCAGTCGTAGAAACGTGCGAGTGAATTTTTTATTTGCTGATTCCATCTTCTTCAGTTTCTTGCACGTTAATGTCACGCCATTATCTTGTTGCGGTCAACCTCTCCGCCATTCACTTCCGGACTTCATTCTAATTGTTTTTTTTTTTAAATGGTAACTAAGAAAAATTGGGTTAAAAATATAAAAAAAAATATGTAATAAAATAAACAAACTGTCAACAAATAATTTCTTAATTAATTACTTCAGTAATTTTTTTAACTTTAGCGTCCTATAACTTGTAAATAAAAAAAGTTCGTAAATAATGACATGAATATTGCGTAATACGAGTTATAAGCTATAACTATTCGAAGTTTTAATATAATAAAACACATGTTCCCGCGACCTGCGTTCATAAAAAAAAGGAGAAAATGTTCATTAGAAAAGAAGCCCAACAAAACTTGGTTGTAACTTGTAACTGATTTAAATATTTTCATGACCGACTTAAAATTATACGATTACTAAAAAAAAAAAAAATATTAAAACTTCATATGAGGATGCAACGATTAGTATATTGATCAATCATTGACAGCACTAAAAACTATTTTTTAATTAGAAGATAAATCGTTTATCTACGGATATCATATACTTAATAAGAAGATAAATCTTCAATTGTAGTATAATAATAATATAATTGATTCACTTCGACAGATCTGTATTAATTAAACATTTTTTTCCTTCCACCTCTCACGTGGCATGGATTAAATATTTTGTTTTAATAAAATGGAGAAGAACACTTGTAATTCCTTCCCTTTCTTTCTCCTCTCATTATTGTTCTTTCCTTGGAGATAAATCATACCATTCACGCTCTCCATTCCAAGTCTCCTTCACCCATTTACTCTTATCTCACTCACAACAAACCACAATGGGAGAAGAAGACACCGCCTCCATCTCCATTACAGATGAGCGCAAGCGCCTCCTCATTCCATCCCCAGCGGATCCTGAATCTGAATCCGAGACCCGACTGGAATCAGAACCCCCGCAAGACTTCTTCTCCATCGGCTACCTCATCTACTTCATACTTGGCGCTGGGTTCCTCCTCCCTTGGAACGCCTTCATCACGGCCGTCGATTACTTCTCCTACCTTTATCCTGCGGTCCCTGTCGACCGCGTCTTCTCGGTCTCATACATGTTCGCTTGCTTCATACCTCTTCTCTTTATCGTAGTGTATGCCCATAAATCCAGCGCCTCTCTCCGGATCAACTCCGGGCTTTCTCTATTCACACTCGCTTTGATAATCGTGCCTGTCATGGATGCGGTATATGTCAAGGGGAGGCAGAGGATGTACCAGGGATATGATGTGACGGTGGCCGCTACAGCGCTCTGTGGTGTTGCTGATGCATTGGTGCAGGGAGGGGTAATTGGATCAGCTGGGGAGTTGCCGGAGCGGTACATGCAGGCTACTGTAGCTGGGACTGCTGCATCGGGTGAGAGATTTAGATAGGGGGAAGCCCTCAGGTTTAGGTAGTTGCCAAATGTGGCTCACTGATTGTTCAACTGTGTCAATCAATTTTTCTCCCAATTTGGTTCACCTAATAATTGAGATCAGCTTTCATTAATTAAGTGTCAGTTATGTCTCAATTGTGCCTCAATTGTGCAACGGAACATAAAAAGAAGCTTAACAATCAGGATGGAGGCAGTGAGATCTCGATTCTGGATTGTGCCAGTACGGGTTTTGCAGACCTAAATTGGTTTACTTATTAGGATTACATGCATGAGAATTAAAATGATGCTGTTTCAGTCAATATCAGACAAAATCAAATCTGGCAATACAGTCGGGACAGATAATTTAAGACTGCAAACAAAATACACCAGAAAGAAAAGGCGTTTACTATAAAAAGTTTAGCGGAATCTGTACTTTTAATGTTACTGGTTACCCTGTATTATTATCTTACATAATAGAATTTCCATGTAACTGGATTTTAGCTCACGTTTACTGTCAGAAAGCTCCAAAAAATCACATTTTTCATGCAAAATGAACAAACTAAGAGGACCTCTGCTATGACCTTGTAAAACATCAGAAATATCTATGTAGGGATCTGACTCCGCTGCTTGCCAAATAGGCAAGCAGGACCCTGCTTTTCCAAATCAAACCATTCATCTGTGTTGAGATTCGTGCATAAAAAAAATTCAATGGTTTGATTTGGAAAAGCAGGGTCCTGCTTGCCTATTTGGCAAGCAGCGGAGTCGGTTGCTCTATGTAGACCCTACTTTCTCAAGGTCTTAAATCAGGATAAGGAAAACAAAAACAAAAAAACAGTTGTCTGATCACTTTTTGACTGGCTAGGTTTTATTTTATGGGGTAATGCATGAATATTTTTCTTTGTATTAACCAACTGAATATTATTTTCAGGAGTACTTGTATCGGTTCTACGAGTGATAACAAAAGCTGTTTACCCACAGGACCCAGCTGGCTTGAGAAAGAGTGCTATTCTATACTTCGTTGTTAGCATAGTTATCATGATCATATGTGTAATATGTTACAATGTAGCTGACAAACTTCCAGTGGTACAACACTATAAGAACATCAAATTACAAGCCCAGAAAGAAGAAGGTGATAGAAATACAATGACTGGTACTGCCTGGAGGTCTACTCTTTGGAGCATCATTGGCAGAATCAAGTGGTTTGGTTTTGGGATTGTTCTTATTTATATGGTCACATTGTCGATTTTCCCAGGGTATATTACTGAGGATGTGCATTCTGAGGCCCTTCAAGACTGGTAAGTAAAAAGTGAAGAAACCACCAGTAGAGATACATCTATGTACAATACCCAATAGATTAACCATTGCTATCGCTGCCAATAATAACCAAAACCAGCCATGAGTTGACAAGTCTATACTTAATTGTCACTGGTATAAAGCAGCTAAATAATGCCTTTTGTAATAGACTGCTCCAGTTTGCTTTTGTACCAACACAGGATCACATGATTTTCTTGAACAATGCCAGGCTTAACCTTTATTATTATACACTTCAAATCCAACAATGTGGGACTAAAATCTGAAATATTACTTAACAGGTATCCAATCATTCTCATTGCCGGTTACAACATATTTGATTTGGTCGGCAAAGTCCTTCCTGCATATTACCTACTTGAAAATGCAAATATTGCATTTGCGGGCTGTGTGGCTCGGCTTCTCTTTTACCCCCTTTTCTTGGCCTGTTTGCATGGCCCCCAGTTCTTTCGTACTGAGGTACCAGTCACTATTCTCACATGTCTCCTCGGGCTGACCAATGGTTACCTGACAGGTGTCGTTATGATCCTTGCACCAAAAGCTGTACCGATTCAGCATTCTGAGACAGCCGGTATTGCTATAGTGTTGTTTTTGGTGATTGGGCTCGTGTTTGGATCAGTTGTTTCTTGGTTTTGGGTTATTTGACTCCGTTTCAATTGCTGATAAGATACTCTTTTGGGAGTAGTTTCATTAAATGTCAAATTTGAGTTTCTCTATCGTTGACTTTTACATTTCGCAGCGAGAATAACAACTCTGTTGCTGTTCTTCCATGTAAAGTTGTTCATAGTATTGTCGTTACTGTAATTTCTTTATTGAAGTACATGCTCAATTTAGAATTCAGTCTTTCTTATATGATTATCTATCAAGTGGTTTATGAAGTTTTTCTCTCGTTGCAACTTAATATGTTAGTTCAAATGAATCAAATTCTTGTTTCTAAAACTCACACTCATTATAAAGGAGGACGACGTTTTAACCAAGAAGTAGCGTGATTTTTTTGGAGCTGTTTTGAGTTGTAATTAATATGATATGAAATTCTTGTTTCTAAATTCTTGTAATTAAACTCACACTCAAATTCTTGTTTCTAAAACTCACTCTCATTATAAAGGAGGACAGCATTTTAACCAAGCAGCAGCGTGATTTTTTTGGAGCTGTTTTGAGTTGTAATTAATATGATATGAAAATTAAATCAAATAAAAGAAAAATGTCCTATTAACTGTTAACATGGTGATGGTTACTAGACCTACGAGTAACATAAGCTGCTTAAAAATACCATACATACCCATCGGCAATAATACACAAAATACCATGCATATTCTTAATGAATAAATAAATGATATACCACGTCCATAGGACAGAAAATTTACTATGCATCTTCCCTTCCCTTCGGCTTCGACATTCGATCAATATAAATCTTTTTCGCCGTTTCTTTGAAGTACAAATTAATGAAGAATTTTATAATTTTATAATTTTGCTCTCAAGAGGGCATATCAAGATTTTTAAGAATTTTATTTTTGCTAAGGGCATGCTTTGAAATTGTTGGGGACGAAGAAAGGTATTAAGTATTAACTAAACACTTTTATTCGTTTATCTGCATGTGTTGTATTTGGTATGGTGTGTACCAGTAGTATAGAAAACGCGACCATGCATGGTTTGAAAAACTAATATCACACGGTTACACGATCTATGTCAGCGAGTGTCGTGTATAAATAGGTTATACATTGTACACGGTTGAGAAATACAAGATATTAATTACTAACATAGGTTTTGGTTGAGAAGCGCGAATGGACCATACACGGCTTCTACTAAAAAACAATGATTGAAAACTAAAAAATATCATACAGTTTTTTCAACAAAAATCGTATATGAAGGTGTACATCTGTACACGGTTCGATATTAATAAACCGTGTACAAATATTTGTGACTTACAGACACTGTTTAAAACGTTTAGACCGTGCTTGTATGTTGGAGTTTTTTTTACGCGAGCACCTCCTCTCATTACACACTGTTAATGTGGAATTTTTTTGCACCCCTATGTGATATGTCGTGTATAGTCGTGTTTTCTGTACTAACGTACGGTAAAAGTTATCGGGTAAGAAATTCTTTTTGTAAATTTATCGGATAATGATACGGTAAAAAGTTATTTTTGTATCCAGTACCTATGAAATACTTAATAAATAAAAATTAGACATGATAATTATTATGAGATTAATTTATACAATATTATTTTTATTTTTATTTCATAATTTATGAACATTTTTATATTATTTTATCAATTAGTAATTTAAAAAAATATATATTAGATCAATAATTTAAAATTTATATTTTCTGATGATATTACAATAATTACATGCATGATGTGTTTAATGTATTTATTTAATTTTGTTGTATTTTTCAGTTGAATTATATAATCTACAAATATATTTAATAATTATCCATTACTCATTAGTGATTCGTTTACTCGTTAATTTTAATAGATAAAATGCAAATAAGATTAAGTTTAGACAGATACAAACACAAAATTATTTTCATCCAACCCATACTTATTGACACCATTAGATACGAATGATAATTGCTGAAAAATGTTGAAAATCTTCATGCCAGCATTCGACAGCATAAAGGGTTGGAGCATATCCATTAACCATTATTTGTTTCAAAGTGACAAAACAAAGAGAGGCCGCAAGTAGTAAGCCTGGGAAATTTCGCCCATCTTTCGTTCAATGCAAAATTCCATCTTACATTAAAAGTCGTAGACAATTCATTTTAAATGTTTATTCCTTTTCGAGTGAAAAAATTGAAATCTTTACAGGTAAAAAAATCTAGACAATGTTTTTCGAGCGAGCAAAATTATTATTAGATGTGTATGTAAATCATTGCAATACTTCTCCATGCACATGGAGAACATGTCAAAAATTACATCTAATATTTCATTCTGCAATTTTAACTTGAAATCTTTCTAACATTAAATTTTTAGAAAATTGGAGGCACAGAAGGTGGAGGTATTTAAATCTTCCTTGAAAAGAATTTAACATAAACCCAATGAACAATTTCTTACTCGCTTTTCCAAAATTCCAAAATTTTGAGTGCCCCAGTTTCTGACTCGCTTTTAAATATTAAATAGACTACCAACAATAACAGTTTGGGCTACTACCGAAAATTTATCGTTGCATTTTTTCCAAACCATTCAAAAATGGGGATGTTTTTATGTTTTTTTCCCATAACTCCACAAATCAGACAGCCCTCTGCCGCAGCCATAGTAATTAAAGTTTAGCAGTTTTGCCTTTTTTTTCCTTTTTCCATGCAGTTTCACACAACAATGTACAAAAAGAACCACGCGGCGGCAGAACCGGCCTACATATCAAGTTTCAAATTCCAACTTCGTCAACATAATATGTCACATGTAAGGCGGTTGCATTCGAGACGGGCCCATATGTGGTGGGTACCCATTGTCTGACCGTCCCTGTTGAATCCGTTCTCCGCTTTGCCTCTGACCAAAACTGGCTAAATTCTGTACATTTTGAGTTGGATTAAAAGGGCTCCACCACTGTGACTCGCCCTCCAGTGGGATCCAAGGCAGCTGTATCGGCCCCTCCCTGCCTGAGGGTGCATACAACCGGTCCATGTGCCTTCCTAAGTTCTGACTGTCAGGTGGACCAGATCGGTCTCCTGACCCCGCAACGCTGAAGCTGTACAATCCACCCATATCAGCATTGTTGGTAGTAGTAGTAGAGGCAGTGGTAGATACAGATGAAAAGAAAGTAACACCCCTTGGCCTGACTCTTCGCATTGAGCCTAAAGATGGGTTGTTGGCATGCACTGCTGGCTGGTACATGTGCCCTGTACCAGTACTTCCGTTGCTTCCTCGAGAATGGTTGTGGTTGGTCCGTACCTCAGCTACTGGCGGTTGGATTATTGTCACTGCTGAGCCTACAGCAGCATTTGCACTGCGTGGAACTGGCACTGGTCTGTAACACTAATTGTCAGAAAATGACTTTTATAACAGAAAAGAAAACAAAAGGGAAAAAATAATATGTATTAAAAATCGTATAATGTTTTAAGGAAATAGCTCCCAGACTTTCAGTCACCAGATAGTAATATACCCGTAACCATGTGTCCATTACATGCAACGATCAAATATTTTGATCGATTGGATGATATAGCAGCACTGTTTTTCTTTACTTTTTCTTTGGAAATTTTATACTTAATTGAATTGCAGGTAGCTAACAGCACTTCATTTTTCTCAACTTCCTTTGTTTCTGGTGGTGGTTGTGGTGGGGTTTCCGTGTGCGTATTATATTCATTTATTTTTTTGGTGGTGGTTGGGGGGGTTGGGGGCATTTTTAGTTGAATTCGGATCCCCTAAAGTAACCCAAATTTTGGGTTACTTTAGGGAATGTGGACCCTTGTTAATTAGGGGTTGTGAAACTTAAGCCCCAATAAAGTCCGCCATCCCTTCAATAATCGTTGCAATATAGCCAGGCAAAACCAAAACATAAAATGCAACCTAGATACCCAATCAGCGGTAAGATAGCATCACATGCTGTACTGGACCTAACAGTAACAATGGATCAGAATGAAAATCCAATTGGATAACAACAGGAAAAGCAAAAGACCATCCTATGGGCCACCCTGAAAAGATATATGGATATTTTTTATATATAATTATTATTACTAACCCGGCTGGATAGGCAGGTAAAACTGGCATGAGCGGGACTCTGTGCGGGCCCACGGCATCAGTCCTACTATTATTTGGCATTCTAATTCCAAACTGATGGAGCTGATGCTCAGCTAAAGGAACTGTTGAGACGACCTCAGCAGGGAAGCCATGCGGGTTCATGAGGTCAATACCTGGATGGGCCCCGCTGAAGGCTGGAACCCCCCTGCATTAAAGTAGATTAAGAAAGCTCTAAATGTTTGGTTTCTGTTCTCTTCTTTTGTAGTTTTCTCTACTTCCATTCATTACGAAAAACTAAAAGTAGACTCGTGTTACCAAATCATTTCAGGTCAAAGCTATTGCTGCAATCATAAGGGTGTTCATTGGGTCCGGTTTATTTGGTTTTTAACCGAACCGAAAAATTTCGGTTCAAATGATTCAGTTTTTCGGTTTAATTGGTCCGGTTCGGTTCAAATTTCAGTATTATTTGATTTCTTTAATTTGGTTCGGTTTTTATTTTCTAAAACCCAGAATAACCGAACCAACCAAATAACTTCACATGTTCGCATCTTCGTCTTTTTTCTTTAATTTCTAAAACCATGCATTGTACCTCTCTCTCTCTCTCTCTTTTGAAAGGGCTCAACAGTTTAATAAAAAAAAGAGAGGCTCAAACAGGGACAGCATCCCCTCTTCTCTTCTCTCTCTCTCGTAACCACAGTCCTAGGACCTTTTCTCCTAGGCAACTGTGCTACAGTCCCATCTCCTCTCTCTCTTCCTCTTTCCTTCTCTCTTTCAATTCCTCTGTGTTTGTGCCTTTTTGTGTGATTTGCACAACTCCCCCCAACCTATCTACCCAATTTAGAGTTTTAATCAGTGCTCCTTGTTTCATTGTTGACTGAACACTATGCGAGGAGCCGACGGCCCTTGATGAGGCAGGAAATGAACAAATTTCAAACAAGTCTTGAGGATCAGGGTATTCCTCTTGTCTTCTCCCTTTTAATCTTTGTGGGTTACAACATGATAAGCCTTGATGGCTGATTTTTTTGGTTAGTGTGCTGTAAATGGTTATTCATGCATGCTTTTTTTTGTTGTTGATTGTGAATTGATGTGATGAATTTCTTAAATTGCTCACGGCAATCCTATTTACCATCTCCATTGTTGAATTACTTCAGTTTGTTTGGTTGAACCAAACCGAACCGAAATTTAATTTGGTTCGGTTTAATCAGTTGATAAGTTTAATTTGGTCGGTTCAGTTCTATTTTTGAATACTGAATAAAACTTCGGATTGCCTATTTTATTTTGGTTTTAATCGAACCGAACTGATGAACACCTCTAATCATAAGGATAAAAACCTGTAGTGGAATAGCTGAGTAGTGGATTCATGGATAGGTCGAGTGTCCATAGAAGCAGAGCTGGAGGATGGTGCATGCATTGAGTGCTGAGCCATGTATGGGCAGCCATTTTGTGAGTTGGTGCTGCTTGAGCCAGCAGCGTGGTCTCCACCAATTGAAGAGTTGTTACCCATCATATCATAATCTTTGATTCACACAAGGAAAGAAAACAAACAAGCAATTATAAATCATAAAATGAATTCAGTAGCAATTTTTATGGTAAATTTATACAGTTTTCCTGTGCCAAATTTTTTTACATCATGTCATCTAATATTGTGGAAATAATATTGGCTGATTCTTGTTAGCAAAAAAGAAGATAACTTCGATTCTTCTTTTTCAAGATTTTCAGATGATCGTGGTTTATTTGTTCCTTTTGGCATAAGTTGAACTCTGTACAAATATAAAATAATTTTGCCTGACCTTGTAATGAGATTAACCATGAACTTGCTCTGAGCTTTGCCTGGAATTAAATTTATTCTAGAGTAACTTGCTCTGAGATTCTTGGAAATTGATACATTATGGACACTGTTCTTCATCAATCAATATTTTACTAAAACAAAAGGTGCCAGCAACAATAATTTCTACCAGTAAAATGACCCGAACAGATTACCTACTTCAAAGGAGAAAATGTAAAAACATGCTTACATGCATATGGCTGATGCTCCTCTTGCCTAAAAAAGTGATAGGAAAAAAAAACATCAATGGTTGAATCTTCAATCAAATGCAATTAAAAAAAAAAACAATTTCATGCATTCCCTTTTAAAAACTTTTACGCATGCCCCCCCTCCAAAGTTCCAAATGTAATATGTCATATTTACCATTCTAAACCACAAAAGCTCTCAGTTTACCAATTGATAGCTTTTCCATTTGAACCAACTCCATATCCGTAATGTACCTTTACTCATGCCTCCTAACCTCCCTTTTTTCTCCTTAATTAAGATTTGAAATAGTAGTCACCAGTTCTTAGTCACGAGGGAGTCATTTAGTGTTCAGCAGTTTTAGCAGTGATAAAGCAGTCAATAAACCATAATTCCGACATCTCATATAATACAGGTTTTCCTTTTTTATAAAAGCACTATCAATTATGAGTACGATACCAACTATGGTAAATAACATAACATATCAATTGATACTATTGACGTTTGTCATATAACAATGGTGTAGGGAAATAAAAAGACCCTTCAAGGTTTGTTATTCCTTTTTTTAACCCTTCTAACATGGAAAAGAACTTTACTAACTTATAAGGGCCAACAATAATCTAACATTTTACTTGGACTTCAATAATAAGCATAATAGATTCCAACTAAAGAAATCACTGCTGTATTCCCCAATATCAGTAAAACAACCGTAAAAAAGGAAACATCCGTATTTCTTGCTTGAGGGGAAAAAAAAAATAGGGTGCTGATATCACCATATTTAAAAGCTTGGTAACCCAAGCTCTCCAAAGTACCTCTCTCTTTATCATACCAGTCCCTTTCTCAAGGAGAGAAATACAACAAGACAACAGTAGAGAGATATGTGAGGAAAGCACTGGCATTAGAGAAATTCAAGAAGGAATCACTAGCACAGGAGAAATAGGAAGGAGTACAAGCGCAGGAGAGAAAATATGAGAGTCAAGGAGGAAAGTTATGCAGAGTTGTTTGGCTAGGTTTGCTATTCAGTAAAATCATGGCTGAGAGAAAGAGCGAATGGGTATATTTAATTAACCAAGCATTATAATTTAGAATTTATAGAGATTTAATTATTAGCTTGATGATTCTAGAAACTACAACAATTTGGTTATATTTGATAGTTCCAAAATTCTGTCAGATATATGTGCATGTTTTGTGGTTTCGGTATTAGATTTGTGGTTCTGTAGAGACAAATATGTATATTTGAGGTTATAGTTTGTTAGCATGGACAGCATCCTAAGTAACTGAAGAAGGGAAGAGTTACACAGACTATGTCCTGTTATGCTATGAAGGGGTATTCATATTAATTTCTACTTTATGAGTATACATCATGTTCCTGTCTTCCAGGGCGTATAGATATTTCAAAGTACCACAGGGTAGGGGTAATGAAAATGCTCTGTAAAGGTGCTGTCATTTCGTTATCAAACGAAGTGAAAGTCAAGCTTACTCGATCACTGAAGTTATCTGAGTGAATCCACGAATGGGGCACCAATGAAATCCAATTGGCTGAAAAAGCAATTATCAAAAATTAAATTCTATAGCTGGCATTATTATTTTTCTTTATTGTTCTCTGTTGGCAGGAACTTCAATTGTAAGCCCATTTTTTTTTTTACTTTTAAAAGTGAGAAAACAAATAAAAAAAACTTTTGCAGAAAAGACAATTACGAATAACGAATGATATCGGATTGAGGTAAGACTTAAATTTTTTATAATTTTCAATGAATAACAAATAAACCAGAACCGACGCATAAGCAATCTTATACATTTAATCAAGAAAAAACAGAAACAAAGTGAATTTCTCAACTGTGATGCTGCTGTTTTGCTGTGTCTAAGTATCTGACCATGGGCAATGCACAGTAGCATGCACTCGGAAAATTAATGTAGAGACAATATAATACATAAGAAAGCACAGAAATTGCTGTAATTTAGTACCAGTTCAGCAAATGTGACATCATAAACGTCATCTCCCATCCAATCGAAATCATCTGATGATGAATGGTTGTGATTAGGTCCACTTGCGTAAAGCCATTGGCCTCTCTCCACCTTTCGGCAGTTGGGGCACTGCATCATCCCTTTTGCATTAAATGCCGATCCAATGCAATCTAATAATGCAGTAAACACATGTCAGCAATTATTAAAAAGGAGGTTCACTACGTGGAACAAATTCTCAAGGATCACATTGCATTTTGGAGGACTTAAATAGAACAATTTAATGTTTGAGGTAGTCCTATTCCCTTTTTTTCTGGACTCAAAAGTATAGTTCAAACCCTACAATATACTTTTTGTACTGATTTATACCTGGCCATGGAATTCATTCCCATGCCATGAACCAAATATGGAATAATATGTGTTACTAGGAAGTATGTCATAGTACAGCCATGCTTCGCAAATTCACCATGATCCAATTCCCAAAATCTCACACTTAACCTTGCCATATGACTGCTTAGAGCTTCCCAGGTCTACTTGAGAGTATGAAAGGAGTTTGACTAGTTTTAATAAGTAGGCAGTTTAACGGAATGTAAGATATATTTTTCTAACAGAAGGGGGTTTATGGACTATTTCTCATTAAACAAGGGCATATAACAAATTGTGTATAGGTTTGTAGTTTCCTGTAGGGTAATTATAAACCCCAATTTATTTGGGCACAACAAAGAAATCATTTTAGTTGCTGCACTTTCTCGTCTTAGTCCCCACATTTCTCACTATTTTCCACTATTTAATGGTTCAAAATGTACCAGCTTGGTTCCTTATTGGTTCCTTATGGCTGGTGAGATTTTCACTAGAATTGTTGTTTGCTTGTTTCATGCCTAAAAAATGTCCAATAATTAAATACTTACTTTTGGAGTAATTGCTTCGACCATATGAGATACAGGCAAACCGTTACAAACAAAATACTTTACAATTTTATAATAAACCAAGTAGAATAAATGATTTTCAGTTATTCCAGAACCTAACAAACTGATGGATCAAAATCCACTAACATATATCTGGTTCGTGTAAATCCAAAAGCATCCATAGACCAAAATTTAACCCAATTTAACCTATCCAACAACCAATTTTGGCACAAGAAAGGAAAAAAAAAAACAAAGAAACAAGAGGGAGAAACAGAAACTACCGAGGTGAAAGTCGTGGCCACAGTGGAGCTTGGCGACGGATCTGGTGCGTTGATCTCCCACCGGCTCAAGACAGATCGAACAACATGTCTGAGCCGAAGAATCTCCATTAGCGTTCAGATCCATCATCGCCAAATTCACACCTCAATCCGCCCACCAATTCAATTCGATCTGATTCGAATTGCTTGAATTCGTCGCACACGCTACCTGTGGAACCGAATTCACATAGGAATCGGCGATGGAAAACTGAGCCGCTAACGGTAGATTATACAAGTTGTATAATATGAAGAAGCGGCGAGTGGATGGACAATTATAGAGAGAGAGAGAGAGAGAGGGAGAGGGAGCTCAAAGGAAAGAAAGCGCTTTTATTTCTTGTTTTGATAGAGAGATTTCGATTCTATGGTCTGTTCCTCATATGTTTCTTTGCTACATTCCTCTCCATTTTCTTGAACACGGACAGATCCAGTGATGGTAAAAGCAGTGTGTGCAGCATTTCTAATTGCACCAACAGATAATTGATTGTATGAAAGGTATCAATTATACTAACACTGTCACTTAAAATTAATTTTGATACTCAATTTCATAATAGCATAATGAGGCCACGATATAAGGAAGGTAATGGATATGTCCATTATTCAGAGATTACCTCGTTACTGTTTATTTCATTTCTTCACATTTTCATACTTTTAAATTCCCTTTCGTTAACGTACGCCTCCCTCTTTTTCTTTTATTTTCTCCTCCGGACAACAGGCTCGCATCCTCTGAGATATCTCAAACTTTGCGTGACTTTTTGGAATATCTCAATCGTTCAAATACGTTCTACACGAATCTCAAAGCTCAAATAATAGGCCCCCTACGCTTCCCCGAATAGGCACCGGACACGTCGGTCACGCAAAAATTGAGATATCTCAGAGGATACGGACTCCGGACAACCCCGTGGTCGGAGAGTCGAGACTCCTGTTCACCCGTGTATTATATAATATACAACGGGTTGTCTCATGATGGTGTTTAGAAACCCGCTACAAATTTACTGAAAAGATAGTAGCACAATCAATCTACGCTTCGAAGTCCAACGTATCGGTTCGGAAACTTTGACAAATGGTCAAAGTTGAAAAATAGTAACGTCATCAGCAATTCATCGCCGCCTGGTTTTATATCTAGATCCTTTGTGGCGGATAGGGACTCCTGAGCACTAAAAAGTGCGAAGGGATGTGACAAATGGGACCCACAGATGGTGTTAGTATATTTAGTCAAATACTGAATTCGTATCACCTAAGGTAACATAATATTTCTGCTTGGATCTGCACCGTCCAATTAGAATTCGACTATTAAATACTGAATTCAATTCCGATTAGACGGCCTTGATCCAAACATAAATATTCCGTTACCTCAGAGGATATGAATTCGTCAAATACTGGGGTCCACCTTCAGCCAATTAGATAATGTTTTTCTTTTTCTGATGAAAAGAGATCCGATCATGTTTTCAACATCTGTAAAGCCAACACGCAACTACTAATAGTCCAGTGATCTCTGTATGTGGCTGAATTTCTTAACGTAGACAAAGTCAAAAGAAGTCAACATATTAGCGTATCTTGGCGCATCAATATTTAGAATTTATAAGAACAAAAATGCTTTCTGTCACAAAGAAAAGAACAAAATTAGAATTTATTATTTTTTTCGGGGGTTGAGGAATTTATATCATGTGTAGATATTACTACATGTAGAATGAGATTATTCAGATCTTTTTTTTTTTAATCTGACACAATTAAAGGAGATCTTTCCGTCTAAATAGGCACTGAATTAAGTTTGGTTCAACCGTAAAGTTGCAGGATCCACGTTCGGTGCCACAGAGAATACGGATCCAGATGAGATGAGGGTATTGAGAAGATTATTTTGTATTGTACATAAATAGATAAATTATACTTAAATTACTTCATACATGCCATTTTTTTTAGTAGTTTGAGAGTCCTTAAATTTTCAAAATATTGATTGATATATTTGGTGTGTACTCATTTTGGTGTAATACACCTACTATGCACCACTTTTATTTATTATTCTATTGACCTTTTATGATTGGAAAATTAATTTGGTAATTTGACAGTACGCCCCTTTAAAACTCTCTAATTAGTGGGTTTCCTTTAAATTAGAATATCACAGAATCTTTCTATCATTTTTTTTATGAAAAAGAAACAATCCAGCAAGTTTTTCATGAACTTTGTATATTACGGTAGGTCATGAAATTTACACTGCAATGTAGGACCATAGACAGCATGTAATGCATGACCATTTTGAATTCATTTTAGCATAGCTATCAAAATTTAAAATTCAGATTTTGCTTTAAAAAATTTAGTTAACCAAGATCGTTTCAAAAAGCTACATAAATGATGATTATTTCCCTGGTAATAAAAAATAATTGAATTCCTTCCTCTCTTTTTTTTTTTTTTTTTTATCAAAAAACATATATTTCCCTTTTTTTATTATTGAAGTACAACTAAGAGCATTAAATCATTTAAGAAAAATTATACAAATTATCTTGTATCAATTTTTTGGATCAAACATTTTCCTTAATAATTTACTTCCTTTTTTTATGAGCATTAATTAAACACTATTTCTCGTTTATCTATTTTTTGAACATAACTTTTCCCATCAGATCAAAATCCGGATCAATCCAGTCCAAGTTGTAATGCACAGAACTCGTTTAATATTCATACCAGTATAGATCCAACGATCTGAACTTGTTCTGTAAAAACTCAATATTTGAATTATTGAGTAGGATGTACTTGCTCATCAGGATATTTGTAAGTGTTTAGTACTATACCACTAAACAATTATTCTCCGATTAAAATTATAAAGAAAAAAAATAATGAACTTTACATTTGATATTTATTTAATTTTCAAACCTGATTTTACTATTATATTATAATATACCAGTATATGTATATCATGCACATAAAAACGATATACAATCAATTTATAAGTCGTACAATATGTCTATAATTTTTTTCCCAGTTTTAAATGTTTTTTTTTTGCTTGATTTGTAAAATATTGTCAAAATTATTAAGTTAACTAATTTTAAATGGATCTCAATCCTGTCTTAATAGCCCAGGTAGTCACGCCATAATTTCGTTATAGTTTTTTTTTTTTTTATACTCAATTTCTGGGGCATATGAAAATGATAAGCTCAAGAAAAAAATTATGAAAATTTAGTTGACTAATATAGTAAGATAGCATATTGGTAACTATATGAAAATCAAGTTAACATTCATAAGAGGAAAAATACATGGAGTTTGAATAATTAAATTTTCATAAACAATTTTATGATTTTTTAACCATTTGTTATTCAATTTTTATATTAGTCAAGTCATGCAAAAAAAATCTCTCTCTTTCTTCGCTGTCTCTATGTTACTTCCAAAAATTTTATTTACCGTAATAAAAAAAACAAATTAACCGTTGTTTCCACAAAATTCAATTTCTGCCATGTTCGCCAATTAAATTGGCAGACCAAAAAGGGCAGGTCCACCAATTGAATTGGCAAACTCACTTTTTTTTTAACATAATTTAGCGTGTGGAGGGAAAAAAATGGTCCTCCAATTCATTTGGCGGACCCACTTTTTTTTCTTTTATTTTATTTTTAGATGAATTATGTAAAAAAAAAAAAAAGTGGAACCGCCAATTGAATTGGCGGACCCTTCATTTTTGGTCCGCTAATTTAATTGGCGAAGGTGATATTTTTTCTAATTTTTCAAACACAATAGTTATTTAGTTTATTTTTTTTAATATGGTATAAATAAAAATTTCTGCTGTTACTTATTTGTTATTATTAAAATTTTATATTTTTGTAGCATCACAGGTCTAGACATTGATCAGTTTAACACTTGTGATTTTGGATGCCTTCCTTTCTTTTGATCTCTTCTTTCTCCTTTTCTTTAAAACGCTTTTACATTGTTGTAATGATCACATCACATCACTGTGATCATGCCAATATTTTTTTAATGAAATTTAAAAACTTGATTCTCATTTTTTTCTCGAATGAAAAAATGTTGTTATAACATTACATGAAATAGTCTAGTATCAAAGGGTAACATATTATTTAGGAATAATTGAATCTAGAAAGCTAAACTTCCATCTTAATTTCTTTACAAAAAAACACTCACATCACATGAACATATTTTACAAACGGGATTGGGTTTTGTCTAAAGAGCTTTGGACAGAGTCTTATTCAAAGTCAAGTTTAAACATCTAATCTACATTGAGATTCGTGCAAATATATTTAAAACTTAATAAATTTAAATAGCTCCTTGAATCTAAATGTCTGTACGAATTTTGATGTAGATCAAGCAGTTTAGATCCGACTTTGGATGAGATAGCCATTTAGACAAAACCCCCCCCTTTATCAACTGTCATGAAGAACATTAGATTTTACAAATCACTACCATTTGCAAGAAGAAGAAAAAAATGAACATAAATGCGCATAACGGATCCGAAATCATTTGATTTGCTTGCTAAATAGATGCACAATTGATGGTGAAATCACTTGATGTTTACAGGAAACTTCAGAAACGACTCCCAGTAGCTCTCCCTCTCCCTCTAGAATTTTGAGATGATTTGCTTCTGTTTTTTTCTTCTTCTCCAAAATGTTTTTATAAGTTCCCTTGGTGGAATTCCAGCAACAAATGATGCACTAATCCTATTTGAAACAAAAACAGTAATTTTTTTTTCTCACAACTTACCTCTCTAGGAGGAGAATGTTTTTAATTTTTCTTTTTACTCTTCATTACTTTTATTTTATGAACTATCTAACAATGAATAGGCATCAACACAAAGGAACACGCTTAATAGAATCATTAAGATGTCGATCGAATTAAAAAAAAAAAAATGAAATGTTGCATCAGCTTCGTTAACCACTTCTAAACAATGTTTTTCAATTAATGTTTTAAAATACAGTTTTTATGTGGTATACGAAAGGTCACTGCATATGCAATATGCGGCTGCAAGTGTGAATTTTTATGTGGACTTATATATGCAGATTTTAAATGTGAAAATGCAAAATTGTATATTTGACTAAATACAGATTTTCTATTCGGATTGTAATCTAATAAGAATATGAGGCCACATAGATTGAATATGAATACACTGCTTCTAATAGATGATAAGAGTATACAATAAATAACTAAGGGTGCAAACCAGTGTTCTAAATAACTCTAGACCATAAAAGATAAACAATAAGATAAAAGTATGCTAATTCATCTACGACCGCTTTAGCTGTAATAGTTGACCACTATTACCACTACGTTACTTGCTATTGCTACCACTATGATACATGGGCTTCTGAGTTTTTATTCCTATTTCTAGTGCTAATTGGTTTACTATGGCAAGTATGCTAAGCAGGGGTGGACCTAGTGTATTCCAAGAGAGGCAGCCGCCCTCTCTGGATTTTGAGTTTTAGTGGAGATTTATCGGTTCCGACTGGCTTTGCCACCCTGGAAATTTTTTTGCCCACCTCTGAATGTTTAATTGGTTATTCAAGTTAAATTTATAGTTAAAATTAAAATAAATTTCTTGAAATATGATTAGTAATTATAATTATAAGTCAGAATACCATAAATTATAAGTTAGAGCATGATACAGTATAAGTTAAAGCATTATTTTTTTTTATCAAATACCCAATTAGTTAATGGATATAAATCCGATTAGCTATTTAAACCCGATTCGATATTTTTTTTGCCCCCCCCTGACGAAAATCCTGGATCTGCCCCTAGCTAAGCCGAACTATGTGATTTTGTTCCTATTTGTGATTTAGTCTCTTATTCTATATCGAAAAATATTCAAATATTAATCCTACATCGAAAAATATTCAAATATTAATTCGACCTTTAGCTTGCTCTTCGTCTAGTATTCACTTGTAAAATTATTGCCGTTCGTTTAATTGAAAGTTTATTTTGATTATTATAATATATTAAATGTTCAAATAGGTATACTGACTTCATTTCACTTGTAAAATTATTTGTTATTTGTCTATTATAATATGTAATAATATGTATTATAATATGTAATACTATGAAGTATGAACTATTAAATAATGTTACATTGTAGATTCTTTTTTTTTTCTTCTTATTTGCATGATTGAAATATACTTAGATTAATTGTCATTTAGTTGTCACACCAATTCTCCAATATTGATCATGTTGATAATTAGTAGAAATATATAATATAAATTTTGAAAAGAAAAAAAAACACTATTGACGATAGCTTCCGGCCTTCTGCTATAACTACGCTATTTGCAATAGCTTTTTTTTTTTTGTCTCCTCGCTATGCCACTATAATAACTATTTAGAACCTTGGTGCAAACAGATCGGATATTATCCGACCGTATCTATATTGATATCTGAAAATTAGATATGGATATCTTATATCCGAATATCTGTACGGATACATATATGATTTAAATTTTAATTATTCATATCTGAATAGTAAATATATACCATATACTTTAATATATATTATAAAAAAAAATATGTATATATCTACAAATATCCAATTCATATCCGTATCCATTAAATATCTTATCCGTATTTATATCCGAGAAATAAAAGAAGAAACGGATATGATTTTACCACATCCGTTTGCACCCCCTATAAATAACCTAAAACTTGTAAGACAGCAGGTGTGTGTTAGCAATTCCTTGGACATAAGATTAGCAAGTAGCAACACAGCACTTTAAGAAGTATAGCGAGCTTAAACACTGATCGCCAGTAATAACAAAAGGCAAATATAATTATCTAGTGGCCTGTTCCTTTTTAAGTGTAAATAATTAAAAAAAATGAACAAAACACCGATCGTCCTGACAATGCTCAAGCTTCCACATCAAGAACTTATGGCATACATTACTAAAAGCCAATAACTATAAAATAAATATACTCTAAAAAATTAGTCCGGTTGTATACAAAAATGCTTTATGAGATATTCACATAAAAAGAATAAATATCAATAGGATTAATATTACAGATACAAAGAAGTTAATAGCACATCTAAAACATTAACAAAATATGGTCAAAATCTCTCAAATGATACCAAACAAATATTAGAAATTTTCACTCAATAAATTTGAGTGCAGCCTCTTCAGCTCCGAGCTTCTGTACATAGACACCAAAATTTAGATTTTCATATACCAGAAAATATTCATCATGCTAGAACAATTGAAATTATAAGAAGGCCAACAAGAAATTGAAAATACAACCAATACCAATAATGAGGATAACGCAATATCATAAACCCAACCTAAACAAATAAAGCAAACATAAACTAGAACCCAACTAGGACTGAAAAGTGGCAAGATATTTAGAGCCCAAGTAACAATTTTGATGAGGGACTTGGCTTGACAGACTTCTTGATCACTCAAAAAAGCAAACCAAAACTAAGAATTGATCAACAAAACATAAAATGTTCAACACTAACATGAGAAAACATAATGAAAGAAATGGAAACAGTTAACCTGTAATTTAACTATGTTTCTAGAAATGAAAACGGACCTATTAGCCTTTTTTACTCAAAAAAAAAAAAAAAAAAAACAGAATGATGTCCGCTCATCAAGCAGTACAAAACAACTAGAAGTTCCTATTGTGCAATAGTTGTAAGTGTAATAGTTGTACTATTACAACTATAAGCAATGATAGGGGAGACTTGACAACGATATCTATGGTACTATTAGTAATGATAAAGAAGACTTTATTACACTGTATGCAGTGGTTACAAAGAATGCCAAGACACATGGCAAGATCCTATTTGGTCTTTAATATTTTAATTAATAATTAACCAATATATACAGATTGAACAATTTCCTGTATTGAGAATTATCAAGAAATATAAAAAAAAAACAGATTTTATTTATACAGCCAACAAAACTTAATGCAGAAGACTGGATAGGGTACAGTTGCAAAATCATCCTAATCATGCTTAAGGTGATGATGATGATGATGATAACCATAATGATAATCATAAATAACCACCATGATTACTTACGTGTCAGTGAGAAGAGGCATGCAAAGTGCCATCTGTAGAGAGGCCTCTCTCAACGGCCGTAAAGAATTTTCCATGGCCAAGGTACCATCTGAAAGGAGGTCTCTTTGAAAGGTTGTGAATTTATCAAGTGCATTTTTACTCTGGCAACTAGGTGCAAAATCAATTACACCTTGATGTTGGCGAGAAGGTACACTGTCAGTTGCAACTTTAGCTTTGATACCAGGACTCTTAGATGACCAAGCTGAGATTGCTTGACCAATCTGACAAAATAATTAAACAAAAAGAAATGTAAAAATAATACTTACAACAATTTACTATCATTAAATATGAAGCACTATTATATCAATAAAATTGTATATAGGGTGGTAGCCCCACCACAGTTGCAGTCAGTTTAGAGACAGCCAAAGGATTAATTTATTTCTTTATTGTTCTTTCTATTTTAGGATTTTTAGCCCATTTGTCTCTAGAAGTCAACCATGAAAAAGTAAAGCATAATTTCCTTCCAAGACTCAAAATAGTCTCAAGTGACAAAATGTAAGGACAAGATAGTAAACTTTAACTGTAACAAAAAGAAAATACTGTCCTCAAGTATCCAAACCACATTCCCATGATAGGCAATTTGAGAAATTAAAATTTTGATAATACCTGAAAAAGGCCACCTCGAAGAGCAGCAAAGAAAACACCAGAAGAGACGGCAAAAACAGCTTGGCGCGAAATAGATCCACCCCCCATGCCACTTACAATAGAAAATACTGCACCAGAACCAAAACCCGCTACCATTCTACAGTAAGGAACGAAGTTAAATACATAAATAGTAAAAAAACTTGTCTAAAAAGTAAAGGCAAAAGGGCAAGAGAAAAAAAAAATCAAGTATTTCCACTTCAGTAATTTGCGCCATCTAGATTGGGTCCTGCACCTCTTTCAGTATATTTTACCTTATTTAATTGTTGCTCAAGTCATGTTGCAAAATTGCAGGTAAGCTCATAATAATCTGGGTTAATTGAAATGATTAACCTTACTTAAGGCCTAACTGCAATTGTGCAATCCATCATAACTCATAAGCAGTATATTGCTTAATTGGTTTAACCTAGGGCTTCCCTGAACAATTGTGGAAAAATGGACCCTATGGTCAGTACCAGTTCTTAAAATTGGCCAAAATTGCAATATTTAGAAATGACTGTAATAACTCCATTAAAGTCCATAATTTAAAAAAAAAAGAGCTGTGATTACCGTTCTTGAAGATCCTCTTTGCCTCTGATCCTCCTCATGGAACAAGATATAATTGCATTTGCACCCTCCATTACTGCAAAATTACGAGCATCTAACAAGGGGGAACTTGAAGATACCTATACCAGTAAACATCACATCAGACATGTTGAACTTAAAACATTGGAGCTCCACTAGAATAAGAAACAAATTTTTTTAACTTCAAAAAATATATAATTTCTTCTTAGAACAAAGGCCGTTTTCAGTGAAGTCAAATTAAGTGTTTGAAAGCTTTCCTTAATCTTTACATTTCAGCACAATACCAGCATGATCAGGTACTTAGGTACTGGTATACAGAATACTGCACCAATCTCAAAACACACAAGTTTTGCTCAGTTCATTAAATAAGTTACTGTCTGCTAACTTTAGTCAAATCCATGATGTGGATTCACTAAAGCAACAGAAAATAATAAATTATATGAAATATTATGTCTCGTGACTGCTCTATCAGTACCAAAATCTGTGGTATCATCAGCAGCAGCATGTAAAACCCCTGATTTAATCAGAGGAAGAGACTGCTGCTTGAACTTATAGTTATGGTGTCACGTTAAAAGTAGGCCTCTGCTTGCTAATTATGCGTGCGGGTCCCACATGTCAGCCTCCCGCCATGGCGCCACGCACGCAAAAGCACACAGATGCAGAATGGAAGAGAGAGGAATTGACCTGTGGTTGAATCTTGAGAGGTTTGAGAAGGGGGAGAGAGGAGAGGTCGGGGAGACGAAGGTGGTCGCCGGCGACGTACGACACGGAAAGAGCCACGACGGCGCTCTGGAAAGCGGCGCTGGCGCCACATACGGTGGCCTCGATGGCCAAAGGCTGCGCCGCCAGCCACGATTTGGTGCCCTTCTCGACTTCTTCGTACTTGGCTTGTGCCTGAGCAATCGACCTTACTATTGGTCTCCTCAGGCGGAGGAGAGATAAAGACGGACCTGGAAATAGTAGCCCCGCTGGTGCCATTGGTGCTTGCTTTGCTTCTGCTTCCATTGGAGAGCACAAGAGAAAGCGCGCCGAATATCAAGACTCAGAGAGAGAGAGAGAGAGAGAGCTCGACGTAATCAGAGAAGTAATATTTCTGGGTGTAATTAACTTTGCTTTGCGCCAATATATTTCTCGTTATCACGACTTCTAGAAGGGGTTTATAGGATTTATTACTTACGACTGTTACGAGTGGGAGTTTATCATTTTTTTTAGATAAGCGCAAATCCTAAAAAAAAGCAATCATCCTATAATTTCTGAAAATTATTTTTGAGGGATATATCTGAAATTCTCCCCCATAAAAAAAATTACAGCATGACTAGGGCTGTAAATGAGCTGGCTCGAGCCGAGCTGGGCAAAAGCGCAGCTCGTTAATTCTGGACCGAGCTGTTAGCGAGCCAGCTCGTTAACAGCTCGCGAGCTAAAATCTCAGCTCAAACTCGTGATGAGCCAGCTCACGAGGTGGCTCGCGAGCCACGAGCTGGCTCACTGGGTTTGGTTGGACCTTGTTTTAAGAAGAAAATAAATTTTACAAACATTTTTGGACCGAACTGGACCGAGCTGAACTGAGCTGGATCAAGCTGGATCAAGCTTGACAGTATAAAATACACACAAATTCATACAAATTCACAAATTGATGCCTAGCCGAGCTAGCTCGCGAGCTGGCAAGCCGAGCTGGACAAAAACTCAGCTCGTTAATTTTGGCCCGAGCTGTTAGTGAGCCAGCTCGTTAACAGCTCGATCCACTATCGAACGAGCTGTTACCGATCGAGCCAATGTGAGTCGCAAGTGAGCCACGAGCTTACGAGCTTTTTGGACAGCCCTAAGCATGACTGCATTTATTGAGGATGCAATGCTGTGTTTGAGAATTGTTATAAGAAAAGCGACGAGTTTATCTCTTCTACATTCTAAATCATGATTAAAGAATTGCTAAAGTTATCTTTAATTTTTATGTATAATTCATCTTCTCTATGTTCTTTTTCTAAATTTACAGTTATGAAACGAGGAATCAGCTCCAATCAGATCCGATCATGCATTCGTAATTTCCACATTTATTCGTTTTTCGGACACGTAATTTTAAGAATGTTTTGTTTTCTTTGACATAAATCGAGGGCAATAAATTTCAAACTTATTAAAAAAAATTTCAAAAATGGTGGTGTTGGTTTGTTTTCATAAACTTTGGATTAACAGAAACAATTTCATAAAGTGGAGGTTCTAAGTATTTATGATTATGACTCGTGAGAAAAGTGAATGATTCACGTGGGTTGTAAACTATAAACTTCCCGCAACGTATGGTTATAAACGTGTCTACGAAATGGCTTGGGGCCTGAGAGTGATGACCTATTACGTGGACAATCTCAAGATCGGACTAGGTCTGATGGGCATTGGACTTGCTCTATCACTGTACAATTAATATTAAAGTATGTGCGCATGAAAATTGAAATAGACTTGCACGAATTTTAGTGACCTATTCTGAAGTGCTCCCATTTTTGAGCGGCCGACCTGTCCAGTGTCTATTCGAGGGAATGCAGGGTTTAGTATTATTTGAGCTTTGAGATCCATGCAAAACGTATTTGAACGCAGAGGGCAGTATTATATGACCTTTCCAAGGTGGGCGGTTGGGTGGGGAGGAGGGGGCGGGGTGGATTGCCCTTTCATGACTTGACTGTGATTAGAGGAAAAAATTTGTCAGGCGTGAATAGTCACATCACAAAATGTCATATCACGTTAACATCATGTGTGTTGATTAAGTGCGTGATTATTCGCGTGACGTGACCGCATTCGAGCGAAAATTATACGTTACGTCTGTCACGTTATGAAACACAGAGTATTCAATTTTTTTAGTATGTATAGAGTATTCAGATTTTTCTTTTAGTGTATGTTTAGTGATACTAGTACTCATGTAGTACTGATTTTTATTTTATTTTTTAATTTAGTTTAATGAATATTTATATAATTTTTAAAGTAATGTCAACAACTTTTTCTAAAAAAACTACTATTTGCAACATTATTTACTTATTTTATAAATTTTCATATTTTTGTTTTTTTTCTAAATTTTCAACAATTTAAATTAAAATATAAAAAATTGACATAACTAATTTATGTCACGACACATCACGTCACGTATAGTCATGACGTGACTACGCGTGATATGACCATCCGTCACTATTTTGGTCACGTCACGTCATGTGAAAAAAAATTAATTGTCACGTCACGGCGTGTCACATATTTCTTCTCTAACTGTGATCCGCCCTTAATTAAAATAGTACAATATGGCAATAACAGAGTTACCTAGTACTCTATTTTACTTAGGAGCAGTATTTCAAAAGCAAATTTGATGTCAAAATACTGTAAATTGTTTTTACAGCTCAAATATTATTATTCATTTTTTTTTCTTTTTTGTTCATGACTAATATTGCCAAACAATCAGGCATTTATATTGGTAGAAATGTCATAAACTGCAAGCACAAATTTATAATCAACATTTAAGATTATGCAATAAATAAGATAAAATTTACAAATAAATCTTATGTACTTGCTCGAAATTTTATTATTCATACATGTTGGTGAAACTTTTAATTTACATTTATACGAGTTAAATCATATAAGTTAATGTGCATAAATAAACTTGTTGCAATCAATTTTCAAACTGAATGGACGTACGTACGTTACATTTTTCTATAAATGATCTCTTAATTTGATATGTTTGTAACCGATCAATATATTATTTATGCATGCTGGTATAAGAAATTTACAAAAAAATTTGAAACATCATCAAGTATATGCACAAGATATATATAGTTTGATTGGATTTATGCAACATCAATTTTGTTATAATCATTTCCTCACTCCGATACATTTTTAAAATTATACAAAGATTCACAAACTTGCTTGAAAACAGTGGTTAACATACGCACTAAAATGTGCATACAACTGATTTGATAAGATAAAATTAAAATTGTGTATAAGAACTAATTATTATTATTTTTTTGAAGAAGAAAAATAGAAGTAACAAATACAATGTTGTTCTCATTTTTTTGAATTCAGATTATAAGAAGTAACAAATGTTGTTGTTATGATGTTGTTGCTAAAAAAAATTATATTTGGGTCTCTTCTAAATATTCTATTAACAACAAACTATAGAATGCGCCTCTGCTGATTTTATACTTCATATATATAACAAATAAGGGGTAAAAATAAAAAAATGATGGGTTGTTTTTAATCTCGCGCGTGTATATATATATATATATATATATATAGAATTGGGCTATGGTACTCTATAGAGTAAAATGGGTTGGTACTCTACGGTTTAATATTTTCATTTTAAAAATCCAAACACCCGATCCGAACCGTTGAACATGTTCTTCATATTGAAATGTGATTGGAGACCAAATTTTACATTTTTTGGAATTTTTTTGCTATTTATTAAGCCACTTTGAAAATCGCAGATCTGATGGTCCAGAAATTTTTACTGTTTTTTACTGTTCACAACGGATATGAGATTTTCAAAGTGGCTTAATAAATAGCAAAAAAATTCCAAAAAATGTAAAATATGGTCTCCAAGCACATTTCAATATGAGGAACATGTTCAACGGTTCCGATCGGGTGTTTGAATTTTTAAAATTGAGATATAGCGTAGAGTACAAAGGAGTTTTACTCTATAGAGTACCATAGTCCATCTCTCTCTCTCTCTATATATATATTACCCAATTTTTCCTCAGTACATTATGAACAATCACATAAAAAATAAAACGCTAAACACATCATATAAACTACAATCAGAATATGTTCAGACTAGTTTATACAAGATTGAATTTAACAGAGAAAGTGTTTTTTAGTCGATTTCTTTAATTAGTTTGTTCTCGTATATGTTTGAAAATCATTAACTATATGCGCATGATTTGACTCTCAAATTAGGACTATATGAATGGAATAATATTATTAAAATAAACTAATTTTGATGTTAATTATGGTGGTGAAGTCAGCAAATATAAAATTGACATTGTTATAATGTTAAGAATAGGGAAATTTTTTTTTTTGCCACTCCAAAACTTGAAAATTATGAATTTGCCACCCCAAAACCATTAATTAGCTAATTGCCACCCTAAAACCATTATATTTCCCTATTTGTCACAATTATACTTATAAATCACATATTTAATTAAAAAAATTCTTAAAATACATGTGTGACCAAAATACCCCTGTAATTAACCTGTATATTTGAACGGAGCTTTCTTCCCAAACCTCATGTTTATCCGTCCCCCTTCTCCGCCCCACTGTTGGTGTCGGTCCTTTACTCATCAAATTTCTTCATCAGTTCAAATGTCTTGATCGGTTTTACTTGTCAAATTTTCCAGTGTCGCTAGTTGGCGTATCATCACAAAGCCTTCCCAGTGTCGCTAGTTGTCAAATTTCTTGATCGGTGCTTTGTCAGACCCCTTTAATGAGAACATATTCTTTACAAAGCCTTCTCTATGAATTGCTTGATGATGGACCTTGCAATTAAAGCCTACTGAGGTATATCTCAAATTTCATAGCTACGCATAGATGTGCGTAGGAGCCTTCCATCATAATTCAATTGTTCAAATTAATGAAATCAGACGAAAAGGCTGAGGTAGGCAAACTTCCATCATGAAGTCAAAACTTGTTCTTATAGAAATATAAACAAATTATATGTTACCTATATCATTATACTATATGATATCACTATTACGAAAATTATGGTTTCTTTTTACCCTTTTGCACTTGGTTTGTAAATTTTTGTGCTGTAACTGCAACTGTACTGAACTCCCATTGCTTAAAACTCTGAGGTCCTCAAATCAATTTTAATTTCCCAAATATTATCACACTCAACAATCACATAACTTCCGAGCTTGGTAGTGCATATTCCTTACCATAACTTCCGAGCTTGAGAAAGAACACTATGCTTAATTGCATTGAATTTAACATAAAGGGTCCCTATGCAAGTCATGTTCTTACTGGCATCAAAATTCCTAAATTATACCAACTCTACTGGTACCATACAGTATCACATCTAGAGGCTTAAAAAAACAATATTAACATATTGAACAAGATCTCACATGATGCAGAAACAACAAGGAAAGAAAACAAAAAAAAAAAACTTAATCTTGCTTTGAAGCTGCAAGGCAGCTTCCACAAGCTCGTCTTTAGCATGAACCAATATGTTGAACTGACAGGGGCCTCTCTGAAAATCCAGGGGCTATTGTCAACTATTCCTTTAAGTTGAGAAGGGGCTATATTGACATGGGCCTCTCTGAAAATTGTTGTTTACAACCTTATGTGAAAGTGAAACTGCTATTATGTCACTACTCAGATGGTAGTGTTCGGTACCAATAATTTTGACAACTGGTACTAATAATTTTGTCAACTGCTATTCTTTCATTTCCAAGTTCCAGTATAATTTTGTGAACTGCTATTTCCATTTCGAAGTTCCAGTATAGTTCATTTCTAAGATCCAGTATAGTTTTGACATGATGAAAGTATGAAACAAGAAAAAATAAATAAATACAAGATAGCTACAATTAAATTAGCATCAAATTAGCTTCCAAACATCATCATCCTTACAAAACAAATTCAACAAAATAGCTAAAATTAAATCACAACCCTAAATTCTAACATAACCCTAAATTCACAATTCCAAATTTGCGAAGATATTCCTCGTACTCGTCCTCCCACATGAAGAATTTGCAACTACTAGTCCACTGCAATTACAAAAAAAAAGGAAAAGACAGAGGGGTAAAGTGCTGCAATTACAAACCAGACTAAGGCAGAGGGGTAAATTTGAATAAATAAAACCAAAATTTAGTTACTGGTATCTACTGGCAGCTACTAGTAGAGGGGTAAATTTAATTACAAACCAAACAAAATTTAGTTAAATTTGAATAAATAAATTTCCTTTGTTTATTTGGATTGTTAAATTCCAAATCCATGTCTTAGGCACATGATAATGCTTCATTTATTGCTTAATCTCGGATATCTAATTTCACTGATACAAGCAAAATGTACTGGTACATCAAATACAAAAATAGAAAATATTTACAAAATGAGACTGGAACCAACATTGACACCAGAAGCCAAGGCTTCTACTCACTGATACAAGCAAAATGTACTGGTGATCCGTATATTAAAGTGGATGCAAGAAACTTAATTAATCAAATGTCTTCTACTCACTGATACTCACAAGTTTCAGCAAAACAAAAGATATTGGTGAGTTACAAATGGACCTTAGTTACGGTGACCTTAGTTACGGTGACAAGAAAAAGGCACGATCACACCTGATTGTCGTGTACGTGACATTAATTAAAAAGGAGGGCTCAAGATTTTTACCCGACAGAGGCGTAATCGCAAGAAAGCAACAATCGGCCGGTTCCAAGGTCGAGCTTCGCTTCTTGGCCATCCTCTCCAAAATCAGCAAGCACCACAAGACTAGGGCGCCTTCAAGCACCAAAATAACACAAAGAGGCACCAGATAGCAAGGAGCAAGCAAAAAAAAAATCAAGCTCCGGTAACAATGTCACAGAGGAAAACAGAAAAGAGAGATAGATAAATTTATCTCAACACATAAGCGAAGCAAGGAAAAACCCCAAAAAACCAGCGAGAGAGAGAGAGAGATCTGCTTATATAAGCCGGAACATGTGGGAGGCGGATCGATGATGGCTCCATGGAGAAAAAGGTGGCGATGGAGAATTACGGTGTCGCACGGAGAAAGGGAACCAATTGAAGAAGATGTCTGGGGTCGCTGCCAGGATAGAGATCTATTAGATGCAATTCAGGGGTAATTTAGGGATTATAAAAATACATTCTATTATACATGTATTTTAAGAGTTTTTTTAATTAAATATATGATTTATAAGTATAATTGTGGCAAATAGTGAAATATGATAGTTTTAGGGTGGCAATTAACTAATTAATGGTTTTGGGGTGGCAAATTCATAATTTTCAAGTTTTGGAGTGGCAAAATAAAAATTTTCCCTTAAGAATATCGTATCATAATCTGAATAGTGTTTTGCAGCTGTTGTATATATAATTTAATACTATATAGTTGTAGGGCTCGGAAAGTTCGCACGGGCAGGTTAGCTAGCGATGTGGTTTTTGTGTGTTGTGGTTGGGTGGATGCTCCCTTGCGGGTTCGGCGCTCTAGTCTCCAAAACGGACATGAGCTGGGCACTGAACTCGGGACATCGGTTTGACATCTTTCCAAATACCTTGCGGTTCACCCTTAGCCAGACCAACGGTTCATGATCAGTCAGCCAGGGTTTTATTGTTTGATTGTGGGGACGTTTAACTCTCGACGGGCGCAAGCCCCCACCATTAATTACATCGGGAAGACCTTTCGAGTCTAACCGAACACCTCGTTCATTACAAGATTTGTGCCTATTTTGGTGCGAATTGAGTAATGGGGCTAAATAGAGGCTCATGTATTGTCTTTGGTATTCATATGGTTGGTTCTCATGTGTTTTAGATATTTATGGCGTCATGCATGTGCATATGTATGCATTTATGTTCATATTCTTTTGAGAAATCATAAAGTCTATGCAAGGAAGGGGGTACTTTGGTTATTTCAAGTTTAAGACATATTTGAACTTATTTTGGAACAGTGAGAATTTGATTTGGATTTGTTTGAAATTGGTTTGAGTTGATTTGGATTTGAAACAAAGAAGTTATGATCGAAAATGACTTATTTGCAAAAGATTCGAATTGAGATGGTTTCTTAGTGTCAGGAGGGAATTCTTTTGTGATAGATATGAAATTGGATTTAGGCTTTGGAAAGACATTGGGTTCAGTCTTTTGAGGTCTTTATGCCCATATCTGAGTTTCGGGTATCGGGCCCGGGACTTGCATCGATAATCGTGCAGGCATGAATATCGGGCTTCTGATTAGATTTAGACTTTGAAAGAAACATTGGGTTCGGTCTTTTGAGGTTTTTGAGTTCATATCTTGATTTCGGGTATCGGGCCTGGGATTTGCATCGATAATCATGCAGACACGAATATCGGGCTTCTTATTGGATTTAAACTTTGGAAAGACATTGGGTTCGGACTTTTGAGGTATTTGCGCCCATGTCTGGATTTCGGGTATCGGGCCTGGGATTTGCATCGATAATCGTGCCATTATGTTTTTAGCGGGAACATGCTTTAGTCATGGGGTTTTTTGTATTTGAAGTTGTTTAAAACCGAAGTATGGGTTCAAAAAGGGTTCATGAACGTATTCCCGCTGCTAGCTGGCTGCTGGCTGCTGGCTGGCTGGCGCTAGCGTGTTGGCTGGCTGGCGCTAGCATGTTGTGCATCACATGGCTATCATCAAGCATCAAATCATTGAGCTATAATGCTCTTATCTCATTTGCTCTCTGTCATGGCATTATGCAAATAGGTCCTTAGAATATCAATTATTATGAGAGAAAGGTAATCAAAGGAAATAAAGCATATAGGAAGATGTAGCTAAACATCAATTCCTAATACTCCATCTCCTCTGATAATTATGCATATGAGTCCCTAAACGGTTCAATATTGAAGAGAGTCAACAAAGAAACAATAATGTCTAGGGAGATGTAGTTAAACATCGATCCTTAGCATTTCATCCCTTTGCCTTCCTTCTCCAACACATGATATTATGTCCATATGTTCATATACATGTTTAATCTTTGATCTCATATCAAGACTTTGTATAAAAAGATGCTAATCAATGAGATGATGTAGTTAAACATCAACTCCCTCGATCATTTCCTTATATACTCCTCCATATGAAACTTGTCACTTTTAATCTTGATTTTAATGTGTTTGTAGTGTTCATAACATAAAAGAAAAAAAGAAAAGAAGAAGAGGATCAAGGCAGAAAGGGCAAAAGAGACATGCATACATATAAAAATCACTTTTCTTGGATTCATAGGCTTAGATTATCAACTATATGAGTTGCTTATGCCTCATCCTTATTAAATTTGGTTTTAAGCATTAGAACTCATGATTTGAGCCAAGCTTTGCACCTTTCACCATTGCAACAGAAAAGGAAGAAAAAGAAAAAAAAGGAAGAAAGAAGGAGAAGAGAAGACATCCAAAGAAACTTAATTGCATTGATTCATAGTATATTTACATGGGGTTTAAGCTTTGAGCATCTACATTGCATCAAGATTTGCACTATACTTATGGAATTGGTGGTTTGACAGTAGAGAGAAGAAGAAAAGCTACAAGCTTCCTATGCTATGCTATCCTATTGATTTGAATTTCTCAAAGTATATGTGCTCTATTGCTTGTTGTCTTTCCTCTTGAGTTGTAGAGAGCATGGGCTTATATAGCCTTGAGCTAGGATTTGGCTTAGCCAACATGGTATAATCTCACCCTTTCATTTTCTTCTTCCTTTTTTCAATGTTTTAGATTGATTCTAGTGTCTTGGGATTGCAATTGGCAGCAGCTATGGCCAATTGAGTTTTGCCATGTTGGCATTTCGAATTTTGATTGAATTTCAACCCTTCATCCCTTTTATTCAATGGTTTGGATTTGATTGAGCTATACCACCCTCTCCTCATGCATGGGAGGAGGAGGTTCTCCTTTGGCAGCTAACTACAGTGGTCAAACCAGCTGTATAAACAGCTAATTTTGGCGCAGGGGGGTACAGTACCAGCTGACAGTAACAGCTACCAATGGGTGCATTGTGCTTGCGGCTTCAATTTTCTTATCATGGACTTAGCTTGTTAATTACATTCAACCAATGGTAATACTCCACAGAGAAGACACAATATAAGGATTAAATTGTTCTTGGTGACACTATATCCGAATCTTTGTTTCTGGTATGCTGCACCATCTGCCGCCATATCCATTAATGCACCAATATATCATTTCAAGTAATCCCATTGAATATACACAAATTAATGCATCATAGGGCCTCATTGCATCCCAGAGAGTCATCTAGAACGTTTAAAAAACAACCTCCCTTCACAGCACAGCTCCTACTGCTTTGCATCCCGTTAACGGGTTATTGGGTCCGATTCGGACTGTTGCCATTTTTACAAATTAACACCACAGGAGGCATCGTAGGGAGGTGAGGAACACTTCTACCTTCTCAATTTTGCGTTTGGTGTGGTATTTCACCGAGTTCCACCTCTCCTTCCTCTTTTCTTCTTCTTTTGGATTTTGCTACAGTGCTATTGGAGGTCGTTTTTAATAGGTCTAAGATGATCACATGATGAGACAATACCTGGAATTGTAAAGCCTCGAACCAATTCCTCTTTCTTTTCTTTCAATTTCCCTTGCTTCCACCTCTTTGTTGCCTCAGCGGAGAAGAAGAGGGAGACGCGGGGTAGCACAGGGGTCCCCTCCATTTGATTTAATACATTTATATTTCCAGTTGCACTTGTTTCACCATAGACTGTGTATAGATCAAGTCCGGTGCATGGTGCTCCACGTGTAGGCCGAATGAAGGGGTTAAATTGGGGCGCTGGGTTATAATATAACCCGAAATTGGGTGAACCCGGTGTAGCACGCACTATTTAGTTTATATCTTGGTTCGTAGGGTCATTGGCTTGTGGGTCCTATTTGTAAGGTTTTCATCAAGCACTCATGAAATTTGTTTAAATTTCATAATATCTCAATTAAATCATGTCACGACATGTGAGGTACACGAAAACTTGTAGCTTTGCACATGCCATCCAATTATGAATTTCGTACATAATTTTGCATTTTCTATTTCATTGCCAGGTGCCAAATTAAAAATATCTAGCAGCTTATTTAGGGTACAACAATAGTATATATATTGGTTAAATAAAAAAATTGATTATGAAAAAGGCGAAAGCATACTGTTGTCGTGTTGAGCTATATTGATTTTCTCAAATATCTTAATAAATAAATGAGTAAAATGACAATAAATATAAAACAATTATTTCGTTGAATAGAATAATTTGATAATGTCAAAGATTGTTCGTTCAAGAGATTTATATGAAGCACTCATGCAAATTTTTTACTTGATCACACAATTAACATGAAAAAAAATGATTATGATATGTGTGCATATAATAATTGTTAAGTGCTAACTCATGATTAAAAATTTGATGACCTTTTCACAAGGACTTGTTTTTTTTAAAGTAAATTCATAATAACATTTCTTACTTTTTTTTTCTTGGTGAACAGTCCACAATTGCTTGACTAATTTGTGCACATCCAACTAAATTGACAATCCAAGCGAAGAAAATAACTCTCATGT
Source organism: Carex arenaria (assembly GCA_964058825.1). Classification (NCBI taxonomy): domain Eukaryota; kingdom Viridiplantae; phylum Streptophyta; class Magnoliopsida; order Poales; family Cyperaceae; genus Carex; species Carex arenaria. The sequence continues at coordinate 114,135 of CAXKVW010000389.1, read as the reverse complement.
AATATTCAGGGAATTTTTGTGTGACTGACGTGTACGGTGCCTAATCGGGGATAGCACGGGGGAGTATTATTTGTGCTCTGAGATTCGTGCAGAACCTATTTCCAAGAAAACACTCTATTTGTTGCAATAGAAGCCTGGAATATGGTCAAGTTTCTGAACTTGAACTATCGACTAATACTTGCAACATTATTTTTTTACTGACAAAAAGAATAACGATAACAACATCAATCAGGCCCTATATTTGCAACATTTACGGTACATAAACTTTTTTCTATCAATTTTTTTTAACAAGGGTTGGAAGTCAAGTCCCACCATTTTTATTTATATCCAAAACTAAATACAAATTATCAACTATATCCACAAAATTTAGCAAATTATAAAAAATACTCAAACCGGCTATTTAATTGCCGTTTACTAATTTTTATTAGAAACCGCCTACTTAGCCGTCGGGTTCTAATAAAAATTAGAAAACAGCTATTAAACCGCCGGTTCCTTATTTATTTATTTTTTTTAAATGTCGATAGTTGATGCATAGTTTTTTGACTAAATTTGTAAGTATCAAATTGAAAGAGAAGATATAAAAAAATTTAAATATAATTTTGATGTATATATTTTACGAATCATTTGAATTTCTTGTTTTTAAGATGATTATTTGACAAGATTTGTTGATTGATTTATTATGATTTGATTTTTTCGACTAAATTTATTATGATTTGTTAGTATGGTTTATATTTTGACATTTATAAGTATGATAGTCATGACATAAGAGAAAGACGATATACAAACATATAAATTAGAAAATATAAATAAACAAACAGAGATAATACAAGTATAAAATGACAAATACAGTAGACCAAATGTAAATCTTACAAAACAATAAAAGTAAAACTATCGTATAATCAGAGGGAGACCATTGCTCAACTGGATGTCCTCTGGTAGTCTTGTCGGGTAGCCCCCCCAGATCGGACCATATGCAGCAGCGACATCTGCCTCTCTGCTCAGCCTGGCTGCAGTCTCCAACGCATCATCATCCCCCAAAGTAGTAGCTGGTGGGGGGTGTAGAGAAGAAGGACGTTGTCAGCCTAGTCGCAAAGTCATGGTGCGCCTATGACCCGCTATCGCTAGCCTCATCGTCGCGTGCCATCGTCGTAGGATATAGTCTCTGCATGGACGGTGACTGTAATGGTGATAGGTTATCAATCTCATCCAGACTGATATCCAGCTCATTCTACTCCATGGGGTCAAAATACGAAGGCTCATAGTGCGGTGGCGGCAGCGGCGGCGGCATGCCAGCCGGACCATACAAACCAAACAATGATATAAATTTTTATACGAAGAAAGAAAATTGCACTAACCCGACTCATAACAAATATGACTTACCGGCGGCTGCACTAGACGTCCCTCGGAGTTGTAGAAGGCATACCAGCTGGTATTGGACAGTACCCAGTGATGGTAGTCCCAATATGCGTCCGAGCAGGGCGGAGATGGTATATCCTGAGTGTAGACAGGCGATGCATTTGGCTCGAATAAATCTACTGCCCGCCAGTCGATGTTTTCTCTGGTGTCGCGCAACGTGTTGATTAGACACCCATCCTGTCCGGCATCCTCAACGAGTACGGCATGCTGCAACTTGCACCATCCAACTTTTCTCCAACCCTTGATCCCGAGCATCTTGATGGCATGCGCGACGGCTTTAATGGACACCAATATCTAAAAAAATAAACATAAATTAGTCCAAATATTTATGTAATGACCGTTGAATGAACAAATAATATAAAGGTGCTGAATACATTACCCCGCAAGCCCAATGACGCCCGGTGGGCTGGTGACCCGATGTATCCTCCTGTATCTGCCGGCGGAGATAAGGACCCTACTCGCCCTCCAGATATACAGACGCCAAGCTAGCCCTGATGTACCAAGTCCGGTACCTCAGCAAGGGAGCTCCCGGAGTCTGAGTGAACTCGTCCGGCACCTGATACATCTGAGGCTCAGTCGGATACTCAGACTCCGTGAAATATTGCGCCAACATAGTCCGCTAGTCTCTGTCTATACGGCCGGCGTTTTATCTCTGATAAAATTTTAGTTTAACGGTTAGATTGTGCTGACCAGATAATGTAGTGAAGCAGAACAACGTTCTATAACATTCTATATTTTTCTTTTCAATGTAAAACATTTCTAATGTCTATTTTAGTTATGAAGAGTCCGAACAACCCTTCTCTTATTTGAAGAGTTACAATATAAAATACTCGCATAAAAGTTTAGATAATTCCAATTTATTTTAGAAATAATGTTAGATTAATGCCGATGCTCCTCCAAGCTCTATTCGAATTTACACTCCTTGATTTTATTTAATTGATTCGTTTCTCTCAGGCGATGTTCTTACGTGCAATAGTTGTTTAACAAATGGCATTTGCTTGGCAGAAACTTTGAGACATCGTTTGTGTTGTGAAAAATATCTATATGAGTCCCTTGCTTTGAGACATCGTTTGTGTTGTGGTAAATATCTATGTCGGTCCCTTGATTTAATTTAGTTTACCTTTTTTTTTCTTTCTTTCTTTTGTTCATTTTGTTAGTTCATAAAATCTTGGTTTTGTTATTAGTTGTTTAGAGTTGCAAGTGATTGAATTAAATCAAATTGATATTGTAGTTTAAAGCACATTTACGTAAATGCGCTTCTATATTCATTTTATATTTCTGAAAGTGAACAACATAACCAAATAATAAAAAAATAGTAAGTTATAATCAGGTCACAAAAATATCGAGTTGATCTATATAATTAATTACTTGCGTCTCTCTGTTAAATTATTTAGCCTTATCTATTAACCTCTTCAATCTTGAAAACTAGGTCTCTAGTGACTCTAAGTTACATCCTCAAACATTTTTCTTATAAAATCAACATAGTTTTATCTACGATTAAATCATTATCTTTACTCTTAAACTATAAGGGTAAATTATTTTGAAGGTTGTATTTTCTAACTAAAATGATTGAGGACCCAAGCTTGTATTTTCAAACTTCTCAGTTAAGCTGAGAGAATAACTTGATACATTAATGGATAAAATGTTAAGAAATATAATACTTTAAAACATACCAATGATAAAACAAATACACAAATTATACTGCACAAACTGTTATTGTATTGAATTTTATTGATTTTATCTTAATACGTTAATGAGTAAAATGTTACGGAATATAATAATTTAAAATATAACGTTCTTTACTTAATATAATGATTTGGCTTTGTTAAAGATTCCTGATTTTAGAAATTTATATGGAGCACTCATGAAATTTTTTAAATTAATCACAACATTTAAATGAAAAAAATATAAATTTTATGTGATTATACACACACTAATCATTAATGCGTGAAGAAAAATTTGATGATCCTTTTATAAGGATTCTTTTTTTGAAATTCATAAGTTCATCGTTACTCTCTTTTTCTTAGTGAAAGAGGGTGTGTCACAAGACTCACAACATTTACATGAAAAAAAAATATAAATTTTATGTGATTACGCGCACTAATTGTTACCTAAAAATGTGATTAAAAAGGATTTTTTTTAAATTCATAAGAATACTGTTACTCAATTGAAAAATATTGTAACTCTCTTTTTCTTGGTGAAATTAAAAGGGTGTCGGTTGCTCACAACATTTACATGAAAAGTATAAATTTTATGTGATTATATACACACTAATTGTTAACTCCTGACTAAAAATGAGATGATTCTTTTATAAGGATTTTCTTTAAAATTCATAAGCCTTATCAAATTTTATGTGATTATATACACACTAATTGTTAAACCACAATTAAACTTCAATGTTATGTATTTTTTTTTTCTGAGATTTCGTAGACGTATATTTAAACTGGTAACAATGAAAACATCTATTATAATAATTTAATTTAAATATTTATTTTATAAAAAATCCAAATACCTAAGACCAAATAAATTAATTATTTAGATAAATAGATAATACATATTCTCTAATTGAGTAAAATGATGATTAACCTTCGTAGACGCATCATTTGTATTTATTCAATAAAAAGCAAATAATAAGAAAAAAGTTCAAAACTAAAACATAAAGATTTTGTAAATTAGTAAGTTTATAATCATTTAAATATAAATATACAAAATGATCATACCTAATTTTATTCTGTCTTTGTTGTCAATATCACAATATTTTATTCTGAAATATCTAATTATATTTTTATAAAAAAAAACTTATCCGAAAAAGTTAGATAAAAGAGATAAATTCAATTTGAGTTGTCCACTGTTGACTGATAACAAATAAATAAATAATCTGTTGATATTTTGAAGAAACACTAAATGTTGAGTCCAATTTGTAAATTATATATGCATCCCTTGCCTATTTGACGAAAATAAATCTGCTGCGATCTCAAAGGATTGCATGAACTCTGCGATTCTAATCGCAACTACTTATTTATTGTAATGCACAAATCTCAGAAGAAGATATTTTTTATACACGAATCTCAAAATATATAAATAGTTAGAATTGGAAACGCAAGGTCCTTTGATCCTTTGAAATCGCAGCAGATTTACATCCCTATTTGACTGACCCAGCTACCATGTAAACAACTATAGCTTGAACGCTTACCTTTGTATACTTTGACTTGGCTATGCATGTATCTCTTTCTAGTTACACTTTCGGCTAAAAGAGTTTGTTTCAAATTGTATCAAAGATATGGAACGTTGCCAGTGATATAAATTAATCTTTCCAAAAAAATGATTCGAAGGAAATTATGAAGAGTCCGACAACCCTTCTCTTATTCGAAGAGTTGCAATCTAATTATAAAATTTTAGATAATTTGAATTTATTTTTCTAATTAGGAATTCAAGTACTATTCACAAACTTTGAGACATTCTCTGTGCTGTGTGAAATATCTATATGACTATATGGGTCCTTGCTTTAAAATTATTTTACTTTTTTATCTTTTGTTTATCTTTTGCTGTAAAATATTCACAAACTTTGAGACATTCAATTACTTCTTTTTATATTTTGCTTTAAAATTATTTTACTTGCTAATTTAGAAACTGTAGTAAATCACAGCAATTATATTAGCAATTAATACATCAAGTTAGCAATCTAAAATAAATCACCGTTATAGATGCTCTTATATTGGTTTTGTTATTGATCGTTTAGCATTGTAACATGGTGATTGAATTAAATCAAATTGAAATTATCAATTAAGTAATTTAAGGCACCATTATGCAAAAAATTCACTTATATTCATTTCTTAGCCAGAAAGCTGAAAATATATTAATAACGTCATAAACTAATAGGAAAACAATAATCAAAGTTATAATAAAGTCAGCAAGAATATGGAGCCAGTTTTTATTTATAACTACTACTTACGGTCTCTATAACATACATCAATGCTAACCTCGTTAGTCCTCCCACCATTTTTCTTCTAAAATCACCGTTGATTTTTTTTTTTATCTACAATTAAGTAACCAATAAATTTTCTGCTCCTAAAAACATTTTAAACATTATGGCGTTTGTGCCTAGGAATTATTCTTTAGAACTTCTAAGTTAAATCACTATGACATGCTTAATGTGTGTCTATTCAACAACACTGACGACCTGGGCTGAGAAAAAAAAAATTATACATCAATGAGTAAAGTGTTAAAAATTGTAATACTTTGAAACACAAAAACAATTAGAAGTACACAAATTATAAACATACCGCATGAACTGTTATTATGTTGAGTTTTATTGATTTTCTCCAATATCTTTCATGTTATTATGTTGAGTTTTATTGATTTTCTCCAATATCTTAATACGTTAATGAATAGAATGTTAAAAAATATAATACTTTGAAATATAAGATTTTCTGTCCTTAATAGAATGATTTGGCACTGTTGAAAGATCTTGGTTCTAGGAATTTATATATATGGAGCGCTAATACAAAATTTTCAATCGATCACACTATTAACATGAAAAAAAAACATAAATTGTGTATGATTATAATCTGTTTCACATACTAATTGTTAACTCCTAACTAAAATTAATATGATGATTTTGTATATTTTAAGTTAAATTTTAGCATACTAATTGTTAACTCATAACTTATTTTTTTCTTGATAAAAAAAAGAAGAAACATTTTATTTAAAATAAAGGTATAATTGTCAATTTAACTTTTAAAATAGATAAAAGGAGTAGAAGAAATAATATTAAGTTTTTACGTAGATATTAGATATTGTAGGAAAATTAACTATTTTGAAAGTTTGGTTGTGCACACTAGAAATTTTCCAAAAAAATAACTCCCAATTAAGATCTTTTATGAGATAGAACGACGGATATGTACAAGTTATATTTCAAGGAGTGGATCTTAATTAGTATACAACAGCGGATGCTAAACCAACCCTATAATTTTTTTTTAATTATGCATGTTAACATTTACTTAAATTTTTTCCTTCTAAATGTTTTTATATACTTTAGCCCTCTTTCAAAATATTAAATGTTTGTTAATAGTCTAGTAGTAAAAATTGGTCATTGTGATTGTGAGAGGCTTAAGTTCAAATTCCATCAGGGGAGGATCTAGGATTTTCGTCAGGAGGGGGAAAAAATATCAAACCGGATTTAAATAACTAATTGAATTTAAACCCATTAACTAATTAGGTATTTGATAAAAAATAATGCTTTAACTTATACTTTATAATGCTCTGACTTGTAATTTATGATATTTTAACTTATAATTATATTTACCAATCATATTTCAAAAAAATTATTTTAATTTTAACTATAAATTTAATCCGAATTACCAATTAAACATTATGAGGGGGCAAAAAACAATTCAGGAGGGCAAAGCCAGTCAGAACCGATAAATCTCCACTAAAACGCAAAATTCGGGGGGGGGGGGGGGGGGGGGTGCTGCCTCCCCTGGTTTACACTGGGTCTGCCCCTGAATTCCATTGCCTATATTTTTATTTTTTATTTTTCAACCACCTCTATCTAATTTTTTTAGTTTCGTCCCTCTATATTTGGTATGAATATGAGATACAATGCCGACGAGGGTGTAGTTATTGATCGAGCATTTTTTGTTTCGTGCAGGGCTGATGCTAGAGAAAGTTGCATTTGCACTATTTTGACATTGCTGCTCTATTATCACCTTTATTATTAGCTGAGATTTGAAGAGCATCGTATCTCATTTCTATTTAATAACTCAACCTGGTAAAATTCAGGTAGGGATCATGCCATGGGAGCTAATATGAAAACAACAAAATTTGTTATTGACATAACACTATTAAAATTTTGTAATGGATGGACAATATTATCCTTTCATAAGTTAATTACTCCTCTTGCTTCTCTAATTAGTAAACTTTTGATGATCCTGCTATACATTATGAACGCTCTTAATCTATTTTTATTTTTTTATGTTTTTGAAATGAGGCCCGTAGGCTACTTCCTCCTCGATGAACAAAAGTGAATTTCAACACAGAACTTTTAGTAGATCCATTAATGATTAATGTAATCAAGTTTGTAAGAAACACAAATGGAAAATCGAATATTTACAATTATATTATTCTTTAACATTCTTGTTAAATATCTTTATGTATATGTTATAAATTAAAATAATAAGAACCGTAATATAATTTTATAGTAGGTAATTTCTCCTTAATTTCTTTAATATATATTGCGCAATATCGGGTTAATTGGTTATGTAAAGTAAAACTGTAAATGAATGAATTATTGTATTTTTGTCAGCCTTTGATTTTCAAAAGGAGGAATGTACATATAAAAAAAATAATTGTTGAGACTAATATAAAGATAACTTCTAAATACATATTATTAATGAATAATTGTTGACACTAATTGTCTGACATGCCTTTATGGATCGAACCCAACATCTGTAAACCTTCCCTATCTCAAGAAAGAAACCCTTCATTCCATTCGTATTGTCGACGAGGTAATGCAAAAGTTGGCAGGGTTGTCTGCTATAGAAGAAATGGTGCTATCCAACTGCCATTTCAATACATGTGACATATTTTCTGGTACTTATGAAAGAACAACTCCTGACATATCTATTTACACCCCGAATCTGATGTACTTCGAGGTACATTCTTGGTCAATGGGAAACATAAAGTTCAAAAAACTGTTGTCTCTTGTAAAAGCGTGCATCCATTACCATGAGTTTGCCATTGAGGCCCCTCTGTTTCTGACGGGTCTTTCAAATGCCATAGAGGACCCTCTCTTTTAAAAGCGTGAATCGGGTGTCTTGGTATGATTATTATTCATAACTTAGTTTCTATGCTAATTAGTGTTGCTTGATTGGATTCTTGTATTGCTATTAGTTACTTGCAAACTCTAAATTCTTATTTTTTGTTCTTTAATTAGCAAATGAAGGATATATTAGAGGAAGAAACAACTAAATTTCTAACCTTAGATAATTTAAAGACATTGAAAATTGAAGAATAGTGAATGAGCGATGAGTTTGATATGGTAGAACGTTTCCTCTTCCATGCACGTAACCTTCAAAAGCTGACTCCAATACATCCTTACTTTTATCTAACTAGATGATTTGGTACTATTAAATATTGTTGGTTCCAGTATTTTATATGAAGCACTCATGCAAAGTTTTTAATTAATCACACCATAAACATAAGTTATAAACATACCGCATGGACTGTTATTGTGTTGAGTTTTATTGATTTTCTCCTATATCTTAAGACGTTAATGAAAAAAATATATAATACTTTGAAATATAAGATTTTCTGCCCTTAATAGAATGATTTGGCACTGTTAAAAGATCTTGGTTCTAGGAATTTATATGGAGCACTAATACAAAATTTTCAATTGATCACACTATTAACATGAAAAAAACATAAATTTTATATGATTATAATCTGTTGCACATACTAGTTAAATTTTAGCAAACTAATTGTTAACTTATAACATATTTTTTTTCTGGATAAAAAACTAAGAAACACTACTTAAAATAAGGGTATAATTGTCAATTTAATTTTTAAAATGGATAGAAGGAGTTGAAGAAATAATATTAAGTTTTTAGGTGGATATATTATATATTGTAGGAAAATTAACTATTGAAAGTTTGGATGTGCACACTAGAAATTTTCCAAAAAAATAACTCCCGGTTAATATTTAGTATCTTTTATGAGATAGAACGACGGATATGTACAAGTTATCTTTGCAGAAGTGAATCTTAGTATACTACAAAGGATGCTAAACCAACCTTATAATTTTTTTTTGAAATTATGCATGTTAATATTTAATTTTTTTTTTCTTTTTAATGTTTTTTATATACTTTAGTCCTCTTTTAAAATATCGAATGTTTGTTAGTAGTCTAGTGGTGAAAATTGCTCATTGTGATTGTGAGAGGCTTAAGTTCAAATTTCATTATATATATTTTTACTTTTTATTTTTCAACCACCTCAATGTATTTTTTTTTTTTGTTTCGTCCCTCTATATTTGGTATAAATATGGGATACAGAGATATGCCGACGAGGGTGCAATTATTGATCAAGCAGTTTTGGTTTCGTGCAGGGTTGATGGCCTGATGCTAGAGAAAGTTGCATTAATTTGTAGCATTTTGACTTTGCTGCTGTATTATCACCTTTATTACCAACGGAGAATATTTAATAGGATCAACATTCGCTGCTCTTCTCAAGAGAAAAGGACCCTTCTCTGCTATCATTGTTTCTCTCTATCTCTCTCTTCAAAGAGGAGGAGAGAGACACAGGAGAGATAGAGAGGAGAGTACGGAATAGCTGAGATTTAAAGAGCACCGTATCTCATTCTTATTTAATAACTCAACCTGGCAATATTGTAATGGATGGACATAACACTATTAAAATTGATATGAAAACAACAAAATTTGTTATTGATCACATAACACTATTAAAATTTTGTAATGGATGGACAATATTACCCTTTCATAAGTAATTACTCCTCTTGCTTCTCTAATTAGTAAACTTTTGATGATCCTCTTCCTACATTATGAACTTTCTTAATATATTTTTATTTTTATATTTTTGAGATGAGGCACGCCGCACGTAGTCTACTTTCTTATTTTATATTGGTCACCTTCTCGATGAAAAAAAAAATGAATTCCAACACACAACTTTTAGTAGATCCATTAATGATTAATGTAATCAAGTTTGTAAGAAACACAAATGACAAATCGAATATTTACAATTATATTGTTCTTTAACATACTTGTTAAATATCTTTAATTATGTATGTGTTATAAATTAAAATAATAAGAACCGCAATATAATTTTATAGCTGGTAATTTCTCCTTAATTTCTTTAATATATATTGTGCAATAACGGGTTAATTGGTTATGTAAAGTAAAACTGTAAATGAATGAATTATTGTATTTTTGTCAGTTATGAGAAAATTATAATTATGGTAATTTGCAATCAGCTTTTGATTTTCTAAAAGAGGAATGACCATATAAAGAAATAATTGTTGACACTAATAAAGAGATAACTTCTAAATACAAATTATTAATGAATAATTGTTGACACTAATTTGTTCGACGTGCCTTTACGGATCGAACCCAACATCTGTAAACCTTCCCTGCCTCAAGAAAGAAACCTTTCATTCCATACTTATTGTAGACGAGGTAATGCAAAAGTTGGTAGAGTTGCCTGCTATAGAAGAAATGGTGCTATCCAACTGCCATTTCAATACATGTGACATATTTTCTGACATTTTGAAGCGTCTGGTAGTGTTGACGAAATGGTATGGTTTGGTCCGGTCTGGTTCAGTCTGGTCCAAATTCGATCGATTCACGGTTTCACACGGGTCACGGTTTTTACGGTTCACGGTTCTACACGAGTCGGTTCCGGCGGTTCTAACTTGAAATGGTTGGCTCAAAACCTTACTAGAACTATGGTCCAAATTCACACGATCTGGTTTGGACGGGTCTACGGGTCTTTCTTTTTTTCAAAACAGAGCCATCTTTAATACTCCAAAAAAAAATTTTCAAAACAGAGACATCTTGTTGACTCATGTCTTAGACATTCACAAAAGATGGATGGAGAATAGCATTTTTTTTGTTGACAGCAAGCTCAAATACTCTGTTTTTTATTGCCATGTAAAAATTGAAACTTAGTTGACTGTTTTATAAGTGGTAATATAGTCTCATAATTGGGTATTAGAATGATATAAAATAAAATTTTCATTTGAATGGTTTTCAAACTGTACAAACTAATAAATCACTTATTTTAATCAAGTCGTCATCTTTTTTTTTTCAAAACAAAGGTTCACGGATTAGTTCCGGTTTTGTCACAGTTCCAGTTCACGTGTGTTGTCGGGTCTAGTACGGTTTAGTACGGTTCTAGTCCAAAATAGTAGCTAAAAATCTTACTATAACCTTAAATTGAATCGGTCCGGTCCGGTTCGGTACAGATAAGATCCACGGTTCCCACGATCCGGTCCTTGAATTCCCGATTTTTTTCAAAACACTAGATACTTAATGGCTATTACAATGAAAAAACAAGTCCTAACATAATCTATTTACACCCAAATCTGCTGTACTTGGAGGTAATTCTTGGTCAATGGGAAGCATAAAGTTAAAAAACTAAAGTTTCTTGTAAAAGCGTGCTTCAATTACCATGAGTTTGCCAATGACCCTCTGTTTCTGACGTGTCTTTCAAATGCAACTTATCTTGAGTTAATGATATCTGAATCGGGTGTCTTGATATGATTATTATTCATAACTTAGCTGAGGAAAAAAAAATTATACATCAATAAGTAAAGTGTTAAGAAATATAATACTTTGAAACACAAAAACAATTAAAAGTACACAAATTATAAACATACCGCATGAACTGTTATTGTGTTGTTTTATTGATTTTCTCCTATATCTTAATACGTTAATGAATAAAATGTTAAAAAATATAATACTTTGAAATATAAAATTTTCTGTCCTTAATATATAGAATGATTTGGCGTTGTTGAAAGATCTTGGTTCTAAGAATTTATATGGAGCACTAATACAAAATTTTCAATTGATCACACTATTAACATGAAAATAAACATAAATTTTATATGATTATAATCTGTTGCACATACTAATTGTTAACTCCTAACTAAAAATTAATATGATGATTTTTTATGCTTTAAGTTAAATTTTAGCATACTAATTGTTAACTCATAACTTATTTTATTCTTGATAAAAAAAAATAAGAAACACTTTATTTATAATAAAGGTACAATTGTCAATTTAATTTTAAAATAGATAAAAGAAGCAGAAGAAATAATATTAAGTTTTAGGAGGATATTAGATATTGTACGAAAATTAATTATTTTGAAAGTTTGGTTGTGCACAGTAGAAATTTTCCAAAAAAATAACTCTGAATTAATATTTAGGCTCTTTTATGAGATAGAACGACGGATATCATATGTAAAAGTTATATTTGTAGGAGTGGATCTTAGTATACTATAAAGGATGCTAAATCAACCCAATAATTTAATTTTTTTAATTATGCATGTTAACATTTACTTAAATTATTTTCTTCTTAATGTGTTTATATACTTTTGCTCTCTTTTAAAATATCAAATGTTTGTTAGTAAGTCTAGTGGTAAAAATTGCTCATTGTGATTGTGAGAGGCTTAAGTTCAAATTCCATTGTATATATTTTTATTTTTTATTTTTCAACCACCTCTTTCTAATCTTTTTAGTTTCGTCTCTCTATATTTGGTATGAATATGGGATAAGATATGCGGATTCACCTAAATCGTCCAAAAGATCGCTGTTGGGAAAGAGAGAAAAGGGCTTCGATCTATTTTTACCTTGGGAAAGAGAGAAAGGGGCTTCGTCAGGGTGCAGTTATTGATCGAGCATTTTTGGTTTCGTTCAGGGCTGATGTTGCTCTATTATCACCTTTATTACCAACGGAGAATATTTAATAGGATCAACATTTGTTGTTTTTCTCATCTCTTTATCTCTTTAAAGAGGAGAGAGAGACACAGAAGATCATATATAGAGAGATTTGAATAGCACCGTATCTCATTCCTATTTACTAACTCAACCTGGCAAAAATCAGGTAGGGATCATGCCATGGGAGCCGATGTGAAAACAATAAAATTTGTTATTGAAACAACACTATTAAAATTTTGTAATGGATGGACAATATTACCCTTTTATAAGTAATTACTCCTCTTGCTTCTCTAATTAGTAAACTTTTGATGATCCTGCTCTTCCTATATTATGAACTTTCTTAATCTATTTTTATTTTTTATGTTTTTGAGATGAGGCCCGTAAGGGTATGTTTGGATGAGTTAAGAATATGCTATTCATAATAGTCTATTCGGTGTTTGGTTGGGTTATAATTGCTAGAATAATGAATCAATCTTTTTTGTCTTATTAGAATAAACTATTCCTAAGAAAGATTTGCTATTTTTGAATTGGCTATTCTTGTTTTGCAACCAAATTGTTACTCTATTGCTCACCTTCTCCATGAATAAAAAAAGAATTTCAACACACAACTTTTACTAGATCCATTAATGATTAATGTAATCAAGTTTGTAATAAACACAAATGGCAAATCGAATATTTACAATTATTTTATTATTTAACTCGCTGATACAAATCATATTTTTTGTTCTTTCATTAGCGCAAATGAAGGATTTATTAGAGGAAGAAACAACTTAATTTCCAACCTTAAATAATTTAAAGACGTTGAAAATTGATGAATGGTGCATGAGTGATGAGTTTGATATGGTGGAACGTTTCGTCTTCCATGTACGTTACTTTCAAAAGCGGACTCCAATACATCCTTTCATAAGCCTTTTATCTAACTACATGATTTGGTACTGTTAAATATTGCTGGTTCCAGTATTTTATATGGAGCACTCATGCAAAGTTTTTAATTGATCACACCATAAACATGAAAAATCATAAACTTTATGTGATTATAATATTACGTATATGAATTACGAATTGTTATCTTCTGAGAAAAATTTGACGATCCTTCATATGAAAGATATTTCTTTTTTGAAGTAAATTCATAAATTTATTAGTACATTGTTACTATTATTCCGGTGGAGTTGCTAGCCCGCTAATATAATTAGAAAATTTTGGGAGCTAAGAGTATATTTGTAATAGGAAAATTTGGATTTAGTAAATGAGAATAGAGAAAAATATTGAATTTTCATAATAGTGTGAAAATAATATTATTCGAATTAGTAAAAATGTTGTTTGAATTTTACATTTAGAATAATGAATAATTGTAATCAACAAAAAATAATGTTAACAAAGTACTAATAAGAAAAAATATAGACAAGTGAGAATTATAACAAATTGTCACGATGTGAAGATAATAGAAATAGTATCAACTTTGCCATTTCAAAATTGTATTAGCAAAAATTCTAACAGAGAAGTAGAACAGGTTGTATAAAAGAACAAAGTAGTTTGTGAAATTAATACATTGGATTTCACCGATACATACTGGTCTTGGTACAAACTGGTACTGGGTTCATGGGATCGCTGATACTGCAAGTTCATTTGAAGCAATATAACCCAAAACAAATTTACTCAGATTGTAAAAATATGAAATCCAATCTAATCAATACTACAGTATACTTTCGTTTTTCCTAACATGTGAATTAATACACTGTATTGTACCGGTTGGTCCAAACTGGTACTGGGTTCATGGAATCATAGGATGTGCCAATTCATTTCAATCAGAAAATAACGAAACAATTTTCTATAAATCTATGACATGCTGTACATGTCATTGCAGTGGCTGCTTGACATTTATTATGTGAAAGAACATGGTCATATTAAATTTTAGGACTGATTCGTATAATAAATTACATGTTTTTGAGAAAATAGCGACCATCAAGTGGGGTTTATTACCATAATTCCCATTTTTAATTCAAGCACTCTAATGATAGGCAACGACCTGTTCACCTAAAATTATTAATTATTTTCCTCTTTTTTTACCTATTTTGGTTTTGATAGCTTTTATTTTATTTTGTTATTTTGTTGTTATTCAAAATTACATTGTTTTACTACGCTGACCAAACACCTCAAATCTGATAAAACTGAAATCAAACCAAATTGTCGATTGAAAATGAAAAATTCAAATCTGAAAAGCTATGAAACAATGAAAATAACAATCAGTTAATGTCAAATCCCTCATAAAATAATACATGATTTCAGCACAAATATTCTAAGATAAAAGGCTGACAAAAATGTTGAATCAATCACAGGGATTAGCATTTTATCAAAACAGAAATTAAAACGGATCAGAATACTGGTAAAAACATAAATTGGCCAAATCAAGCTCTGAATAGCATCCCTCAGCATTGAAACTTATTTCATCAAAAATAGATATCAGGCCACTACTTTAATATCAATCTTCCCAGGGAACAGCAATAAAAATTGAAAAATATTACAAAAACAAAAATGAGGAAATTAAATGTTCAATGGAACTCAGTGCAGGTCTCCATTTATAATCCACACAGATGGAACTAAATTTTGAATCATCAAAGAACCGCACCCATCTAGCAGTAAATTAGTACAAAGATCAATCCATCAGAAACTAAAAAAAGAGTAAAAGACCAAAGAGAGTAGAATATACTTGCAGTAAATAAGAGAATAAGAGAAAAATGAGACATGCATTTCTTCCTTGAAGGGGGTAATAGGGTGCTGATATCATCATATTTAAAAGCTTGGTAATCCAAGGTCTCCAAAGTTCCTCTCTTTATCATACCAGTCCCTTTCTCAAGGAGAGAAATACAGCAAGACAACAGTAGAGAGATATGTGAGGAAGGCACTGGCTGATACGTACCTTCTCGGGAAGCAGGTACGTATGTCGGGATTAAAGGAAGTAAGTTTTAAGGCTCGACCCACTACAACAAAGCAGGCCGAGTTTGAAGAGAAGTGTGGATTGTTTGAAATATTCGGACTCTTCCCTATACCGCATCTAATTTAGTAGAAAAGTCCAGCCCCTGTGAAATGGAGCTTTTGGGCCTATATAGATCATTCCCTCACTGTCCTTGTGTTGTCAGAGCAGTTAGGGGAGTTCGCATAGGGGCAGTAACACTTGCACGATCCCGCGGTGACCATATCCCACATGTTATGTACGGCTATGGGATTGGGCTATGGGCCCAGTTTGACTCGGCCCATAGTGCGATTGTTGGTGTCTTGGGCCGAGAAGGACTTACTGGACTCAGGCTTTATTTAAATGATTCCGAGACCAAATCCACTTCGGGCCTGAGATATTTATTTTGTTAGTCATGAGCTTGTGCTTGATTCCAAGTTGGTCCTCCAGGAGGTCCTTTCTCAAGATCTTTATTGCCCATGAGGAACGTTTTAGGGCCTTGGTACATGGCCCTATCACTGGCATTAGAGAAATTCAAGAAGGAATCACTAGCACAGGAGAAATAAGGAGCACAAGCACAAGAGAGAAAATATGAGAGTCACAGAGGAAATTTAAGCAGAGTTGTTTGGCTAGGTTTCGAAAGCTTTTGTTTGTGTTTGTTATTTGGTTGTGTTATTCAAAATTACATTGTTGGACTATGCTGACCAAACACCTCAAATCTGGTTAAATTGAAATCAAACCAAAATTGACGATTGAAAACGAAATTGCAGTTATTTTCATAACAAAAATTTAAATCAGAAAAACAATGAAAATAACAATCAGTTAATGTCAAATCCCTCATAAAATAATATATGATTTCAGCACCAATATTCTAAGATGATAAAAGGCTGAAACAAAAATGTTGAATCAATCACAGGGATTAGTATTTTATCAAAACAGAAATTAAAATGAATCAGAATACTGGTAAAACATAAATTGGCCAAATCAAGCTCTGAATAGCATCCCTCAGCATTGAAATTTATTTCATCAAAAATAGATATCAGGCCACTACTTTTAATATCAATCTTCCCAGGGAACAGCAACAAAAATTTAAAATATTACAAAAAACAAAAATGACGAATTTAAATGTTCGTCTCAGTTCAGGTCTCCATGAAAATTCCACAACGCAATAACACTTCAGTAGAAGGAAAGTTTTCATTGTTGATCATCACTGACAAACCAAATAAATTGAAATAGAAAAGGTTGTGCCTTTATTTTAAAACCGAAAACAAATTCAAAAAATAATTCTATCAAATCGTGAATCGGAAAGAAATATAAAATGGGGATGGAACTCAGTTCAGGTCTCCATTTATAATCCGCATAGATGGAATTAAATTCAACATCCTCGGAAGAACGAAAGTTATAAATTTTGAATCATCATAGAACCACACCCATCTTGCACTGCACATACAGTAATAAAGTGTTTTATTAATTCTGTAAATAATATCCAGGTTACTACACTGAACATCAAGAATTTGGCTTTGTTAACCAGCAGATAATTAATTTATTTATATTCATCAAAGTGCATCTTTTCTACGGGAAATATAGGAAATTTAGTTCCCTGGATGAAAAAAAAGAAAAAGAAATACAAGGCCCCGAATTTATAAGGTATTGCATGCAACGAATACGACAAAAAACAGAGTCCATTAACTTAGATCTGGGGGTCTCATTAGTGAAATCAAGAACAGTTCTTGCAATAAATCAAGTTCTAGAATTTCATATAAAAATTAAAACTATCGAAGTTAGGCAATCTTGCTATAGTTATGCAAGAACAGGAAAACAAAACCAAACATTCGAAAAGCAAAATCAGGGAGAAAAGAACTAAAGGACAGCAGAAAATTAGCTCAGATTCGAACCATTTAACTAACAGATCTGTTAATAATCAAAATTGGTCTAATTTATCTAAAAAGTCTAGATAAATCGCACCGAAGGAATTCGAGGAGGAAAGAAGCAAAATACCTGCGATTCGAACGGCGAGTAGAAACCCTAGCCCCCCAAAACGACTTTGAACAAAAATGTATAGCAGTAGATTAGGGGAATCGCATCCTCTGCGGAGTTTTTACCTGCGGAGCTGTGCGGTTTTTTTAATCTGGTCCGTTCGTTTTTTTATCGGACGGACCAAATAAGATTTTGGCACGAATTTTAAAGCAAAATTAATACTGCCCCTCCATCATCTGAGCACTCAACGGCTGAGATTAAATCTGGACCGTCCGATCAGCTCCCCACAGCTCCGCAGGAGAAAACTCCGCAGAGGATGCTGGTCCGTAGATTAGGTTGTCTATTTGTTCTATATGAAAGCTTTCATAGGTTTTCTACGGTTGGGATGAACTCTTTTGTGCGTCGACGGTTGATAGTGCATTTTCTATGGTTTGTTGGTCCGAATTCGTATCGTAGTGTAGTACCGCAAAAGGAAATTTTTTAGAATGATTATCTTTTTAATGGATCCCGACCGTTTTTTTAACTTGGCACGAATCTCAAAGTCCAATAATAGTGCCCTCCATTTTCCTCCGAATCTCAAACCATAAAGTGATGTGCATCCTCTGTAGTAATAGAGGATATGGATTCCTGTTGGTCCTGTGCATCGCGCTGGGGAAACTTTTAGTGGATATGAACGGTGCACTGCTACATGTGTCAATGGCAACCTTTTATTCGTTTACTTAATCGGTACTGTATTCGATAAGACGGATATGGATAATATATTTTTTTCGTAAACTTATTAGATATGGATAAATATTTTCTTCTATTATCAAAATGTGTAAGGATACTAGCAAAGTTTATTACATACCCGTTATCTGATCGGGTAGTTATAATAAAAATTATATATAGAGAGAGGGAGAGAGATTGGCTAATATCAAATCAATTGTTCTTGAAATCCGTGCAACCAATTTGTTTTTAATTTTCAAAGTTTAAAAAATCGATCTAAACCGTTAGATGTGATCTCTATATTAAAATGTGGCTGGAGACCAAATTTTATATTTTTTTGGAATTTTTTTACTATTTATTAAGCCATTTTGAAAAATACTGATCTAACGATGGCTTAACCAAATAGTAAAAGTAGAAGTCATCGTTGAATCAGTGATTTTCAAAGTAGTTTAATAAATACTAAAAAATTCCAAAAAATATAAAATTTGGTCTTCAAGTACATGTTAATATAGAGATCACATCTAACGGTTTAGATCGACCGTTTGGACTTTGAAAAACAAAAAACGACTTGGTTGCACGGGAGCTCAAGAACAATCAATTGTATATTAGCCAACCTCTATATACGATCGATTGTTCCTGAGCTCCTGTGCAACTAAGTCGTTTTTCGATTTTCAAAGTCCAAACAGTCGATCTAAACCGTTAGATGTGATCTTTATATTAAAATGTACTTTGAGACCAAATTTTATATTTTTTTGGAATTTTTTACTATTTATTAAACCACTTTGAAAATCGCTGATACAACGGTGGCTTAATGTTCGCACAAAAGTGTACTACAAAGTTTCAGTACAGCAAGCTGTACCTTTTAAACCTCGATTCTACTTTTGATTCGGACTGCAAGTGTACAATCCTATCGCTGGTAATATCGGGTGTCGATCCACAGGACGGTTCAATAACTTAACTAGATTTCTACCTAATTTATCCTTAAACTAGAAGTGTTCAAAGGGGTTGAGTTGGTTGTTCAAGGTTCAATAACAGTGAATAGAACTGAAAGTAAATTAAACTGGTCTTTAAAACTAATTAAAACAAGCGTTTCCCGGGTTTCTGACTTCATCTGCAACTCTGCCTCTTGCCTGACACGACCCGTGTACTCTCGTACACGACCCCTGTCACACGGCCCGTGTGGTCTCCTACACGGTCCGTGTCACACGGCCCGTGTGGTCTCCTACACGGTCTGTGTCAGACTCGAGTGAAACTGTAGTTGTCTGATTTCTGTGCTGATTGATTCTGTATAGGATGAACTGACCATACCTGATGTTCCTAAACCTCAACTCTCGTTTGTTGGCTTAATAAACTCGATAATGGAAATACAATTCAATCCTCCTAGGGTTCTAACCAAAACTCTCGTTCGTTGGTTCGAAGGACCTAGGTTACTTGTTTGGTTTACTAAAGGTATTCAGAATCTCTCGATTGCTGAATAGTTCACCCCTCGGTTACTAATTAGTCTTCCCTCTCGGTTCATTGACTTACCTCATATACTTGGTCTGGTTGAAAGATCGAATTGGACGCAGTACCTTGTTAGACATGGCCAAGCCTAATGGTAGAAACCAAATAACAATCAAACAATACAGATAAGCAATTGAAATTCATACGCAAACAAGCAAATCCAGAACATCGCACATAATCAAACAACTATCAAATAAACAGAGTATTCGACTACATCGTCTTCCCAAGAAACTAAAGTAATTACTCAAGCATAGTTCTCAAAACAGAAAAGTAAATATAGAATAAGCAATTCATGACAAGACCACAAAATACGAAGAAGATTCGTCGGAATTCTCTCGATTTCCTCCTCTCTACTTCGTCTCCTAGTCAGTTGGTGTAAAACTCTCCTAGGGTTTGTGTTCTGTCCGAATTATCCCTTTTCTGGCCCAAGGGGTCGTCCTTTTATACTCCATAACCGTCCTCTTTTAATTAGGCATCAATCTGAAAACTTAGATTAACTGCCGGATTTGTCTGACAAGGGCCGTGTAAGAGTTGACAAGGGCCGTGTGCCTGTGTCTCTTGTCCGGGTCGTGCAGCGCTAGCATGAGAGGTCGAGTAGGGTATGACACGGTCCGTGTGGATTGTGACTCGGCCCGTGTGGGAAGTCCAGATTGCTGGATTTCACCCTTTCTTCGCCCGTTTCCTACAATAAACAAACAAAAGCGCAGCAGTACCATATTCTATAGATAATCAATGCAATAAACATGATTTTACTGTTTTGGACACAGGTTTTGGTACAAGATTAGGTCGGAAACTTAGCTAAAATAACGAGATATCACTTAACCAAACAGTAAAAACAGAAGTCACCGTTGGATCAGCGATTTTCAATATGGCTTAATAAATAGTAAAAAAAAAATCAAAAAAATGTAAAATTTGGTCTACAAGTACATTTTAATATAAAGATGTCATCTAACGGTTTGGACTTTGAAAATCGAAAAACGACTTGGTTGCACGGGAACTCAGGAACAATAGATTGTATATTAGCCAACCCCCTCTCTCTCTCTCTCTCTCTCTCTCTCTATATATATATATATATAATCACTGAAAAAAGAATTGTATTGGTTTGGTTGTGCTTAGTATGATCATATTTTTTTTTAATAAAGTACTATACATGTGTGAATTTAATATATATTTTAATATTTTATTTAATAAATAATAAAAATTATTATTATTTTAGTATTACCCGTTATTTACGTACTACCGTTTCGTTATCCGACAACCATAATGGTTAAGGGTAGGTAAGGATATGGTATGGATAAGATAATTTGTAGCGAGTAAGGGTGGAGTACGGATATGAACAATATGTAATGGATACGGGTATGAAAATGCTTTCACCCGACCCTTACCATATATGTCGACATCCCTATGCACTAAACCAATGACACAATGCAACTTAGAAGGTATTAGACAAACGACCCAAGATGATTTTGGATCGCCCGACTACTAGACTCATGCAAATTGGAAACAGATGGTAGGGGTGTAAACGGATCGGATATTATCCGATTTTCGCCCGGATCTGAATTCAAAAAATTACTTAAATTATATAATCCGTATCCATATCCGAAAAATTATAATAGATAAGGATATAGTAAGACTTTTAACTATCTGTATTTGACCGTTTACACTCCTAAACCACTGCAAATGTTCTCTATGTTCTTAAATTGATTTATTAAATTGCATATATATACTAATGATTTATTAAAATGCATATACATATATATTATGATGAACAATGTAACACTATGATATGATTAGTAACTATGGTTTTTGATAATATCATATATGTTTTGTAACCAACAAACTTATTATGAAAAATATTAGACATAATTTATGAATGAAAAAAATTATATTTAGATGTTATTCTTTACTAGAATGTACATTAGTTATTTATTTTTAATTATCCAAATTATATTCATATTCATATCCGTATTCGTATCCGTCTGATATCTGATCCGTATCCGCATCTGTTTAATATATGATATGTATCCGAAACTATTCATATTCGTATCCATATCTAAAAAATTATATCGAATAAGAATACAGTTTGACCTCTATCCGATCTGTATTTGTAGGATTGTTCTTTTAACTTGGCACTAATTTCAAAGCCCAAATAATATTGGCTCACGTGCCATCCCTGAATAGGCACTGTTTACAATTCATCTAGGCTGTCCGGTTCAATTTGCTTTGAGTCAGGTACCTGAGAGGATTCAGATTCACCCAAGACACGTTTAACATGTACAATAAGAAATAAATACATAGAATTAAAAAAAATGTTCTTTTTGATGCAAAATTTAAATAAACTTACAATAAAAGTAAAGTAAATAATAAGAGAGAGAATAATAACAAAATTTTATTCTCTTCTCCTGTGTATATATTTTTCCCTATGTTGTTTCTATCTCTCATACAAGATCACAAGATCTATGTTTGTAGACTACTAATTGTAGATTAAAAACTGTTACAATAATAAAGGACAAAATGAATACCAATAGTAATGGAGTAGTGGAGCAATGAATTGAGAATTAATATTAGAGGTTACAGAATGAACATCCACATAAATCTTATTTAATTGATTTATACCACTTTTGTAGTGTTTATGTTTTGAAAAATACTTTTGCACTCATGCACTGAAAATTTCCTATATTTAATATGCGAGTTTTTTTTTTAACATTTAAATTCATAGATTTACCTATCTAATTTACAAATTGTTCAATATATTTTTATTTTTGATTAATAAATATTTTTTGGAAAAAATATCAACACATAATGCAGAATACTTGTTGTGTTTTTCGGCAAAATCTTTAAAGAAATCATATATTGAAAAAATAACTACTCTCTTCCATTTTCATTTTGAAGCATATAAAATTTTCTACATAGGAGATCAATTTCACCTTTCATAATATTTTAGTTTAAATTATATTAAAAATAAAGTATAAATACAAAAAAGATAAAAATGAATGAGGTCAATTCTCATTCATTGAGTATAGATTCGTCCCTGATATCAACAATGGTAATTTTCTGATATATTTATGATTCACATTGATATTTATTTTTTATAAAATGAGTGAGACTACAGTACTTTGCATAGTACTAATGGGTCCATACTATAAATCGATATCTCTGTTTAAAAATTTCAAACAATCAATGACAATCAAACCACTCAAGTTAAAAATATTGAACTATCCGAAAATAGTGCCATCTATGTTTAGCTTTTTAATAGAACCAGTAAAATATTTTGTAAATATAAATTTTTGTCTCCAAGTACTTGTACATGATCATGTTGAGCAGCTTTTTGTTTTTGGTTCTTATATGACCCGTAAGTTCTATTGAGCAGTTTGAATCAACTTAGACTTTAAAGACAAAAATACTGACACAATGCAATGACTGATTTTTTTATATATATAATCGTATCAAAATATTTTAACAAACAAGTACAATAGATTTAGTTTGTATGAAAAACAGCTCATCCAATTCTGTAAATCGGTGAAGGCATTTAGTATATTTATGGTTGAGCAAAAATTTTTGCCTTCACCAGTGGAGCTGTTTCAATAAAAATCAAATTCGACATACTTATTTAGTTAAAATATTTAAATTTGATGCTATTTTAAAAAAAAAATCTCATGACCTCACTCTTTATAAAATTATTAATCTTTTTCGGAGTTAAAATTAGATTGGTTTTTCTTTCAAGTTTTCTAAAAAAATGTGATGAATATTAGAAAATATGCCGTTAATTACCTTGGTTTTGTAACACGATCCAAAATCTAATAATTAGAAAGGCAAAAGATAGGAAACTAATATGATCGTTTCTGAATATTGGAAAACCATAAAAACCAAGAATAATTTTCGGTCTGAAATTTTTTTTTCCCCAGAGATCCAAATTCAGTTTTGGTCTCTAGCAAAATTTTCAATTTTCCTTCTCCGCCACAGAAAATACAAACTAACAAATGATAGACTAAAAATTGCATTGGGTCTGACTCAAGACCGAAAATTTCATTGGGTCTTATCTCAAGACCGAAAATTACATTGGGTCTAACCTCAAGACCGAAAATAACATTGGGTCTTTGCCTGGAATTTTTTTTAATCAGTGAGTCTTCTTCCCATTCAGTGTCTCTCTCCCCATTCTCCCACTATTTTTTTTTCTACCCGTGGTCCTGTGCTCAAGGTAAGGCTCCACTCAAATGAGAGATGAAGAAGAAAGAGACGACTGATTTTTTTTAATAACCAATCTCTCAAAACAAAAAAATAACCCAAAACTGAATTTGAATTTCGGCCATTCTGGAACCGAATTTTTTTTCGGTCTGTGATGCTACACCAATAACCGCATGATCAATTGTGACCAAGTTGAGTGAAAAGTTAAAAAAAAATTGAAAGAAATGAGGAGACAGAAATTTACTTTGGGTCTGAGGTAAAATAAAATTTCAGATTGAGAATAAGTTTCGATTTTTATAATTTTTTGAAATTTCAGCACGATGGCTCTCTAACTTTGATCTTTCTATTTATGGTTTATAAAAAAATTTCACTATAGCGTATAACTCCTAAAACCCTAGTCCCCACCATTCTCGCAAAACCCACAATCCCGAAAACCCTTTCATTCTTCCTTCTTTCCGACCACCGACGGCCTACCGGCTACCGCCAGCCACAAGCCGAATCAAATGTCTTCGTCTCAACCAAACCCAACCGGACCTCTACCTCCACTTGTCCGTCCGGTCGAGATACCAGGCCGGGGCCGGTCTTTAGTAGCTTCCGGTCCGATCAAACCGGGCCAGATCATCTTATGCGACTCGCCTCTCCTCCTCTACCCCTCTTCTCTCTCCTCCCTCCCTTCCTTCTGCTCCCGCTGCTTTCGCGTCCTTCCATCTCAGCCGTTCCCTTGCCCTTCCTGCCACGTGGCGCTCTTCTGCTCTGCCCGATGCCTCTCTCTGTCCCACCCTCCCCTCTTGTGCCACGCTCTGCCTCGTCTATTATCTGTGCCTTCCTCCTCACCTGATCTCCTGTTCCTCCTCTCTGCTTATTCTCTCCCCTCCAGTTCGCTTCTCCAGTTGCTCTCTCTCCATTCCAATTCACCTTTCCCCAACGAATCAGCTCAAATCCTCCATTCTCAGCTCTGTTCTCTCATCCCTCCAAACCTCATTCCCATGCATTCCTCTCCTGAAACCACAGCTGCTCTTGTATCAAAGGAAAAGGTTAATTCTTTTTGCCTGATGAACCCGTTTAGCTCCAAAAATGGAAATGGTGAGGTCATTGGGGTCCGTGCATATGGGATCTATCTCTCAGCTTCACTTTTCAACCATGATTGCCTGCCCAATGCATGCCGGTTTGACTATATTGATGACCCAAATCAGGAGAACAACACTGATTTTGCATTCAGGGCTTTGCATGATATAGCGGAGGGTAGTGAGGTATGCATAAGCTACATTCGTGTGATCAGGGGGTACAGAGAGAGGCAAAAGATGCTAATGGAGGATTACGGGTTTAAATGTGAGTGTGATAGGTGCAATATTGAGAGTCAATGGAAGGAAAACCAGGGAGATGAAGAAGTTGCTGGAGACGAGAATGGAGGGGAGGAAATGGAGGAGATAGAAGGAGAAGAGGATGGGGAAGGGGAAATGGAGATGATGGAGGAGGGGAATGGAGAAGAGGATGATGAGGATTTTCCGCACCAGTACTTCTTTCTGAGGTATGTTTGTGAGTGTGGTGGGACCCTGGCACCTTTGCCGCCTTTGCATGGAGGTATGCTGTCAAATATGGTGGAGTGCAATCTGTGCGGTACAGTGAGAAAAGATGAGTTTGGCAATACCGGAGGTGTTTAATTGTGAGTAAGAATCCCTCTCACACGCGCGTATTTCCAATTTTGTATATTACTGATATCTTAGATAGTTGGTACTAGGTGTACCAGTAATGTACCAGCATACTACTTGACATCTGGTATCAAAATCTGATGTTTGAGTTGCTGTACTTGCTGATGCTTTGCATGTGTTGTCTGAGAAGGATTATCGGTGCTTTTACCAGTACCTATTATTGTATGGTACCCAATTTCATATTTTGTATACCACATTGTATTTCTATGGGATTCTCTAATGAAAATAAAGTACGTCTCATTGTGCAAATTGTGCTCCTCGGCCCTCAGTACCTTCCCCTCCATTGTAGCATAGCCCTTTTTATAACTCTTGGATTGTTATTTATTTTAGTTGTTTTATTTGTTCCTTTCAGGCAATAAGAATGAGATTAACAAATGAGATTTTCATATCAGATTTCTTAGGAGTTCAAGCACTGCTCCCATACTTGAAAGGAGGCATCATTTTTGCACAGTGGCAAAGAACTTCCCCATTTGTTTCTTTTTTTCCTCTTTCATTCATTTTGTTAGTTCAGATTACATTTGTTTTGTCACTAGCTGTTTTTTGTTCCTATATGATCATTTAATTAAATCAAATTGAAATGCTAATTAAGTAGTGTAAAGCACAATTATGTGACTGCACTTTTATTTTCATTTCTTAGAAAGCTGATGGTCAAAATCTTAAAATCAGCTAAAGTTATAATCAAGTCAATATTGAATCAGAAGACGCATGGAGACATCTGTTGTTGGTTATTGACATTTGGGATCCTGAATATTTTTTTTTTACCTAAACTCAGAAGTTCTCAATTTTTACATTTAAGTAAAATAGATTGACTTTTTGAAATTTAAGCAGTATGCTAGCGTCTAGAGAAAATTTTGGGGCTATAAATGTCTAGCCTTTTGAACTAAAGCGTCCTCAGATTTTAACCAGCAAGAAAACTTTACTCTCGAATTAAGTCTTCCTCGTGTCTATTTACAGATTAAGACAATCAAATATGAACTTTTTAATATGGATTAAGATTTAATCCTACTTTTATTGACGAACGACCTCAATGTGACGAGGGAACAATCAAGTTTCCATTGCATATTTAGGTCAAAATGGGCCTCATAAGAATGTCAATGGATATGTACGGCTCGTTGTAAGTGTTTTTTTTGTATTCTTATCCGTTTAAATTAATTTTATTTATATTATATTTTTATTTGTTAAGTATTAGTTTATTCATATTCTAATTCTACTTGCTCAATTTAGCGGGTACTATATAAAATTAAGAATAATTATACAATAAACTGATAACCTGTATAATCTAAAAATAATTTAGCAAATAAATATGTTACTTTAAAAATATATTTAAAAACTGTATAAAATTTATATACATCAATCACTCATAAGTTGCTAATTAAAATAATAATAATAATAATAATAATAATAATAATAATATAGTTAATTGTAGTAACAAAAAGTTATCATATGTAATTTTATATTATTGTATTAATCAATATTTTATAGGATAATAAGATACAAAATAATTCTTATTCATACTATTATCCAATAAGTTAATAAAAAAAATTTCACCTGTACCTTATTCGTTAAGCTAATTAAAAAAAATCTTATAATTTATATTAGATCAAATTCTAAAGCCTATCCTTATACAATAAATTCTGAAATCAACAATTCTCACAATTAAGTAATTAACAAATACTTTTTCTTTGGGCATCTAGCCACGGAATGGCAAACGACTTTCAGATCCCTACGAAGAAAATGATCGTTCTGATACAAAAATTAATGAAAGAAAAACTGGTGCATTGAGCCTGTAGAAAAGAAATGAGGTAGTTTGGATGACATTGAAATATTGAATCAAATTCAGTTCAATATCTCATTAGAACTATTGGATCCGCATTAAAATTCGTACTTATTTAATCCGTCCAAATTTAAAAATTTTCCGCACGAAACAGAAAAACAACGACCGCTATGCAGGGGCGGATCCAGGATTTTCGTTAGGGGGGGCAAAAAAATATCAAATCGGATTTAAATAGCTAACCAGGTTCAAATCTATTAATTAATTAAGTACTTAATAAAAAATAATGTTTTAATTTATACTTTTCAATGCTCTGACTTGTAATTTCTGATATTTTAATCTATAATTCTAATTATTAATCATAATTGAAGAAATTTATTTTAATTTTAACCCTAAATTAAACCCGAATAACAAATTAAATATGGGAGAGATAGAGTCGATCGAAATATCCCAACTTGCACTAAAACGCAAAATCCAGGGGCCTGGTTGAACTTGGGTCCGCCCCTGGCTATGTTGAAAATTTGTAGCGTTCCTATTTTTTTTACTGGACGGTAAGATTTCGGAAACTCAATTTAACTAGCTTAAATATAGAAATTGAAACGAGTAAGGTTGTTTTCCATTTTTTTCTTAGGAATCAAGATCAAGCCATGCTGATCACAAGCCTTTGAACCGTCCGATCGAATTGATAGACGGATCCGCCTTGCCGCTTCCGTGGAGCCATCCAATAATATATTTAGATTTCGTACAATGTCGAAGAGGGCCGAATCCCGCCATCCCGCCAATCCGCCATCCCCATAAATAATAGCATCAAATCAACAGATCGTGTCTCTCTACAGGTACAGCGCAGGTCCTCCTAATTTATAGCACCTCTTCTTTACTCTTGGCTTCTTTGCCTGTTCGCTCCTTCCTTAGACCGACGACCGCCAGCCCAAACCAAATGTCGTCGAACCAACCAAACCCAAACCCAAACCCAATCGGACCAGCACCCCCACTGCTTCGTCTGGTTGAGAAGCCGGACCGGGGCCGTGCCTTGATCACCACCGGTCTGATCAAACCCGGCCAGATCGTCTTGGTCGACTCCCCTCTTGTGGTCTACCCCTCCTCACTCGCCTCCCTCCCTGTCTTCTGCTCCCGCTGCTTCCGCGTCCTTCCATCCCAGCCGTTCCGTTGCCCCTCCTGCCACGTGGCGCGCTTCTGCTCCGTCCGATGCCTCTCCCTCTCCCATCCTGCCCTCCTTTGCCATGCTCTGCCTTCTCTTATCTCTGGCAACGTCACTTGGCCTGACGATCTCCTGTTCCTCCTCTCCGCCTATTCCCTCCCCTCTAGTTCGCTCCTCCAGTTGCTCTCCCTTCATTCCAATTCACGCTTTTCTGATGAATCTATAGAAATTCTTCATTCTGAACTATCTTCTCTTTTGCCTTCTAACGTTGTTCCCTTGCATTTCTCTACTGAAACCACCTCCTCTCTTATATCCAAGGAAAAGAACAATTCTTTTGCACTTGTAATCCCCATGGATCCAAAGTTTGAAGTTTGCGGGGTTGCTGGGGCCCGTGCATACGGCCTTTACCTCTGGTCTTCTATGCTCAACCACGATTGTTTGCCCAATGTATGTCGGTTTGACTACATTGACGATCTGCACCGAGAAAATAACACTGATTTTATATTCAGGGCCTTGCATGAGATAAAAGAGGGGATCGAGATATGCACAAGTTATGTTGGTGTTACTAGAGGATATCGAGAGAGGCAAAGGAGGCTAATGGAGGATTACGGGTTTAAATGCGAGTGTAACAGGTGCAAACTTGAGAGTCAATTGAAGGAGAACCAGGTAGAAGAAGAAGAAGATAATGAAGAAGAGGAAGTAAAGGTGGGGGAAGGGGAAGAGGAATTGGAGATGTCGGACATTGATGATGACGATTTCTTGCATACTGAATACTTTGAGAGGTACATGTGTGATTGTGGTGGCTACCTGGCTCCTCTGCCTCCTTCGCAAGATGGGGCGGTATCGAATTTGAGGGAATGTAATGGTTGTGGTATTGTTAGAAAAGATGATCCCGGTGGTGATGGGGATGCCAATTGATCACTAAATATAGTTAACTTTGCATACATATTATATTCTTTCTTCCTTTTTGGTTATTCAGATAGCTTCTGTTTTGTTATTATTTGTCAACTCAATTGTGTGTGTGTGTGTCTTGAGCTTTGAAATAAATCATGCTTGGAATGGCCTGTTAGGTGGTGAAAACAAAATTATTGAGCTGTTCAGTTTGTCTGGAATCATCTTCTTTTCTATATTCCTAAGGTGTTGTGATAGTGCTCACGTCAAATTAACCTGAGCATGCAGTAGTTTAACAAACATGCAAATTAAAACAAAAAAGTGGATTAAAAAAGAAAATATTTTATATAAGAAAAGCTTAAATGGAACTGTAGATTGGTCTTATTCCATAAAAGAAAACAACTTTATTCATGATGATAAATTTTTGGAAACTTGCAATAATAAAATATCCCTTTCAAGCTGGTACGATAAAGTACCAATGTTGAAAATGTAGTAAAATGGAAAGCATAGATTGACATGACAATAAGAAAAAAAAAAAATACAAGAATTAATAAACATTATAAAGTATGTATATATATATAGGCTTGATTTTTTTTTAAATATAACCAAATTTAAATATTTTAAAAGAATAAGCACTATTGATTTTGTTTCATCAAAAAACAGCTCCACCAAATCAGTGGAGCAAATGTGTTTTTGTATGCAGATCGGTGGAGTTGTTTTTCATATAATTCAAATCAATAGTGTTCATTCTTTTGAATATTTAAATTTGGTTCTATTTAAAAAAAATTTATAGGCTTATGGCTGAGAAATTGTGTGACTTAATTTGTAAATAATTTTTCTTATTATAAATTTTGCCATCTAACTTAAAAAAAAAAGGTACGTATATATACTTGTGGAGGCGGTTTATGATTAAGAGCTTTCTTCAGTAGTGAGAATAACGTCACATGCAAATAGCTCATTAAACTACTCAAAAGTTTTGTACTGAGTTAAAAATGATGGGTAAAAGAAATTAAGTTGAGCAACGATCATATGTAACTCTTGGAGACTGTTTTGTATTGGAGTACATAATTCATTTCAAAGAGAAAAGCCTTATAATTAGCTCCTGGACTTTTAAATTGGTATTTTGATCAATCAGGTCAATATATAGGATTTTGTTTCAGTTAGGCCTGTTATCTTTTAGTTTGCATCAATTGATCATTCTTCATATTTGTTAGAATAAGAAGTGTTTGTCATAATATTAGTTTGTTAAGCTAATTCCTATCTAATTACTGACACCTAAACAATTGTTTTTTTTTTTTTTTTGATAAAAAGGCATAGTATGCCCATTTCATTAGCATGAAACCATAGTTAATTTACAAGTGTCATTTGGTACGTAAATTCTAGTCAAGTGTTTAGCATAGTAGATTAATATTCTCAGCCGTGGTCAAAGATAAATAATATTATAGTAATCCTTGTTGCTGCTTAATTTGGTGGTGGTCAAAAATCCAATATTGAAAAATAAAAAATGGTTGTAGTAATGAAACCACAATATTGAAAAATTAAAAATTTTCCGCACGCTCCAATAGATGTTAATTAAAGTATGCATTTCTCTCATTATTTTTTCTTATCATTTTTCGGCAGCGGCTCTGTTTAAATTTTTTATTTATGAATTATATTGTATTTACGTCGAAAACTCTATATTTATTATCATTAACAGTATAATTTAAGAGATCTTATAAAATAGTAATTTAAAATATCAAAATGTCAATTACAAGGCGTAAAGTTCTTTTACTTCGTCATGACATAAATTTCTGAACATTTATACTTCAAAAATATCTAATTTTACCATCTGTTTTTATAAATTATATTATATTTATTCATCAGAAATATAAATAATAATGTATTTATGCAACAACGCCCTGCGAGTGCTACTTTTGTAAATTTGAGATTTTGATGCAATCAATTTCATTATTTTATGCTACAGAACAATTCAGCACCCTGTCTTTGTCAGAATATATATGTAATTGGTTGTAATTGAGACATTTGTAATATGTAAATTTAGAAAATTAGACAACAGCTAGTTTGCCGATCAATCTCATGTAATAACTGTGTCAAGTACTAAATCCAATTTAATAAATAGAACAGAGTGTCTATAGCACCTATAAACCATTCATTAGAATCACTGATGGGGAATTGAGCAGCCCATCTTTGGCCGAAAATTGGAAAAGCTGCGCAGGGATTATTGCTTCTCTGAAGGTACGAAATAGGAGAGATGAGACTTTCTGCGCATCCATATATAAATGGAGTCGTCACGATGTAACATTTGTGAAGAGTAGTTGGATGGAGAAACAGTATTTTCAGAGGTTCCATTCTTCATGTCATAATAACGTGTGGGAAATAAGAGTTTTCCGCCATGAGTTGCAACAGGACCTCGCCACCATGTAGGGAAATTCTCGATAATGTGCTTTTTTATCCAATTACAGCTAGCATAGTCCTCCAAGATATACAAATTGGCTTTCCTTGATTCATGATAATTTCTTATAATACATAAGCATCCTCTAAGCTCTATTAATGTGCAATTTTCTGCTCCATCTGCAATTGGTAACATGCGTGTAGCATCGGTCCTTACATCGAGGGAGAGAATTACCTTTGATTTTAAGTTTCCATGGAGAAGCCAATGAATAGCACCATTCAAGAATACTGGAGACACACTTTTTGCCGAGTAGTTAGGAATTAGTTCAAACTGCCTCCAATTGCATGAAGCATCCGAATTGCCGCCGAGGGTAAAAACCTCATACTTTGTACCAAATAATTTACTTCCATACATTCGTACTATTTTGTATGTGTCTGAGGAATCATCATATCCAATCCCCATGGAGAAGGCATTACTACCTCATCGTACAGAAATGTCGAAACATTCGGGTAGTTGTGCAGTTTCTCGTATTGTTGGGTTCACAACATTTATAAAATATTTTCCAGAGACACACACCAAACCATTGCAGGAGTTTGACAACGTCGGATAAGTACATGTGACAAACCCGCAAGGGAACCTAAAGTGCAATATACTAAAAGGGCAAGGTGATTTTGTTTTATAATTTGTAGAGAAAATGAACATGCTTGAATCCTTCAATGCAACAATCGGGTCATTATGACTCATTTGGTTCTTCAAGTGCTGATAGGTAAAGTGGGATGTACTCGTCATGGAAGCCCACGCCTTACACATGCTTCGAAGTTTCATGATCGACTCTGCAGGTAACCGTAGGAAAATATCGTAGATCAAATCAAGAGGAATGGAGAGTAATCTACTCGATGATCTTATATAATTGGAAGATTCTTGTACTTGCATGTGGTTGTTTTCAAATTGAATTCGGGCAGGACTCTGTCTTTGATCGTTTAAAACGCTCATGGTTCTTATTTTGCCATATTCATATTGTGGCTTTTCAAATGCCCATTTCAAGCAAAAAAACCGATCTTTGGTGCCAGGCATAACCTTTATCCCGTTGTAAGTGTGCAAGATTTTCTCTGCATCCTCACGTGCTTTAAAGGTCATGAAGCCATAATGGTCGTCTGTTTGCGGATCCTTTATGATCTTTACAAAATCTCCCTACAAAAATTATAAAATTGGTGAACGATATATGATAATTAAATATGTAAATTGTGTTTGTAGAATCAAAATGTATGGAACATATATTGTATAAATACCAATTTGCACATAAACCGGTTATCTATCCGATGAAAGCATTTAGGTACTGCATCAAAGAGAAAGAAACAAAGGCAGAGATAATTCTCATCGACCCAATACGGCAGGTTGCCAATCCAAAGGGTGTTTTCTTGCTTTTTCTTGATGTCCATTGGACATCCCCTTGGTGGCCATAAATATTTTATTTCCATGTGTAATAAAGAACAAAAATAGTGAGGATCAAGCCTCCAGAAAAGAGAATTTTAGTTTTCAAAAATAAGAAAAAAGTAACTGCGAGAAAAATAAGTTCTTCACCATATTCATATATTAATATATATTAAGAAAGGACCTCCAATAACCAATGTTGTAAAATGCGGTTTTGTTCATGCATGCGGATGGCCACCGCATACTGCATATGCGGTATGCGGCCGCATATGCGGAATTTCATGCGGACTTATATATGCGGATTTTAAACTATATATTAATTTATTTCCACTCAAAACATGCAATATATTCCCATTAAAAATCATTCAAACAATAAATTCGCACATATGCGGACCAATATGCGGACATATGCGGCTCAATCGCACATATGCAGACCAATATGCGGAAATATGCGGAAATATGTGGCCCAATATGCGGCCGCATATGAAAAACCGCATATTTGAGACCGCATGAAAATTTTCATGCGGTTTTCGACTGCAAACGCATATGCGGCCGCATATGCGGTCCATGCGGCCGCATTTAACAACACTGCCAATAACTATGGTCATATAAATTAGGAGTCACTAAATATATACAAACTATTTTTAACTCATGTTAAATTCTGATGTCAGAATCCGCAACCTAAGTATGTATGTCGAAATTCGACAGTCGAATACACCTTAATTTTTAATTTAGAGTTCTAATAATGCCCGGTGTGTAAAGTAAATGAAGCTATTTTAATTTTTGCCAGCTTCTAATAACAGAAAAACATATGAGACAGTTGATGGCATGTTGCATCTGAGTTAATTTTATCATGCAGCTTGTAATAAATACAATTTATAATTAGATATAAAAAAAGAGTTCCATCACAAGGATTAAAAATAAAATCTAATTTGGTTGTTCCAAGCTAAAAACAGAAACAAATAGAAATCGACCTTGACCCAATAGGCGTAAAGGCTAAATCAATATGAATGAGAGAATACTTGGAAATCCAGTTGCACGGTACATGGAAATCCGTGTTCTATATATAAAGTCATTGACCAGAGCTAGAGCTATGCTTAACCAGCTGCTCAAGCTCCGAAGTCCAAATACATCCCAAATGGCGCTGGCCTCAATCCACGGTCGCCTCCTCCTCTCCTCCACCTCCGCCTTCACGGTAACTGGTTTAGCAGATAATTAATAAGGTTCATTCTTTGGTTAAGAAAGACAACGAGGTGAAGGGGAAGGAAGATAGTACGTGCACTACTACAAAACTACATTCTTTTTTTTCGGGTAAAAACTGTATTGCTAATGGATTTTCTACTGCTAGATACCTACACGATAGAACAACTTACATGTCTTCTATCGGCTATGGATATGGAACCATATATGAAGTATCGGTCTAATTAACATAAACTGTGAAACCAGTCTCACGCATTCCCCTCCTCTCTACGATCCAGTCAACTCAGGCCTTCGCCCAAACCGCTTGGATCAACTGCCCAACTTGGAATGGGCGGGCCAACTGAGAGTGGATGAGATCCGGTCTACGGAGACGAGCCAATCGTTCAGATCATCCAGTGCCTCTGCTTGGCTAAAAAAAAAACATAAACTGAGAACCACATCACCAGCTATTCAAATCACACTTTAACAAAAAACTTCTTAACCGTTGGTGATCGGTTCAATAGTATTGGTAATGGACCAATGCCAACTATTACAATAGTTGGTGTTGGATATTTATACCAACGGTTCATTGATTTGACAAACGGTGTGGTCATCTTGCACCATCGGTTCGATTTAACAACCAGATGGTGTTGCTCGTTTTCCCATCTATTAGATGACCATTAAAAGGAGAACAACATCCGACGTTCTTTGACAAGAAACCAATGACGTTGAGTCTTTGTCTGTTATAAATAACCTTGTTAACCATACAACACCATTTGTTTTTTGGGACTCAACCATTGTTAAAAGTTACACAAACCTTCTGTTTTGGACAATGAACCGTTGGTATTATAATTTTACCAACGGTTCCTTGTAAATAGTCCTTAGTGTTGATATATTTTTTGTATTGTGTTGAATATCAAGATCGGATTTTTATTATATCCGACTCTGATTTTTTTTTTAAATGTTTGCGGAATTACTGATTGCAGATTAAATCACAATAAAACTGCGACTAACTAATATATTATTTAATATATTAATAATAATTACATGTATTATAATATTATTATAATAATTATTTAATATATTAACAATAAAATATATTAATTATATAATTATAAAGGAATAATAATTATTTGATATATTAACAATATATTAACAATATAAGACATTAGTTAAATAATTATTTGAAACTATTTATATAATATTATTATAATAATTATTTGATATATTAACAATATAAGATATTAGTTAAATAATTATATACTAATAATAATAATTAATAATATAACTAATTATATATTAATAATATATGATTATAATCAATAGAATTAGGCTACGATGTGGAATAAAATTAAACCACTATGTGAGGTGGTTTAATTTAGGTCGTCCTAAAGATCGGCTTATTCCACCTTAATTAGTCCGGTTCAATTAATGCTCGTTTGGCGGAATAACGAGGACTAAACTCCTTATTCCACTCTTTAGGCCACAACCAAACATGGGGTTATAAATGAAGAAAACAACTTTATCCATGATGATAAATTTTTGGGAACTTATATATCCCTTTCAAGCTGGTACGATAAAGTACCAGTGTTGAAAATCTAGTAAAATGGAAAGCATAGATTGACGTGACAATAAGAAAAAAAAAATACAAGAATAAACAATATATAGTATGTATGGCTGGGCAATTGTGTTACTTTGTAAATACTTTTTCTTAATATAAATTTTTTCGAAGGCGTTTTGCCATATATCTAACTTGTTGAGGCGGTTTATGATTAAAAGCTCTTCTTCAGTAGTGAGAATAAGGTCACATGCAAATGGCGCATTAAACTACTCCTCAAAAGTTTTGTACTGAGTTGAAAATGGTGGGTAAAAGAAACTAAGTTGAGCAACGATCATATATAACTCTTGGAGACTGTTTTGTATTGGAGTACATATGTTGTACTTGATAAATTACATATTAGAAAATGGTTATGTGTAAAATTAATATGTAGACATGTTCCTTTAAGACGAATGCCAATTCATTTCAAAGAGAAAAGCCTTACAATTATCTCCTGAGCTTTTAAACTGGTATTTTGTCAATCAGGACCGTAGGATCGCCATATTTTGAAAAGGTTTATTGCATTGTTAGAGAAAGGAAAAAATCTATTTTTTTTACCTCATTGTAATTTGTAAAGAGCATTATGAGTCTTAATTATGACGATATCAAAATTAAGGTAACTAAATTATATTAAGGAACCAAGAAATTATCCGTTGCTCTAATGCACCTTACAAAAACAAACATACATAGTCAAGTCAAAGCTGCCCAATATCTTCTTTATTGCTCATTTCTCTCGCCCCACTCGGCCACTCCCTGCTCTGCACGCCAAATTCTAAAGAAAATTCTCCTCTTTAAACGGATTAATTTTGGGCCATTTCACTGATTATTTTAGACCCAATTTGAAATGCTCCTCTTCTCAACAACTAACAAGATTTAATAATGGCAATATTTAAATCAAAACTTGAAACAGTAAGATTCTGTGACGCAAAAGAGTAAGCACACTAGAAACATTGCTATTATGCTAGTTATCATATACATGATAAACTTGGCATTATGTAATTTATTTCAAAGAGGGGGACACTGGACGAGAAATTTTTTTTTTTTTGAGAAAAAACAGGGATCAAGTCCCTGTTTGCTTTATTAAAACTGAAGGTTACAATACGAAACCTGTTCAAAGGGAATTAACAAAACCGTGGTTCAACAAGGTTGAACCGTAATAAACTGAGCACAAAAATGAAAGACAAAAAACCAGAAAAAGAAGACAAAGCTGCGAAAACAAAATGAAAAAACTCCTTTGTCAGTGTGCATAATTCCACTGCTCTTGTACCTCTTCTGCCAATTCTTGGACATTTTTAGATTGATCTCTAAAAATTCTATTGCATCTTTCTCTCCAACATATAAACATGACCAGTAGCAAGTTTTCCTTTGACTTCAAATCTCCTTTTTTCTGTGCTATCCATTTATGTGCGCCTTCCTCTTGTAAATCCCTTTGCCAGTTCCTGCTCGGTAACTGAAATTTACCAGTAAGTGTTGCGTATACCTCCAAGGATACTATGCATTCGGAAAACAGATGTTTGATGGTTTCGCCTTGTCTTCTACACAATACACACATACTTGGTATATTCCACTCTCTCATCTGTAAGTT
This sequence comes from Carex arenaria, assembly GCA_964058825.1. Classification (NCBI taxonomy): domain Eukaryota; kingdom Viridiplantae; phylum Streptophyta; class Magnoliopsida; order Poales; family Cyperaceae; genus Carex; species Carex arenaria. The sequence continues at coordinate 76,238 of CAXKVW010000389.1, read as the reverse complement.
TTTAGCCGTCAAATTTTTTTTGTAATAAGTCAACCAACCAAAAATCTTTATTCTTGGAGGAACTTTCATCTTCCATATTCTATTGACATTCTCTTTGACATATGGTTCATCTTTCATCCCCTGATACACTGGACGAGAATTTAACAAGAAGATTAAGTAAGCTGGATTTTCTTCTAATTATTAAGCTATCTTTTAATTCTAACTATAATCTTTCATCCTTTAAATGTGAGGGTACGGTTCAACATCAATTGAATGAGTTACTAATTGCATCTATATGACAATGGAATAGAAAAATATTTCTTTGTACTTTTGCATACACAACATTTTTATGATATACAATTGGTAAGATTTACAAGACGAATATATACATTGCTTTATACAATAGTCAACTTGAGAACTCTTAGTTGTGTTAAGATTTTTGGGATCTCCAATCAACCCCTCCCACCAAATAATATTAATAGCATCATGTAACAATAAAAAATAAAAAAACTAATTAATGAATGAGTATTTCATAGCTTATTTTCTTAGTTCAAAACATTGATGTCTCAAGTTGAAACTGTAAGAGATTGGAGAAAAACTAATTGAAACAACACTAGAAAATTCAGAGGCATAATTGATTCATATTGGTACATATATAGTTTATTGATTCATTGTTCAATGTTTCATAGCTTTATAAGAAAGTGGAAAATAATTTATTAAATTTATTTTGTATTCTTTTGAAAAAATATTTTTCAAATTGATTTAGGAATCTCGAGATTTTATATATTAATTTGATAATGTTGAAAAACTAAGAGCAATTAAAATTTTGTCCGCTAAACATTGTCATTTTTGGTGAATTCTCAGCTGCCTAAAGGTTTCTACTCCAACTGTTTTCGTGCCGTGTCATCTGAGCAGTTTAGTTGCATAACTTGCAAACTCACATTATTCTTCTTTGCTCGATGCCACTCCTGCTTTCACCCCGTCCTCCTCTGCATGCATTGCCTTCTCTTATGGATGAATTACAATTAACTTGCTTTCTCTTATGGATTGATAAAGTCTTTATATTGATTTGACAAAGTATAAATATTGATTTACAAAAGTGGCTGTTTTAACATTTTAATATTCCTTCAGAAAGTCATAATATTAAATCTGAAAGTCGCAATACTGATTGATGTTGATATACGACTTTTGTGTTTAAGGCTCTGGATTTGATTGGAGAGAGCCAAGCAATCTACAGGAGTTTCATTAGTGATCATCTCGAGATGGAGTACAATGATAGGATTGAAATGCTAAAAGATTTACATGGCATTGAGTGCAAGTGCCATAAATGTGATACAAAGAAGATATGGGGGGGGGGGGGGGGGGGGGGGGGGGGGGGAAACCAGCTGATAGTAGACAAAGGGAAAAGGCAACTGATCGATCCATATGCACACTTCATAGATCATCACATGTGTCCTCATTGCGGAGATGGCTGCTTGGCACCATTGCCCCCTTCGCAAGATGGGGTAATATCTACTTTGATGCAATGCAACAAAGTGGTGTTCAAGTCACGAAAAATCAACTCGAGCTTTCCACTGCTGAGGATGCTAGTAGTAGTAGTCACTAAATTAGCTATTAGGTCCACTGTTGTAAGATACAAATTTCCTATTAACATTGTCCGGTTGATTTGATTCATTATAACTAATTTAGGATTAATTTAGATACAAAAATAATGCGGCAAGGTCTGAAATTATAACAAAGCAGTATTGGTGATTTTAGAAATAAAGCAAAATTTGGCGAGTATTTCGGGAATAATTCGCATATTTGTTCAACCATTTCATGAAATATTCAATTTTTTTCAGTAATTATGCATATATTTTGTAAAAAACCGTGTAATTTTCCTATGATCATTCATGCAACGTTCTGAGAATCATAAATTCTCCAATGTACTGATGCAATTGGGAATACATTCTGGATAACCCTGCATATATAAGACTGAAATGTTAGAGAGATCTCAATCTGAATTTTATATTCATCCTATCTTTCCAGAAATTGCAGACGAAACCCCCCCCCCCCCCCCAATAAATTGTTCAAGAAATTTAAAAGAAAATACACTAGCATGTGTTAGCCCAAAATATATTTTATGTTTTCACGAATTGAATTGTGATAACAATAAAAATGTTCTATATCTAAGTAGTAAAACATACAGAATGCATCGATGAACTTATTATGAAAGGATAGTATTTGTTACAGTATATAAAAAAAAAAAGTGCTAAGGCTAAGCACCTCTATTTTTAACTTAATAGTTTCTAATTGTTTTTGGATATGTTTAAACTATGTAGGCTTTTTTTCTTAACGTTTTGTCGTGCCTTTTTAGTTCTATTGATACTGTAATGTTTATTATTATTAATAACTGTTAAGTTATTTCTTTTTTATTAATTAGTTGCCTTTACTTCTCAGGGGATTGCGAAATGGAGCTCCTGTCTAGATGTCTTTGGCTTGGAACTGTTTTGCGATCTCTTTTCTTTTTTTCAAGGAATATACAAGTTTGCTGTGTTGTTTGCCTACAAATAATGCACTTTGTAGTGTTGTCAGATGTAGAGTAAACCGTGGTTTGAGATTAAAGCAGTTTTTAAAAATTAGTGATGTGAGACAACTAAATAATTTCTTTTGGACCTAATCTCAAATTTGATAAATTTTGATGTTTCTGTCCTTCTCTTTCGAGTTATTTTTTAGTTTGTGATGCCATCCGCTCTAAAACCAGCAAACCAGTTTTACTTGAAACCAGCACACTTGGTTATCTCAGATCTTACATTGTTGGCCAGAAATAGATTCTCAGCTTTTTTGTAAGTCTCTAGCTTCATGTTAGCATGACATGATACAAGTATATGAGGAAATCAAGTGATATTTCCTTTGTAGGTTTGCCATTTCCCAACTAATTCAGTGAAGCAATATGAAAAACCTAAACAAGAAATAACGTTAATATTACCAATCACATCTAATCATACGTCCATCTGCAGGACAAATGGCCATTACGCTTCCAAGTGGGATACATAATTATCCTACGTACTTGAACAAGAATCCCTACTGTACATCAGAAAAAGAACCCCTACAGAACATAGAAACCAACTATGATCGTATGATCGCATATAGGATGCACACCTCCTGTGTTCCATTTTAGAAGCTCATTTCCCATCAGGTGTAGTTACATAATAACTATGGCTTGACCGTTTCTTCTTGTGGGTCCTCCAGGCAAACGGCCAATTCTCACCACCAGCACCCTCACTATTCTCCTCGTTATTCCCCTCACTATTCCTCTCTCCATCAGAAGAGGCTAGAGCCGCCGACGATGGGGTCCGCCTAGCCCTGGCCACACTATTTATTTTGCTAAGATCCTCTCCTTCCTCTACAGCTTTCATCCACTGCACATCACTCAATAAGTCAGTGTAGATCACCTCCTTGCGCTGCCTCTTGCCAAGGACTAGATTGCTTAGTGGATCTGGGTTTGATTTTAAAGAGGATTCAGGGTTCTCATATAATACCCATTCAGGCACCTCATCGTCTTCCATCAGCCGCGAGCGGTACCTATTAAGAATATAACATAACCGGATAAAATCAACCTTCTTAAAACGATGTGGGCCTTGCAGTTGGTCTTGAATCTAAGCTATTTGCAAAATAAGAACATCCATCATGCCTCAGTTTTACAAATAAAACCCAACATGCTGTAAGAACCAACAGCAAGAACGTTGAACTTTCAAAGTGAGATCAAACTTCAAATGAAGCGAAAAAAAGAATACTAAGTTGCTTTAATAATTTGTTATTTCAGTCCTTTTAGTGCTCAGGACGGAAGTTCATTAGGTTCAAGGACTTTGTATCACTCGTCAATCTAAGTATTAGTTGCTAATACCAAAATAGAAAAAAAAAAAAAAAAAAAAAAAAAAAAAAAAACAGAGATTTTATAGCAAATGAGACATTGATATATTGATTGGTATTATTCACAATTAAAGGAAAAAAGTCGGGTATAATTTAATGAATACCTCTCTCTTTGACGCCTCTCTTCATCCATTTGCTCAAAAAGCCAGAATTCTTCTTCATTTCGAGCTGCCAGACGGTTTATTTCACGTTCACTGGGTACATCTGTGCCTAAAGAGCTTGTGCCCTTCTGCATAATTTCTTGCAACAAAGCTCTCCGCTCCTTTGCTGCATTTGTAAAATAAACAAAGAGAAAAGCAATGAAATGAGGTTCTTTGTCTAAGAAGAGTATTGCCTAGAAATGAAAAAAGCATGGAATTTTCTACAAAAAAAAAAATCAACACAATTTATGATGCAAATCTGACTGCAAACAAGCAACATCTGTTTTCAAGCTTGAAATATTTTTCATTAATTATTAATTTATATCAAAGCAATCCTTCAATTTATCGGATATTAAATGATAAAATATAATAGTTTCTTCTCCTTCACCAGTAAGCAAGAGTTTAAATGGCATGACTGACAGAGGAAAGATTAGCAAATCTGAATTTAAGAATTAAATTAACGAAATAACAAATCAAAGTTCCAGAAACCCTTTACCGGTGGAGGTGGTATTGAACAAGCCGGCCTGAATAACCTTGGCATCAATACCCATTTTCTGCTTGGCACGGTCTAAAATCTCCTCCTCTATCGATCCAACACTAACCAGCACAAAGACCCTGACCTCTTTTTTCTGTCCAATCCTGTGGGCTCGATCCTCAGCCTGCTGATCCATCTGCGGGTTCCAGTCACTGTCGAAAATAATCACTGTGTCGGCTGTCTGGAGATTCAACCCCAACCCGCCTGCCCGTGTGCTCAGCAAAAACATGAAGAATGGTGAATCTGGTGCATTAAATTTCTTGAGCAGCACGCCTCTCTCCTCAGTCTTGGTTGAGCCGTCGAGCCTGAGGTACTTGAAGCCATAGAGCTGGAGGTATATCTCAAGTACGTCGATCAGGCGGGTCATTTGGGAGAAAAGAAGAACTCGGTGGCCAGCTCTCTCGAGTTTTGGAAGGAGCCGATCAAGTAACTCGAACTTGCCTGATGCTCTCACAATTTCCTCCTTCTGCCACATGTTGTAATCATTGACAAAGAGGTAAGGGTGGTTGCAGCATTTTCGCAGTTGCATTGAGAGGTTTTGGAGTGACTTTGACTTTATTCCTGGTGCAAATAAAAGTCAAAAATACGAATACAATTAGTGATAACTTATGGCATACATATACGTTCAAGTCAAGAAAAGCTAGTAGCGTATAGAGGTGGTGGTGACCAAACTCTGAAAGTGCATGAATACTGACAAGCTTGGTTTACAATCCCTGACTTTCTCATATCCGATCAAATATACAAAATAATGGAAACACATGGTTTTAGACTTTTAGTGCAAAGTGGTAAAGGAAGAGAAGCAATTGCTATGTTATATTGCATCTGTGACTTCAACAACTACTGGCCCTTAATTTTGTTGCATTGACAAAACAATAGAACAAACAAGATTAGTACATGCATATTGCCAAAGACCCTTCGTTGGAAAAAATAAGTTATTCAACTATAATGTTACTGTCCTTTTAAAACTTAGACAAATATTGGTCTCTTAGAAGAATTTGAGAAGGACATTTACCAGCCTGGAGCCCAACACGGCCCACATTGGTGACCTGATGATAGTAGATCTTTTGCCAAGCAGATAGGTCCGATTTTAGTATAACTTGTGTCTTTCCGGGGAGAAACTTCTCCACCTCGTCCTTTTTCCTCCTCAGTAGGAAGGGACGTAACACCTGAACACAAAAAAGAAAATAATAAATCATGTTTTTAAGATGACCTGAGAAGTAGTTTAAAACTTCCAAATTAATACAATAAAATTTCAAAGACCTGAGAGGATTAAAAAAGACAATATCTTATAAAAGAGAGGCTGAAAGGGACTATAGTCTTGTTCCACAAAAGAAAACAACTTTATTCATGATTATAAATTTTAGGAAACTAAACAGTAACAATAGATCCTTTTCAAGGTACAAGTACCAATTTAACTCCAGTAAAATGGCAATCATTGATTGACAATAAGAAATAAACACAAGAATAAAACGAAAGTACATATATATATTTACTTGGTGGAGGCGGTTTATGACTAGAAGCTCCTCTTCAGCAGTGAGAGTAACATCACATGCAAATGGCGCATTGAACCACTCCTCAAAGTTTTGTACTGAGTTGAAAATGGTGGGTAATAGAAAGTTGAGTAAGGACCATAACTCTTGGAGACTGTTTTGTATTGGAGTACCGGTCAATAGAAGCCTGCGCCGGATGTTGTACCTGATAAATTAGATATTGGAAAATGGTTAGGTAAAATATGTAGACATATCAATATCAATCCAACTTTTCAAATAACAGATGGTTCCTCTAAGATGTATCCCAATTCATTTCAAAGAGACGAACCTTACAATTAGCTTCTGAACTCTTAGCATTTTAATCAATCCGGTCAAAAGGATTTGTTTCAGTGAGACCTGTTATCTTTTGGTTTTGCATCAATTCCGTCATCACATTGGTTAGAATTACAACAGAAGAAGTTTTTGTCACAAATATTAGTTTGCTAAGCTTCCTTTCTTACTAACACGGTAACACCTAAACAATTGTCATTTGGTGAATTCTAGTCTGTTAAGTGTTTAACATAATAGATTGATACTAAAGCTTTCAAATGGCAAGATTAACTTGAACCCAATCATTTTGAATCAGATAACCTTTTGAGCCAAAAGTTGCTCAAAAAGAAAGCAGATAAGAGAGAAGAATAAATTGATGTACAGTCTTAGTCAACTTTTCATCTTATAAATTGCAAATCAACTCAAAAAGCTGATGTCTTGCCAGTGGTCAGTTTCTCCAACTCTTGAGCACTAAAATATCCTACTAGCTAAACCCACTAGCCTCCATCTTTCATAATAAGGTTTAGAGGCATTGATAAGATGTCTTTTGATAATTTAACAGGGTTTTTATTGCAACCTTACAAAGATAGGGGAAAATTGAACAAACTAAAGCTTAAGACCACATTGGATATAAAAGGAAAGTTCTAAAATAATCAGGAGCCATTTACATATGTTTGTATCAATTAAATTAATCCTTGATAGATTGAAAATAGAAGAATCTACCATACCCGGTAACTAAGGTGCGTGCAAGAGCGCACTCATGGTTTTTCAACCGGTGACCCTCATCGACAATCAGATAGAACCAGTGAACCTTGTTCAGATACTTCTTGTCCTTCATTATGAGGTCATAGTGTGTCAGCAAGACACTGAACTTACCGTCACCAAAATACTCTTCCCTTATTGCTTTTCTCTGTTCTGGCCGGCCATCATACAAGATCGCTGTGACACTGCATGCGTTGAGCGAATTTATGTTATAATAATGTTTCGCTCTTCATAAATCAAATACGGAAAAAGAACAGAAGATTTGGAGCTGTGGCTGGACAAAGGAAAGGGCAATTTTATGTGTAATCACAGCAAAATATAAAAATATAATGCTTATAATCCACTGTAACAATCAACAATTACCATGCATATCCCTGTAAATATGAAAAAAATAGTATAATACACAAGATACCCCCATAGCAACCACTCATCTCACTAGTCTTTCTACAGATAAACAAGGAAAAATTTCATGCACACAAAATCAAATAAAAAGTATGTTCCTCCTGAGAACCATTCTTGCAGAGGCAATGCCCTTGGTGTGGGAAATCGCATGTTTGAAACCCAGATGGGAGATCCCTTATGGATATTAAATAGTTGGGTGGCTTGACCTCTGACCTTTACCTTCCCAATTTGTGTTTTGACTGAAGCACAACTCTTTGTATGAATTGTTTAGATATTCACCAAATTAAGTTTTCACACGGTGATCTATTAAAGAATTCTTAATAGATGGGAGATCCCTTATGGATATTAAATAGTTGGGTGGCTTGACCTCTGACCTTTACCTTCCCAATTTGTGTTTTGACTGAAGCACAACTCTTTGTATGAATTGTTTAGATATTCACCAAATTAAGTTTTCACACGGTGATCTATTAAAGAATTCTTACTGAGAAAACCTTAAGAGGATAAATTGAGTTTGGAGTTCAAATTCAAGGTTTACAATGTTTGCTAGGATAAATTTGAAAAGATGAGGAACAAGAATGGATTAAAGTCAATTTTTCTGCATACTAATGAGGTATCTATGATGTTTTGCATTTAAAAATTTACATACATCGAAGTAGTTTTTCTTTGTTTCTTTTATTTTTTGTATAAGTATAACAAATTTCCTTGCAAGTAAGAAAAAAATTTAGGATGAACTCTTAATTGGGACAAAACTAGGATATATCAGTGGCAAATGTTAAAATAAGAAAGAAAGCTTACAAAAATACAAAAACAAGGAAAGTAAATTTGTTTCAGAATTTAAAAAATAAAGGCAAACCTTGGTGCCCAAGTAGCGAACTCGTGGGCCCAATTTGGTAAGACGGCCTTGGGGGCTATTATCATGTGTGGCCCTGTCACACCTTTGTTCTCAATCAAGTATGAAATCAGAGCTATGGTTTGAATTGTCTTCCCAAGACCCATTTCATCAGCTAAGATTCCATTTAGATTGTTATTAAATAGCGAGAGCATCCATTGAAGCCCTTCAACCTGGTAATCCCTTAATTTTCCTCCCTGAAGCATTTTGGGTTGCTCAGTTACCTAAAGAAACAGGGAAAACAAAAACTGAGAAACAGAAGTAAAGAACAAATTTTCCACCTTTGACCCAGTAAAATTTAACTGCTGTGCTGTTTATTCTATTTCAGGTGGTACCAGAAAAAGAATGGCTCTCCTATTAGGCTATTACCAGAAAAAGAATGTAGTCAAATAGAGGACAATAAGTTCTTCTAAAGGACATACCCAGTCAGTGACAGAATCCACACTATAACAACATGACTCATAATGTTATATATTTTATTTTGCAGTTTTATTTTGTGCACATTCTGCCAGCTTTGGCTAATGTTTTAAAAATAGCTTTTTTTATTCTCAATGAATGTGACTCTGCATAGAAATTTTCTTCAGTTGTTTCTCGATCTATTACAGCTTCAGTACAAAAACAAAATTACCTACTTTATGTGAAACTAAAGTCTTCGATGATTATATTTTGGGTTTATATTATTCATTTATGCAGTCTTTTTATAAAATTGCCATATGTTTTCCACTCATCTAGTTTTTGCTCCCCCCGAGGACTGAAATGTGTCACCTAACATTGTGAGAACTCACCCCAACCATTTGCAACCACTAACCCTAACTATCAATAATTGACTATCTATTCCATACAAGCATGAGCAAATTGAATTCAACATCACCTTCTCTTCAATAGCATGAACAGTGGCATTGTACTGCCTCTGCCCATCAAGCCAAGCATTACTCTTCTCTCCCTCCTCATTCAGCTCCGTAACATCCTCCTCCTCTTCATCCTCCTCTTCATCATCATCATCTAATGAATCTGCCTTTTCCTGAGAAGAAGGGTCTGTAGAGCCAGGCTTTTTTGATACATCCTCTGCGTCCTTCTGGCGTTGGACCGCAGCACCGAGCCGAACGAGTAGGTCGTTGGTCTTGCCAAGGAGCATCTTGAGGCGCTCGTTCTTGCTCTCCTCCACCATGCGCATATATGCCTCTTGGTCATCCTTTTGTAACAATTGGAGTCGCTTCTTTTCTGACTGGCTCACCCTCTGCTTTGACCGTGAGTGCCACAACTAAATGAGAGAAAGACACAAAGAAATATATGAGTTAGATACATTAAATCAGATAGCTGCTCAGTGGATGTAATATAGGTTCTGATGACTCAATATAGGGGCAGTTGGCAGATCAGGAAAACAGAAATGTGGTAAGAGTTATCTGATTTCTCCAGTTCTCCAAACTGCACTTACCTAGTTCCAAGATTTGGGACTACTTTTGCAACAACAATGCCAATCCTATATCACTGATTGCACAAAACCCACCCATTATTATATCCTACAATCCAAGAGATACTGTACTCTGCATTTCACCCTTCAGTATTCGCATCTTGTTGTACCTTCAATTATGTAATTATGGCTCAACTAACTCAACATGTGACATTTGACCATGTGCAATAAAGCTTCATTTCATCCAAAATTTGCCTCATTTTACTGTCAACCATGCACTATCCCTCAATTTAACCTCAACAGAGCAGTACAAAGCCAAATTCCTCAATTAAACACCTATTGTTTGACGAAACAGCAAATGAGCCCATGGCAGTTTTACTCATAAAAGATCGAGTAAGATACCTACCAACCAGTATATGCAACAAAATACTGCTATCATATCAATCAAAACTGTACCCAGAAAAGAAAATCAGTTGTGTTAAACTACAAGAGCAAGAAAAATGATTACAATAGAAATACAGACAAAGCTGTACATTTTCAGTTTTAAACACAACACTATACATGTACAGATAATGCTGCATAACAGAATGATAAAGAAACCAGAGAGTTGAATTTAATAGATACCAGAACCCCATCATTTCTTTGTTTTCTCCTCTTAAAAGAAGCCTGTTCTCGCGCCTGGAATTCACGTGCAATGTTGAGGATTTCAGCAAAGAACTTTCTCTTGTTCATCTCTACCTGGTTCTTCTCCTCTTCCTCCATTCTCAACATTCTCTGGAGAAAATAAAAAGACAAGACTATAATTGATGCCTTCAAAATAATTCAAAACATTAAACAAATTTTAAATAGGAGGAGGATGCCCCTGCAAAACAAAGGAAGTATCTCATGTGAGAAATATCATGCACATCCCTGAAAAAAATACAAAGTTATGTACAACAGTACAAGCCTACAAACATGAAGAACATTAGCTCACTCCTGCATCCATCATTACACGCCTAAACTAACCATCCATCTCATTAATTGCCTCAACCAAAACAAGGGAGAAAAAAAGGGGAGGGGGAGAGGGGCGTTACAGGTAATTTTAAGTAAATAGGAAGAGGGAATAAGAAATACACCATGGTCTTCAAGGGCTTGTGAGAATCTTCCCAATGTGCAGGGGCATTTGTGAAATTTTGATGTACTGTAGGTGCACACAAAAAATTGTTTCTTAAGAGAGAAGAATGTCTGAGCAAACCTCATTATATCTCCTCCTCCTTTGGCGGTCATCCTCATTCACAAAGGTTGGATCTCCAATGCTAAAAATGGTGGGAGGAAATGGCAAGCGCATCATGCCCCAGTCATAAAGCTGCCTATCCGGGTTCCTGCATTTCTCTGTCAACCAATAATCCCCACTCAACTCTGTCCGGATCTTCTTCTGCAACTCCAATAACTGTGCACAGCAAAATTGCATACAAGTAGTAAATAACAAGAAATGATATAGAAAGGGCTCTTTCTTTTTCTTTCCAAATCAAATCCCATAATTTATCTTGATTGCAGTACAGCCCACAATATAAAGTTTTTCACAGCCAACTAAGTAATAGCATTTTAAAGGGGTTTCATATTCAGTGTTTGCATTATATACACATCTCAGATTGCTCTTAAAGCAAAAATAGATGATCGAGAATTGTGTTGTATCACAGAGTGTAGGAAGTCAGGCTGACAAGGTTTTTGAAGTCAGACTGAAAAGATTTAAAGGTCAGTATAAAGATCCAGGGTGTCAGACATTCTCCAAATAAAGGAAAAAATAAAAAGACAAAAGGAAATGAAGAATATTTTCATTTTTTTGTTTTGTTTTAGCAGTCAGACTGACAAGATTTAAAGGTCAGTATAAAGATCCAGGGTGTCAGACATTCTCCAAATAAAGGAAAAAAGAAAAAGACAAAACGAAATGAAGAATATTTTCATTTTTTTGTTTTGTTTTATTCTTAATGTTCCACTCAACAAGTGCTAGTCTGTATGTGGATCCATTGTGTGCAAGAATATTAATTGGAGAATTTGATTCATCAATGGAGAACTGGCACTAGTACTGCTTTTACCAAGCAATTGCTCTGAAATGCTTAAGCTCATAGGAAATCCTTTATAATTATTTAATACTCAACAAATCTTTATGTCAACAGAGCCTTTTGGGAGTTCCTTATAAAAAGTGTAGTAATGCTGGATTTTAGTTGCTATAATATAAGCTGCAATATTAATTACAAAGGAGGTAAAATATTGGGTCTTTGCTAATTCTACCAAATGTTGTCTCCAGTTAGTACATACCTTTAAGCCATATAGTTCCAACAAGCATTTCATTTGCATATCTTCACCCCTGCTTGATGGTAGAGCTGATAAAGAAAATAATGGCATTAATAAATGCAAAAATTGCACATATAGCAAAAATAACGGAGATTGGTAGAAACGGTAACATCAGTATTTACTAAATGTGAAAACTATACATGTTCTACTGGTTTTGTTCAACCAAAATAGCCAAATTATAGAAATTAAAATCCGTCAATAAGTTTGCTAATTCTAGCAGCTCTAATTTAGCAGCCAAAAAGAGTATATACATCGCCAAGGCTAGATTTCCTAGCAATTTCCCTATGGAAGTAGTACCAGCAGGCTCAACCAACAAAATGTACCAGGACCCACTTTAGGCTCAAAGCACATTGGTGTCCAAAAAGAAAATGAAGTACAAGCAATAATTTCTCTTTCTGAACTGCAATCCCTCCTCAACCCCCCACCCCCCCCCCCCCCAAGCAGACTCATATTATCTTTTCCAAAGAAACGTAATTTTCAGAACCAACTGGCCAAGACTAGCAAGTAGAAACAACAGTAAACAAGCCTAATCTTAATTTGTGTCATTTGTGATGTGGCATTCGATTTGACCATGTTCCTGGAAATCATATTTTATTCCAACAGAAGCAGTCATTCCAACTCTCACTACCCAGACCATTCCTCACTCCATAGGAGGCAGTGAACTGTGATGTGGTTCTTTACTAGTTATAATCCTGACAGTTAAAAATTAGGTAATTTGAACTAGAAGTGTATAACAGAGGCCATTTTCTGGTACTAATAAGATAGGACTATTATAGTGGAGGTCTTTTAAGAAAAATATATATGCACACTAATCTAAGCTAGTATTATTTTGTAAACTTGGATATATAGGCACATTTATCTAACCAGCATTTGGGCCTTTTCCATTTCAAAAGATAAAGAGAGAAAAAGAAATATGGTAACCCAACTGAACCAAAATTTCGTCTCCAGCATCAAATAGAGCTTTGTAGACACAGTTATGAAATGGTTCTCACTAATGGGAAGATAAAATATTTGGTCATTCTTCTTTAGCATAATCTTGTTTATTATAGGTATTATTTCTAAATATCCCAATAAAATGTGTACAAATTGTAAAGCCTCTCAGTACTAGTTATCACTTGTAAACAGAACCCAAAAAGTAGCCTACCTTCAAGCTCTGTTAGGCGATGCTGGATACAGCTGCTAAAACGTCCCTCTTCCAGGGATTTCAGCTCAGAGCTAGATATGTTTTGTAGTTGAAAGCTTTGGATTGCAGCCTCTAGCTCTTTCATCAAGGCACCATCATACTCCTGAAAAGTGCAAAATACATTAACTTTCCTTAAAAAAAAAACAGACATACCACTGTATCAGTAGTTCAGTACCCACACAACATCAGCATGAAAAATGTGAATTTCATTTCATCACATCTGTGTGAGGTTGGAGGGTTTGAAGTGTTGAAAATAAGAGATTTTTTCAAGAAAAAATAGTGGAGAAGACATTTGATTGCCTCGAATTTGAGTTATTGATGGTAGTAGTTTTCCATGGACCAGGATATACAAATGAGTTGAAAATTCATTATGAGCAACAATACATGATCAGCCAGCGAAGTTCCTATCTAATATTACAAGATGACAATATGAATTTGTGTGTGTATCTAGATAACAACAATGTTAAATTAATAATTATTTTTAAAATATGACAAATACGAAAATCTATGTATAATTGGATAACAATATAAAGCAATTTCATAGGATAAGAGCTTATAACTCACAAGTTTATCTAATTATAGTGAAGGTAGGGACTATGTACAAATAATCAGATATGTTGAGTTTTATCACAAATGTTAAGAAAGATTTGATTGTATTCTTCCATTATGAGATGAAAATAAGGACCTATCAAATTCCTTATCTATTATATTTAATTGACCAAACACAATGAAAGCCATATGTTTATAACTCATTTACCCATAGTTAAGTTGTACAGGTACAAACTATTATACTGAAAATACAGAGGGATGAGGGTAACTGCAAAATTATTCTCTCTGAAAAATTACTAATTCAGAGATCAAATTACAAGAACAGTGATTCAATTCATCAAAAATTAACTCTTAGCATTCAATAACCTAAAAATCTTTTGGAATATATCAGCCAAATAAAAGGGGGGGGGGGGCAAATGAACAGAGAATCTAAGAATATTGCCTGAGCAAATTTAAGATGGAAACAAAAAATTTAGCAAACCTCATAACTATGAAAATGGAAAACAAATAACTACTAGGCTTCACCACCAGATGAAAATTCGCAATATTAAGTGATGTACCAGGCTGAGGAAGTAATTTGCACTAACAGAAACTAATTTCGGAGAACTAACAGAACCACCCGAACTAATCTGAAATTTAAAACCCTAATTGTCTTCGCAACAGTTATCATATAAACCTTAGTCCAAAGTAGCACGATTATAGATACAGACATAATTTCCATTAAACATACCGAATCTTTTCCCTCCTCTTCTTCATTTTGACCATTGTATATCTCTGAAACAGCCCGGAACACATCTGGAGGAAGCGGTAGGTTTCGCGAGATCAAATTGAGAGCGGCGATCAACACCTTCGCTTTCTCTATCACACTTTCAGATGAAGACGAAGAAGAAGAAATCGATGGAGGAACAGACGAGGGGTGGATAGCAGGGTTCTCCACCGACGCCGCCATGAGGGGAGAGAGAGAGAGCCCTCGCGCTCTAATTCCCTCGCAGTTCAAAAAGGAGGAGGTAACGGTTGATAATTCGAGGGAAATTCTTCGAGGTTCTGATTTCAATTCTTTTATATTTTCTGATTTCGCTCTTCTTTAGTTGGGGATGGGATCGAAATCGAACAATTTACCAGAGGCGGACGCGATGAAGGGCAGGAAAGGAAATTCGGGGTAACCTATAATTTTGTTCTCCTAGTATTTATCGCTGTTATTAAAATCGGACCGACCGGTTTTTTCGTAAAAAAACCCGACCCAGTGGAAATTTATAAAACCAGCTGGTTTTTTCTTGTTCGACAAGTAACGTAATTAAAGCAAACACAAATAAGGAAGTGCACAGAATCTTTTAATGTGATCTGATTCAGATATATTTCCTTCGTACTTATTTTCTATGGATTCGAAAGATGGAAAAAGAGAAAGTAATCTGCTGTATATTTTCATTTCTCTAAGCATGAGATATGTAGAAGAAAAAAATTATGAACGTTATTGATTTTGACTTCCATTTTTATTACTTTTAGATAAAAATTTATTCATTTAGCATATTACACTTAACATGTATATTGAATGTTTTTGGTGGATTTATTATACTGTAAATTATTAGCATATGAATATTTTTTTTCACGAAAAAAGATAGATTATACATCTTAATTTTAATTTTGTAAATCCTGGTGATTACATGATAATTCATCATCGTCTTTAAGTATGTTAAAGTTATACATTAATATTTTTCTCAGCCTATAACTATAAAATTGTAGTATAAATAATATATTTATATTATTTAAAAAAACAGTGGTTCAACCAGTTGACCCGCTGGTCTGACCAATAAATCAGTGACCCAAGTTTTCCGGTCCGATTGTATTAATATTGATATTTTATAAATCTGTGTTAAGAAAGAATAGATAGGGACTGGGCTGCTGTCGGTTTGGGTTGGGTCCAGTGCGACACTAGGTTGACCCGACAGGCAATCAAGGCCCGATTTAGTCCATTGCTATATGAAATGGTTTACACTCCAACAGGCCCGGTCTAGGCAATGGGAGAACTTTTTTTTAAAGCATGAGATCTG
The DNA here is from genome assembly GCA_964058825.1 of Carex arenaria. Lineage (NCBI taxonomy): Eukaryota > Viridiplantae > Streptophyta > Magnoliopsida > Poales > Cyperaceae > Carex > Carex arenaria. The sequence continues at coordinate 60,295 of CAXKVW010000389.1, read as the reverse complement.
TTGGCAAAGAAAAATTTAACAATTTGGATAATCATCCGAAATAACTTTAGAAAGAAAATTGTATATTTTAAATATGATTTATATTCTAACAGTAAAAATACAAAATATGATACAAGTATTGTTATATACAACTAACCATAAAGTCAATAACTTGTTTATGAAATATATTTTTTATTTTATTTTATTTACTTTGATACGAAATATATTATAACTCATCCAGTTAATCTATTATCAACTAATTCCATCTCATTTTATCAAAAAAGAAAAAAATATATATATACGGTACTCATGGAAATTATGTTACCTTTTCGCATAATTGCTATTCTAAGGACGCACAAACGAATTGCTTATTGCACTTGGGATAGTGTTTGTAAAGAGTAGAACTAGGGTGCTCTTGTGAGTACTAAGTCCCTTTGTACTCTTAACTCTAAAATCTATCAGAATAACTTCGAACGATGAATTCAAACCGTTCAAATCCTTCTATCTTACGAGTGATGCGTCTACATGTGAAAATTTTAATGTTTCCAATTAATTTAGTATAAAGTCAAGTTGTCAAAATTAGAAGGTTTCTAAATTAATTTTAATGTATTCATTTTTTGGAAAACTTTTGACTACTTGACTTTATACTAAATTAATTCGAAATTTTAAAAATTTCACATTTAGATGCATCACTCGTAAGGTAGAAGGATTTCAACGATTTGGATTCGTCGTTTGAAGTTAATCGATAGGTTTTCGAGTTAAGAGTACAAAGGGACTTGGTACTTCTAGGAGCACCCTAGTTCTACTCGTTTGTAAATATTATAATAATTATGCACAAAAAGGTCAAGTCTTCAAACTTTCCAACTATGTCAGGGAGAAAACGGAGCGGATAGCGGTAAAACTATATCTATATTTTTTTTTCGAATACGAATACGGAGTTGATATCAGATATATCAGACAGGTATGGATGCAGGTATGGATCAAATTGGATATTTATTAAAATAATATTAAAAATTATTGAAGTTCATTACATTTATCTAATTATAATGGCGAATAATATAAATTTTTCATAATATATATTACAAAAATGATGATTTTAACTGATCTGTAGTTTCATCCATTTTAAGTGTACAAAATAACCACAGAAGTAGAAAATTTCTTGATTATATACTATACCAACTGGAGTTGAATTATATCTTAAACAAGTCTAGCTACATGCATAAAAAATTGGATATCCGAACTCGAAAAATAAAATAAAAAATAATGGCCATCAAGAATAAAATGAGTGTCTTCATTTGAAAGGAAGGATAAATAGATTACTTTAATTTTCTATTATAAAGAATAATAGATAAAATAAAGAAAGGTGTAAAAGAAATGGTAGGTAGTTAAGTTTAATGGGAAAATATTGATGTATAATAAAAAAAAAATTAAGAAATTTGAATTTTTAGTAAAGAAAAGGAGATTTTTGATGTTTTATTGAAAAACTATGAAAGTTTTACTAAAAAGAATATATGATCAACCAATTAGTCTTATAAGAGCGAGGAATTAACCTTCATTTATCCCAATGTTGTAAAATGCGGTTTTGTTCATGCATGCGGATGGCCACCGCATACCGCATATGCGGTATGCGGCCGCATATGCGGAATTTCATGCGGACTTATATATGCGGATTTTAAACTATATATTAATTTATTTTCACTCAAAACATGCAATATATTCCCATTAAAAATTATTCAAACAATAAATTCGCACATATGCGGACCAATATGCAGACATATGCGGCTCAATCGCACATATGCAGACCAATATGCGGAAATATGCAGAAATATGCAGTCCAATATGCAGCCGCATATGCAAAACCGCATATTTGAGACCGCATGAAAATTTTCATGCGGTTTTCGACTGCAAATGCATATGCGGCCGCATATGCGGTCCATGCGGCCGCATTTAACAACACTGATTTATCCGTTGTTAATTAATGAAAAGGAAATCGATGGACTATACTAGCCTGGAATATAAGAGTCCGATTTGGGATTCGTGTCAGATTAAAATGGACGACTCAGATCTCATTCTTTACTGTCAAGCTTTGGCCCCCTGCCCTCCTCTCATCACGAATTCCCAATCACCTGAGGTAACTCAAATTTTGATTTTGAATCAGAACTGTCTGATACTCTGATCTGCATTGACACAAATATTGAAGAGGGCCTCGTGCATTTTACCTCGGACCGGATTGGCCCAGATACTGATTGCGGTCGGATCTAAACTCAAAGTTTGAGTTACCTCAGGGACCGGTGACTCTGATTACTTCGCTCAAATAATCAAATTCACCGAAGTCGAAGCGTGACAGGATACTTCCAGTAAAAAATCGGTAGATGCAGCACCGGAGATCTCAAGTGCCGACGCCATTTTTGGTTCAGCAAGAGAAAATTGGCGACGAAGAGGATGAGAATGAGGCGGAGGCACTATCCATCTCCGACCAGCGTACACTTTACCTCGTTCGATTACCCCTCTTCTTAATTTCTTACTAGGAATTTTTTTACTGGTACCACTAGAAATTTCATAATCGTCCCATGAAGGAAGTTATGAAAATTCAGTAGTTCGAATACTGGGGGTCGAATTTAAACCGTGATTTTGTGCTGATTTTGAAGGTGAACATTTTCGTGGCAAACGCTACTCAGTTTCTAAATTCCTTCTCTGCGCTATGTCAGGACAAGCTTTCTTTAGTTCACAGGTTTGTTTATTTAACACATAGCTGCTAAACTGACCCGTTTGTACCACTATCAAACCCTACTGGTCTGCCTTGGCACAGACCAGGAACGTAGGCAACGTTGTATTTTGTGATTTACCATAATTTCTTGATAAATCTAAATCACACAGAAGAATATTAAATGACACATTGGATGATACTTCCTTTTTTTTGATAAAAGGCATCAGCGCCCATTTCATTTCCATGAAATCAAAGTTAACTTACAGATATCATAGCGAATGCAAAAGACACTAACACAGGGACCTTAATGACTTGGATGATACTGCCTATCTAATTGATATAGAAAATTGGATCCCAATCTCAGCTCAGAGATTTCAAACCTTTTGAAGAATTGTAAAAATACTAAAAAGAGGTATATTGGGGCAAAACAGGCAGACTGTACGAGATATCCAAGCTAAGAAAATGCCATAATTGACCTGATTTTGCAAGGCTTATCTAGTGGAAAAATCATTTTTCTTGTTTAGTTTTGTTATGAGTACGTTGTTTCATCCAACTATTTTTTTTAGCACTTCCATAACTGATAGTTATGAAATTCTATGGGCAGAAAGATGTTGAAGCTAGATTTTTCCCTTACACTTCTCGAATCACAGCTAAGGGGCGTACAGGAAGAACCCTCTGGAATGTCTGAAGCCAGTCATCAACCAACTGAAAATGTAGTTATGTCAAAAGACAAATCCCTGGTGCCTGATGAACTGTCTGACGTGGTGTGTTCATCCAGTGAACCTTCAAGGTTTGTTTGCCTTATTTTTTTTCTCATTCAGAGAACTGTTAACAGGATTGTATTTGGAGGTAATCTGCCAAAGGAAAAATATTGAATAAGGTAAATAAACTAAAACCCTAGCGCTGTCAACAAATTGGAAAAAAGACCTACCTTTTATCATTTGCAAGAGGCACTATGGGCATTATAATTCTGAGAACTATTCTAAGTACTATTGGTTTTTCACCACAGCCATATGATGAATCATGAGAAACTGACAAGATCTTTTTAAATTTAAGGGAAAATTTCTAGTGTACCCATTCAAACTTTCAAAATAGCCAATTTCCCCATAAATCTATCATAATATCCAATATCCCCATATAAACTTAACTTTCTTTCTCTTATCCCCTTACAATTATTTTATCTTTTATTTAACTCATTTAAAAATTATATTGACTAATTGACCCTTCTGTTAAAATGGAGATGTCCATTAAATATCTAACATTTTCATCAATCAAACTAACCCACTCCGTCCCATTTCTCTCATCTCCATCCTACTCCTCTCTTCTACTTCGCTGGAGAGGTGACTCATAGCAAAGGTGAGGTCTGATAGCAGTAGCACCACAGTACTTTCGATCCCCTTCTAAATTGTAATATTTCTTCCCTGCGACAGAGATCACAAAGAGACAGTACCTGTTTCATGTTCCCTTTCTTCTCTATTCTCTTGCTCCCAAGAGACACACCTTGTCAGAGCATCCTCAGTTCTCTTCATATCACTGGTCTCTCTCTCTCTCTCTCTCTGCTATCATTGTTCATTCTCGACATGCACTGACTTCTCTTTTTGTAGAATCCCAAAATTTATCCGTCTGAGATTTCTTCTTGTTGATCAGAATGGGTACATCAAAACAAGAAAATCAAATCACTTTCCTTGGATTGATTTTTCTTGAAGCAATTAGGAGATCACATTATTTAATTTTAAACATCTCTACTACTTTTTTTGAAATAGAACATCTCTTCTTTTATACAAAATGTCAGCGAGCTTCTAGCTCACTGACCTTAAAAAAAAAAACTTTGTTGGGCTAATCCTTCTATAAATTGGCAAAAGAAAATGAATTACTAAATACTTTGACATTTAAATCTTCATTTTAGAAGTGCACTTCCCTTTTTCGCATGAGAACATTAGTTCCTAATTATCTGGGAATATGACTGGACGAATTTCTCCTATCCACTTTAATTATTGTTATATATCAGCTGATGATTTGTAGTGCTTCAATAAATAACCATCAAATTCTAATCAACGAATGAACCATGCAAGTGTGATCGCTTCAATCCAGAGGCAAAGATAAGTATTAAATTATTAATTGTTAGATATTTATGGTTTGTTGAAACTCATATCCACTCATGCAAACATGCCCCAAAAACAGAATTTTATCAATGACGGTAACAAATCAAACACTAAATCGGTGCATGTCGAGAATGAAGAATGAAATGATGATCAATACATTGACAGCCTCTGTCAATATTTTCTAAAAAAAAAAAGAATTGACGATCAATAAAGGGAACATAAAACAGAACCTGCCTCTTTGTGTTCTCTCTTGCGGGGATGAGAATATTAGAATTTAGAAAGGGATTGGGAATACTATGGTGCTACCAGGTGAGATATCTTGCCATGAGTTGCCTCTCTAACAGATCAGAAGAGAGCATTAGAGTGGAATGGAGATATGAGAGAAATTGGACGGAGTCAATTGGTTTGATGGATGAAAATATTAGATACTTTAACAGAAGGGTAAATAAGTCAATATAATTTTAAAATAATTAAATAAAAGATAATCTAAATATAAGGGGATAAAAGAAAGAAAGTTAAGTTTATATGGGGATATTGGGTATTTAGATAGTTTTATGGGGAAATTGGCTATTTTGAAAGTTTGAATGGGTACACCAGAAATTTTCCCTAAATTTAATATTGCTAGTCGATATGATTAACCAACCGAATCTGATCAGAACATTTTTCATGATTTAAGTAGAATTTACAATCAAAAGTGTCAAAGTCTGAAAGGCTAGTTAACAGCAGTACCATTTGATTTTCAATGAAGCAATCACTATTTTTAACTGATGAAAAGAGTGGATCTTTCTGTGCGGGCTAGGGACCCTTTTGAAGGTCCCTTCAAAAGTTCGGAACTGATTGTTCACATGATATTGTGGTTCAAGTTACTGAGTTTGTACCAGTCTCAGAATGTGAGGGAACTCCCAACTGATTTATCCAAGTGTGCTTTCAGTATTGCTGTTGTGTGGGCTAGGGACCATACCAGTGTAACTTGGTACTAGGTTTGAGGAACTTGGATCGTGTCAAATGCTTTGTACTTTTTTATGATTGTGCAATTGCATTTTTCTACTCCTTACCAGGTTTGCTGGCGACAGTGATTGATTTTTCTCTTAATTGCACATTCTGATAATTTCGACTTGTATAGTGCAGTCAAAATCAGTACAAGATTTTGGTAAAGTTTTCTTTCTTTTTCCACTATCGACCTTTTTTTTGTACTTTTATGTTGCTATTATGAAAAGTCCATGAAAAATCCAAGTCAACAACTGTGGCCATGACTGCGTATAGTTCACCTTTCTCTGCTTGCTGTTGTTTGACCTCTCTATCTTTGCCTTTCCAGTTGTAATTTTTCACTATTGTATTACTGAAGTACTTCTCTTTCTTCTCAGGTGGGCTCAATAAGTTAGACAGCGGGGTTACTTGGGAGTTATCTGTATCAGCAGATTAGTTACATCTTACTCTTTTTTGGTGTAAACAGCCTACCATTTAGAGAGAAAATAAGCTGTGGATATGAAATGAAGCACTTTACAATATTTTACTGTTGAAGTACTTCTCTTCTGCATTTTAAATGTTTCCTTTTTTCTTTCAAAATACTTGTGTATATTTGATGACAACAACAATTTGTCGGTTTTCTTTTACCTTTTCTGTATCTTGTATGAACTAGGAACATCTCGAATGGTCATCGACTTGCTATTGACCATCTGAATAATTCAGGTAGGAGCTTGAGCTATGTGTGAATCTCGTGTTTTAAATCACGTTGTTAGACCTCCAGCTTGTTTATTTATGAACATTAGAAGTCTGCGGTACTGAGTGATAATGCGTGATTGGTTTTTCTATTCTTCACCATTTTATGTTCCTTTATATTGAATAGATAAATGAGCTCTTAGGCCTCTTTTAGCAGCTATATCCATGCTTTGCAGATCTACTTTTAAGGTAAAGATAGATTGTTTCGTTCGAAATTTGTTTTTTTTTTTTTTTTGTAGCTAGTTTTATCTAGATGTCTCATCTGCTCATAATAAATCAACATTGTTCATTAGACCTGCATTGTATTTCCACACTTCTCAAGTACATGGTAATATTTACAGAAAATCGGTTGATTTTGGTGAATTCCAGTAAATATCCTATATATGTTATCACACGTATGAAAAGATATACAAACCTCTAAAGCCCATAAATCTTGCAGTTTAACAATCAAAACTAAAATGATTAAAATTAGCATTCCAATTCCAAATTTGTTAAGCAAAGGGACAAGTACTAAATAAATGAATTCACAGTTTCACTTTTCCCACAAAAAAAGTCAGATGAACTATTCATCCTCTCTTGAGGTGTGAGGAGGTTATCTTTTGTTAATGTTCTACTTTCCTAATTAGTCTACACAACGGACCTTACTAGCATTGTACTTGATTCGGTTGCAAAATATATTAAAATTTGATGTATCCTTTGATTCATCCCAATAAATTCGCATCCATGTACGTAAAATTATACAAAGAATTCGCATAAGTCGGACATTACATGAATTATGCATGTACGTAAAATTATGCATAAATTATCACATACAAACCGATACATATCTAAATGATTATATCGAGAGGATTTATGTTTTTTTTTTTTTTATATAATTGTATGACTTAAATGTAGCTTAAATTGATTAAAAATACGAGAATATATGTACACTTTTTTTTTTCTTTGTTTATCTATATTTGGTTTATCTATTGTCAGGGACGGATCTATATTATATGTATTTCAGTGGTGCTAAGCTGCCTCCATTATTTTAAAAATATTAATAATCTTAATAATGTATATTAAAATTTAATTAATTTTTTTTGTAAAGTTTGTATATAATTTAGTCCCGAAATTTTATTAATAGGAAAAAAATAAAAGAATATCGGCAATGGGGAAGGTTTTGCTAGAAATTTAAAAAGTAGAAAAAAACGTGATGGTCTATAACATCCTCTGGACGTTATAGACCACAATGGCCTGATTAGTGAAATTAGATTACCGCTAATAAACGAAACAATGCTAGAAAAAAAAACTGTACCTGAACGTTCTGATCTATAATGGCCAAACTTTTTTTTTTCAACACTGTTGAGAAAAAAAAAACTGGAATGTTGTATTGGACGTTCTGATCTATAACGGCCAGATTTTTTTTTTAACGTTGTTTCACTAATCAGGTCGGTGTGGTCTATAACGTCCAGAAGACGTTATAGACCATCACGTTTTTCTTACTTTTCAAAATCCCAGCAAAACCTTCCCCATTGCTGGTATTTTTTATTTATTTTCTTATTAATAAAAATTTCGGTAATTTAGTCCTCTTAAAATAATAAATGTGTGATTGTAGCTAGTGTTAAAAATTCACACTCCACTTAATGTTTGTGAAGTCTTGAGTTTAATTTACAATAACTTCATTATTTTTTTACTTTTTATATATTATGTATTTATGGTTTAACCTCTCTATTCAAATTTTCTAATTATGTTTTCGATCAACGTTGTCATTTAATGTTAAACGTACTTGCGGTGAGATGGGATAATCAACACATTTTTTCCCCGAAGAATACAAGGTGTTCTTTCATTGCCATAATACAACCAATTTGATATGATTCGAACTTTCGTTTCCGTCACTGTCAGAGGCTAGAAAGAACCTGTTCCACTTGGTTGCAACTTACAAGTGTAGATCATCTTGGATTTTTAGTTCTAGCTAGTCATGCACCTGGAATGGAATGATGGAATCCGTATTTCCCCCTGAGGTGCAAGTAATAAATCTGACCTGTTATTTTAACTTGGCACGAATCTCAAAACACAGACTCATGCACCTCTGTGTATTAATAAGAGGGCGGTGTCATTGGTAAGGGGGCACGGATTGAACATTGATAAATATATATTTGTAGTTGTTTTTATTTTGAAATAAAAAATTGAATATTAAACAGATAATCGAATATTAAATTGATATAAATATAAATATGAATCAGATATTAAACAATCACAAATATGAATATGAATGTGATTTGAATTCCTAAATATTATAATAAAACTAACATATAGATATAATTCAACAAATTATTTTTCTTTAGAAAATAAAAGTAACATAAATACGGATATAATTCTTATATTCAATTGTTAAGATGAACAAAATATATTTTCTGATGTTATACATAACAGTTATGTCATTACAAGTTTACAACACACTAGCGCTCATATGCATATGTATATCTATATATCTATATATATGTGCGTGTGTTTAACAAACAAATAAATACCAACACAACTATATTTTTAATTAAAAGATATCAAAAAGAAAGAAAAAAATGCTTCTATCTAAACATAAATAATTTTAAAACAAACAAATATAAAAAAACATATGATTATGGATAATTATTTCAAATATTTGAATCTATGAAAATTTAAATAGGGATTCAGATACTGACATAATAATTTCGATTGGTTTGCACCCATGCTCATTGGAATTCGTATCCTCTGCATTAATTCAAAAGGAAATCTTTTAAGTTAATATATCTGAATTATCCGATCTACTTTAAAATATGTATAGCTTAGATCCGCACTAACATAAAAGAGTCCCTATGTTAAAATTAAAAGGCCGAATTAACTCCGTTTAAAATCAGACGGTCGAAATGCTTTGACACAAAAGATTCTCTTTTGAGCTAATGCAGAGGATACGTGTTCGGCTCATTGGGGAGCTTGAGTGTGTACTTATTGGAATTTTGTTACGTCCCAAATTTTGGGAATTTGGTTCGTTGGGGCTATTGGTCTTTTAGGTCAAAAATTAGTCTAAAGCTATCTGGATAATTCTCTTGTAGTCTTACCGAACACAAAAATTTGAAAACATTTAGTCAAATTTTATCCCGAATTTTTTTGTACCGTATTAAAAAAAAATCAATTAACCACATTTTTCACATAATTCAATTTCTACACATCTGTCAATTAAATTGGCGGACTAAAAAGGAGGCTCCCCAATTGAATCGGCAGACATAGTAAGAAAAAAAAAAGGAGATGTCTACCAATTCAATGAGCATATTCTCTTTTTCTCTTTCCTCTCCGTTAAATGAATTTTTGTTAAAAAAAGAAGAAGAGAGTATGCTAATTTAATTGGCGGACATAGTAAGTGTAGAATTTTGAAGAAAAGTAGTTGATTGATTTATTTATTTTTGACAAAGAATTTTATTAGGATAAAATTAATGTATTCTTTCTGAAGACAAAATTACCGGAGAGAAGAAACAAAGGTAACTGAACGCGTCTTCTGGTTAACACTAATAGTCGGTATTGTCTGGATTAAGTGTTCACAGTTCGTACTAATATCGAGATATAATCTCAATAAAATAATCAGATGGTGCATATAGTTCTCACTTTATTCCATTTTGTGTCCAATTCCAACCAAACACTGAGAAAACATCCATTCTTTTGCCTTCCCAAGTCAAGCTAAACAAATATTAATTAAACTTAAGGCATCTGCAAAAAGTGAAGCTACCAATTAACCAACTTCTTCACTTTATTTTAGGCAGAATTTCATGTATATCCCTCAAAAATGTCAAATTAACGTATTTCCTCCTCTAAAATTCATAATATCATATTTATCCATCTAAATTTCAAAAACTCACAAATTTACTAATTTTATTGTCTTTATTAAGAAAATATTTTTTAAATTTAAAAAGTACCAATTTTATTCTTTATCAAGAAAATAAAAAATATGTAGCATGTATCGGTTTGTGAGGGAAAATAAGTCATTTTCTACTTTTGAGGCGTACAAAGTGTAACTTAGGTACATGCTTGTGTAAGCATCAAAAGTAAAGAAATAAACTAATTTGTCCTCAGAAACCTACCACTTAAGACGGACAATTTTCTAAAATATGCTACATATTCTATTTATTTTTTAATAAAAAGTAAAACATGCATTTTATATTAATTTAATATGAGTTTTAATAGAAAAGGGAATAAAATGGGTAAATTTGTGAATTTTTAAATTTGGAAGGGGAAATATGATATTATGAATTTTAGAGAGGGAATACGTAATTTTGAAGTTTTTGAGGGATATACATGAAATTGCCCCCATTTTAGTATTGAGTTACTAACCGCAAATTCCTTTTTTGCCCCTTGTTAACAGAACCCCTATTTGTGCAACTTATAAAAGGTGCTGTTTTGAATCTCCTTTACAAATTCACTTCTTTTAAAAATAAATAAAAAATATGTGTGTTTGACTAGTAATAGGAATTAATTTAAGTATTTTAATGCTTCAACGAAATGTTTAAGGTACTTTAAGGTGAAAAAAAATTAAAATATCTTTAAAGGCGAAGTAAATTAAAATTTCTCAACTTTTAATATTTTTTTATCATTGCTACTTTCTTTACTAACATAATACATGAAGAAATTCGGATTTTTTTTTATCCAATAATACTCCATTTATTTACTTGACCATTTTAAAACGTCGATTCTTAAAAATGATTTAGTATCTACTCATTTGAATTGTGCTTCACTTGTCAAACATAAGGATTTTTTTTTTCTGTTGGTTCATTAAAAAAATATGGCCCCTGACCTCTTAGAAATTATGGCCCAAACAACAACTCTAACATGCTTTTATGTACATATTTTCTTTTTTTGTTTTTGTTTTTAATTAAAGAATTCTATTTCTAGTGCACTCCAGTATTTATTTTTGAAAATTAAACTTGTATTTTTTTTAAGAGGAGGGATCCACTTACACTGAAAAATTGGTGACACAAAATTTCACTCTATATTTTTTAAGTTCAAACAGTCAATCCAAACCGTTCAACATGTTGGATATATAAAAATGTACTTGCAGATCAAATTTATATATATTTTTTTTAAAAATTAATATTTATTAAGATGGGTACAAAAATTTAATAGTAAGAAAACAATAATTTTGTAAAATACTTAATAAATAGTAAAAATATTCCAAAAAAAATGTAAAGTTTGGTCTCTAAGCACATGAATAGTTTGGATCAACTGTTTAGACTTTAAAAACTTTAAAAATAGATAGTGTAATTTTGTGTCATTAGAAAATAATATAAGTGGATGTCTCCTCTTCTTTTAAAAGAGAGACGAGAAAATCGTACCACTTCACTACATTCATATGTAATTTGCCAATTCTACTTTAAGATTTCTACCCAACTGGGTTCTGATTAGCAACCTTTTATTCAGAACTTCTATAAAGCCTTGGATACATTTTCATAAGAGGGGATCACTTAAACATGCTTTATTTTGATAATTTTCAAAAACAAACTTAAATTTAAAATCCAACATTACGACAATAACTATATTATTAACATATCATGTTTATAAAAATAACAAGATTTGATATATCTTTTATCATAAATCATGTGACTTGGAATTTTTCAATCTAAAATTAACAACTTTGATGTATTATCAAACAATATTTAAATTGTATGAAACTTAATTGTTAGACTATTTCAATAAAATACTTATAAATTTTATTTTCAATTTAATTTTTTTAATAATTGTCAAGACTATCAAAATAATTATTATCAAGTGATTTCTCGTTTTCCTTTCAATGAATTCTTCCTTTGCAGTTCAATTGTTTATGATGATGTTTTCTTTATTTCTATACAAAGTAACAGCAATCAACCATACTCTTCAGAACTAGATTGAAATGTTAGCTTGGAATTATTTTATACTTCTCAATTCACACACTACTTTTTTTTCCAAGAATGTGACAGTAATTAATATTCCTTCCTCATTGGGTCTTTCATTGGTCTCGTGCTTGTTATCAAACTTTTGAATGATTTATTAAATTAAGATAATTAAAAAGATGCACACTTCTTCAACATTTGATTGTTGGAAAAGTAAACATGAAGATGAAGGAATTCCAGCTAGGAAGGAGAGTAGGAGACCACTAGAAGTAAGAATTCACATCCTCTCAGGTATCTAAAAAGAGAATCTTTTACAAATGGTGAATTCAGACCGTTCTTTTTAACTCGGTACGAATCTCAAAGCTCAATAATACTACCCTAGATTATCCTGAATCTCAAACCGGCTGAGATTTAATCTCAAACCGTAAAGTGAGGGAAATCCTCTACAATACCTGGGAGGATGAGATTCGAGAAGTAAAAGGACTTAAAATATCTTTATTGGCGACGCTAAGCTGTAAAATAAAATTACTATTAAGTTAATACTTCTTGAACTAATTTTTTGTGTAGAATAATTTATACTTAATTTTCTCTTTAACAGCACAAAAAAGAAAATGAAATGCAAGGAATAAAAAACTCTTCGTTAAAAAGGGGGCCCATATTTTTATTTTAGAGTAGATTGGCATAGATCCTAATTAGGCAGTCCGAATCCAAAAAAAATAATTAAATAATCATTCATTTCTACCATGAGAATCTGCTAATATTTTTAATACACAATTTGCACCATATACCTTAATAATCTTGAAAAAATTGTTTCCGTGTTAAACTTTATTGATTTTCTCAATAAAATATCAAGAAATATAATACTTAGAAATATAAGACATTTATATATCATAAAATAAATTTGGTACGCTATAGATGGTTAGTTTCATTATTTTATATGGAACACTTATGATAGTTTTCAATTTATCATATCATCAACATTAAAAAAACATTAACTTCATATGACTATAATATGTTTACACATACTATATAATATAATTAACTTCTGACTAAATTATGATGATTCTCATCAAGGCTTCTTACAATTGTAAATAATCTTGGATTTCTGATCTTGAAAAAATACTGCGATTGTTTCTGTATTAAACTTTAGTGATTTTCTCAAATATCTTAATACATAAATTAGTAAAATATCAAGAAATATAATACTTAGAAATATAAAACATTTTTATATCATAAAATGATTCGGTACGTCAAAGATTGTTGGTTTCATGAATTATATGGATCACTCATGACAAAGTTTTCAATTGATAACACCATTAAAATGAAAAAAAAAAAAAAAACATGAACTTTATATGACTATTATATATTTACAGATACTAATATTTATTTTCTAACTAAATTGACTATTTTATGATGATCATTTCATAAAGACTTCTTACAATTGTAAATAATCTTGGATTTTTAGTTCTAGTCATTGAGTATTAATTTAAAGTGCGTATTTAGAATTTGTTATTTCAAATCCTGGGAATTATAAAATTAGTCTAAAGATATCTGAATAGAACTTTTGTAGTCTTACCAAAGACAATTTTTTTAAAATATTTAATCAAACTTTATCAAAATAAATTAATGTAATCTTTCCGAAAACAAAATTAACCAAAGACATAGAAGTAATAAAGGTCACTAAGTGCATCTTCTCCTTAACACTAATATCTAGATATAATATATGCCTATAATCTTAAAGAAAAATATTCTAGATAAAATCTCAATAATATAATCAGACGGTGCATATAGTTCTCACTTTATTCCTTTTTTTAAATGTCCAATTCCAACCAAACGCTAGAAAACATTCATTATTTTGTTCTCCCAAGTCAAGCTAAGCAAATATTATTAATTTAAGGCATCTGCAGAAAGTGAGTGAACTCTCCCTTCTATTTTAATATTGTGTTACTAACCGCAAATTCCTTTTTTTTTTTCCTTGTTAACAGAACCCCCTATTTGTGAAATTTGTAAAGGGAGATGTATTGAATCTCCTTTACAAATTCACTTCTATTAAATTAATAATATGTGTGTTTGGCAAATAAAGTAATAGTAATTGAAGTATTTAAAAATTATTTTAATTTTTCAACGAAAGTGTTTAAAAGTAAAATTATTATATTTCTCAATTTTTTTACATTTTTATCCTCGAAACTTCATTTGCTAACATATATATGAAAAAATTATGATCTTTTTACGTAATAATACAATTTATTTACTTTCAAACATCACCTGCTTAACATATTATTAAAAGTGTTTTAAATAGAAATTTTTTATTTTTTGTTGATTCATTAAAAAATATTATATATCATGTTTATAAAAAATTACGATATTTGATATATGCTTTATTATATATCTAAACTTAAAATTTCACCGTATGAAATTAACGATCAAACAAAATTGTATGAAACTTGATTTTTAGACTATTCCCATAATATATACTTATAAAATTTACCTTTTAATTTCAATTTTTTTTACTTATTGTCAAGATAATCATAATAATTATTATCAAGTGATACTTCTTTACTTTGAATTCTTCCTTTGCGATTCAAAAATCTTGACATAGTATGGTGATCTTTTTTAAGACGCTCTTTTTAATATCTATACAGAGTAACAAGTAACAACGATCAACGGTCTTTTTAAGTGTGGAAACGTGTGCGAATCCAATTTACTCTTTAACTGTATCGTGACAACTAAGTCAAAACATGTAACTTTGGTCTGAAACAAGGTACTATCATATATACATTACATCAAATAAACACTTAGAGGTTGAGGATGTTAGCTTGAATTTTTGTTTTTTACTTTTTAATTCACACTATTTTTTTCCCCATGGATGCGACGGTAATATTCCTTCCTCATTGCTTTGAGTTTTTCATTGTTGTGATATGAACAAAATCACAAATTTTTCAATGGCTATTAAATTATGATAATTAAAGATGCACATTTTTCAACATTTGATTGTCCGGAAAGTAAAGAGCAAGAAAATGGAATTCCAGAAAGGAGACTAGGCGAAGTAAAAGGACATAAAATATCTTTATTGGGCCTTTATTAATACTTTTTGATTTTTTGTGTAGAGAATTAAGTCATGATGATCAATTTACAGTTCCAGGCAAAAAAAAAAATATATATATATATATTGAATTGTAAGGGATAAAATAAACTCGGGTTAAAAAAAATAATCGTTCATTTCTACCATGATTTACAACAAATTGAACGGAACAGGAAAACCATTCCACATGTTTTCCATAAATAGCAAAAATTAATCAAAATTTCAAGTTCAAGAAGTGAATAAAATGAGGTTTTCACATCACATGACAACTGGTCGTGTTATCCTCATTGAAGTACTCAGTAAATACCGTTGCCTGAGATTGAACCGGTGGAGGAGGTATATGCCGGTTCAATGGTGCTTCGTAATAGCCATTCTCTCTGTATCCATATGGAATAGTCATGGAATAAGGGTTATTCATGGATTGAAAAGGCATTGGCACCATTTGGTAGTACACAGGTGGATCATTTGAATTAACTATGCTTGGATTAATCGTGTAATTCGGAATAGCCGCAACCATCGGGGAATATATGTTGTCTCCATTGTTATTCTCCTTTGCTTCTTTGCTATCCTCCTTGTTCTTTGGTTTTTTATCATCTTTATCACCATTCTTGGCCTCTTTGCTTTTTTTGGGATCTTTCAGTTTCGATTTATCCTTGGGGGATTTTCCGTCTTTTGTTTTTTCTTTTTCGCTCGTATCATATGATTTATTTGTTTCTTCTTTTTGTGGTTTCTTGGTTTCTTCAGCCGGGATTATTTCGGCTGTCTTTCCGACTTTTGCGAGTCTCTTTAATAGAATTCGAACATCAAAATTGCCAATTATAGTGACCTTTGGAAGAGATTGGTGTATCTCTGTTCTCAAAACACCTGAAAAACATGTAAGAAATTAATTTTAGAAAACAGAGTATCAATATTTTGTTAGAGGCACTGCCAGAAGCCCAGAAACACACAAAAGGATGTGAAGAGAGTACCTTTGATATCTAATGCTTTCTTCACCTTTCTCTTGCATCCATCACAACAATTCACATTCACTCTGAGATCAACTCTCTGCACAGAATGTGAAATTTTGAGTTAGAGAGACAGAGAAACAGAGAGAAGTACATCATGCCTGGTACTCTATCTCTATTGGTGATACCAGAATGTACATATGGCACCATTATAGTTCAACACAGTGGTACACTGATACTGGTAAATAGCTAGTGCAGGTCTGATAATGACTGGTACAGAGAGAGATGTTATACCTGGAGGTCCTCTTCAGCTTTGGCCATAGTTTGAACTTGGTAGAGACTAGAGAGAGAGAGAGAGATAGTCTCTAGTCAAAAATGGATTACTGTTATAGGCAAGGTATGTATGCATCAGCTGGTTTCTCTACTTGGTCTTATATACCCAAAATATGGTGGGGTCATTTTGGGAATATCTCTGCTTTATTAAATTGGAAATTAGGAAGAAGAAGAAGAATTGGAACTTGCCTTGAAGTTGCAAAAATGCCCTCTTTTCGTTCATATTGCAATTAAGTCCCCACCATATATCCCCAGATTTATAACATCGCTATTTATTTATATAATATAATCCTTAATTGGCACTTTGTCATAGTCATTTACTCATTACCCACTTCAATAAATACTAGCTTGATAATTACTAACCAACATAATATATTCTGGGAAAAAGAGGGGAAATTTACAGTAAATTCCTATTATAGAGCGTATGAAGCAGGGCCTCACATTGGTACGCAATTTGCAAAAATATGGCTCCTTAAGGCACCCCTTAGAGTCATGATCTTTGGATGGTTAATGTTAAACAATAGAATATTGACAATTGATAACCTGGTTCGCAAAGGTTGGCACTTGGTTAATAGATGCAGTCTATGCAAAAGGTGTGAAGAATCGGTGGATCATATATTCGGCAGATGTTCATTTACTGTGCTGGTCCGAGAAACACTGACAAGAAATATTCCAGAGCTGGAGAGGTGTGCAGCCTTCATGCAAGGAAATTACCAGAAAGCATTGTTAAACATACAATCGGTAAAAATTAAGAGGCTGCAGTTGGTGATGGTCTTTACCATATGGAAGGAAAGATGCCGAAGAATTTTCCAGGAAGTGCAAAAAACAGAAGTACAGCTATACTGGTAAATAGTGAATGAAGCTAGACTTTGGTTTCCTGAGTAGTCAACATTTGTAAATATTTCATTTCCAGCTAGTTTCTTTTGTTTACTTTCTTTTGTTTTTTCTGTTCATTTTGTTTTTTCATTCTTGTACATAAAACTTTACCTTACACAATTTGTATAAGTATTACTGGAATTTGGGGGCTCTGACCCCCAGTTTTCTTCTTCAAAAAAAAAAACATAATATATTCCATCATTTTGGTGAAAATCAAATCGATATGAAAACTTCAATTTATAACCAGTAACATTAATACTAACTTGATAATTATTTGTTAATGTGTAATATACAATACTAGCTAATACAATGTCTTAACATTTAGGCTCATTTCGTTTGTCTAGTTTATGATTTTGAAACTAAATAAACGGAATAACTGACCCAATTTATGTAAACTAAATATAATTTGGTTAAAATCAAATTAATGGAAATATTGTAACACTCCTATGTAACCTAACCTAGTAACATTAAATTACTTAAAAAATCATTAATGACAGATCCACAATTTTACAACATGCGATCAGACAGTATATTACCATTTCACATTTTTGGTTCACATATTATTAAAATGATAAAAATCTTTACTCTTCAGTTGATAATTTTGTAACAATTGTATGATATAAGAGGCCAAGAGGGGCTTATTTAAAGCATCGTACAATCTTAATATAATTATTTATATACATAGGAATATACCTCAGACAACTCATGAAATGTACGAGGGTATCTAATGCATTGTCTACTTCCCTTTGCCATTGTGCCCATATAATTCCTTGTATGAAATGTATACCAGGGAGGGTATTTTCGTCAAATAAAACCTCAACTTGTTTTTGTTCTTTTAAAAGCTAATAATCAGTGGTGACGCTAGAAGTTAATGATGATAGTCCCTAAAATACCCAAGTCAAAGCATCTATTGCATGATGTTGATTCTTGATTTAATGTATAAATAGAGGGGCATATTGGGGATATCCCAGGAAATTTTGATAATTTAATGAAGATTTTTTCGCAGAAAGGGATTAACGGACAAAGAAGCAATTGTACCAAAAATATATAACATGTTAGGAGAAGTGCAGCACAGTCTAGCATAGAGTAGGGAGAATAAAGCCCTTAATCATGCATTTTAATGATCTGTTCGCTTTAAATATTGTTTTTTCATTAATCGCAAATAAAATTAATGATCTTTTTTTGTGAATTTTCAATTTGGGCCAACTTTAACACGGTGTATTATTCACTTCAAAATAGAGGCCACCATTGAGTCTTTCCATTTTAGGCCATTAACGCTGGTTGCACTAACTCGGATCCGGATCCGCTCTAAGGTAACTCAAAACTTTAAATTTGGATCAGGACCGTCCGATCCAAAACCGGATCAATTCGATTGTGATACGCCCCTTCCGGATGCAGGCGGGCCTTATAGCTGGACCTCTCTTCTTACTGGGCTTGTCCTGTCGAGGGTGACAGGCTGAGAGATGGTGGGTGGAGTGCCGTGCTGTGAACGTGGTGTGTATTTCCGAGGTATTTAACTCTTCCCTATCATACCTCAGTAAGTGTGTAAAAAGTCCAACCCGTAATAAATGAGACTCAGCGCCTTAAATAGGCCTGGCCGTCCGTACGGACGGTGATAACACCGTTTTACTGTTCGGCAGAGACAGTTACAGTGAGCGCAGACTGAGGCCGAAATTGGGCCTTTCTGGGCTGATGTCGGGTAGAGCCCAATTTCGGACGTATCATTGGCCGGGCCTTATGAGGCCGGTATTGCACGATTGCTGCCCCCTCGCCAGGTCTCGGCGCATGAGCCTTGTTCGGGTAGCCTTCGGCCCGAGGCTGTTCATTAGCTTCGTCCTGGTCCTTCTTCGTGACTTCGGCTCGGTCCGTTGTAAGGGATCTGGAGCCGAAGCCTATTCGTATTCCGAGGCTTGGCAATGACATGGGCCGCGGGCACGAGGCTGTCTGTTGGTTCTGGCCTAGACTTTCTTTGCAACTTTGGCCTGGTCCGTGTAAGAAATCTGAGGCCGAGCTTGTTCATAGTCCGAGGCCTAGTTAAAATATGGGCCGTGGGCACATGGCCCTATCAGATTGAGTTTATATTTTAAAAAACTCATTAATATTTGTACGGATTCTGATTGGTTAGGAAATCCAAACTCAAAGTTTTGAGTTATTTAAGAAAATATGAATTCGTCTATAGAGGGTGGCATCGTGACAGTACAAAAATACGATGCACCGTTTCGGTTAGTGACTAGCACCTGCGTTTTAAAATGCGGTCACATATATCTATGCATTTGATAATTATGCTCAGAATGTTATGTAGTCCCTCTCATGCAGTTTTGAATATATAGCCGCATAGTAGGTATAAAATTTAATATTGCAGCATATGAAATGCACATGAAATCAAAATTTAATATGCATTATGCCGACCCAACCCAAAGTCTCAAATTTAATGTGTTATGCAGATTTACAATTATTGCATACATAATTTGTTATTTATGTAGAAAATAGGTCTAATTATTATTGTGAAGCAGCTAGGAAGTTTGATTATAATGCAAAATTTATTGTATTTTTTACATGTAATAAGACACACTTCATGTTGTTTATGCAAAAATAAATTCAAATACACACATATAAATATGTATATATATGAATTCTCATTTAAAATCCACATTAAAATATGCATATGCAACATACGATATATATACAATATGCAATGGTCTTCTGTATGTATAAACAAAACTGCATTTTAAAACATTGACAAGCACAATATCATTCCGCTTTCTCAGATTATATATTGTGTTGAATCTATGTCTCTTGGTGTAGCTTACATCCGGCATATGGAAATTGAATGATCGGTGCTGAAGTTAATTCCTAGCAGTCCTAAAATCAGAAACGGATGGCTCATTTCATGGGACTCATCCCCCACAGCTAAGATCCGTCCGATTTGGATCTAATAGTATTGGAACGATTTTTTTTTTTTTCGTTCTTATAACAATTTTGAACCATTGACTGTCCAATACTGACCTGACAATCCAGAATTGATCACCAAGTAATATTCTCAATTATGCCACACTGATATAAAGCTCAAAACATATTGTAGCACAAGCAACTACAGAAATATGAAAGGATCAATATAAATCAAAATCTACATACTAATTGCTCCATGACTAGCCTCAAACTTAAAATAAATATATATAAAATAATTAAATAAACATGGAACGTGGGAAATTAATATGAAATGAAATGTAAGATGCTCATATCATATGTCCCGGTCCCGGCGGCACTCAGGAGGCAGGGTGGGGTAGCGGGATCGGTCAGTACAGTAGTTATAAATGGTATACTTGTTGTGAACCCATAGGAGTCTCCGGTATTGCCACCCATCTAAATCTTGGAAATCCTTCTGGTCCCACCACCGCATTCCCTGTGCAATATAAATAAAAATTGAATTTTAGTAATCAATGTGCCAACGATTTAATTGATCTTAGAACATATTACTTGCTTTGATCAATCTCAATATTCAAAGTCCAAGCAATCGATCTGAACCGTTCAACTTAATCACCTTATGAAAATGTACTCATGGATCAAATTTTAGGTTTTTTTATTTTTTAAAATAGATAGAAAATCACTTGATCTAAAGATTCTAAAACCTTTCAAAAGTAATAATTCTGTACATATCTAAAAAACATATTACAAAAAATTATAAGAAAACATAAAATTTAGTACCAATTTGCAAGTAATTTTCATATGAAAATCACATTGAACGGTTCAAATCGACTAATTAGACTTTGAAAATAAAATATTGATCAGTAGTACAGACCAATCTGTGCTAGGCATAGTACAATAGTCTCACTCTAATTGTTAATTATCGTTTTTTTTATTTGAAAGCATGTTCACTATCTTGTTGAGGCACAAGTCCCCCGGGAAAAATTGTTCCAGTCTCATTTTAACAAATACTGTTAGCACTTGGCAGTACTGACCTGTGTGGCACAAAATTTAGCCTCAACTGACGCCTCACAACCGTCAATGTGGAAGCCCCGGTAGGAGGCCACGAAGGGGGCCTTGGACCAATCAGTCTTCTCCAGGCCACCACGCGTAGCCCAGTCGTCAGCATTCCAGAGGCTGGAGTACAGCTTCATTGGTTGATTGAACGGATATCGCACCCCTAGTTGCTTGCTGTTCTTGAACATACGTATCGGTACATCATCCACGAAAAACCTGCATTTAAAAAAATATATATATATAATTGTATATTGCACATTGAAATTTGAAAAGACATTAAGGTCCAATAATCCTATTCATGCTTCAAGGTTTTGATTTCTGGCAAAAAAAACTCAGTAGGAATGCTTTTGGCACTGGGACAGTGAAGTTCCTCTTGGTACCATCTTTGCTGAATTAGATAAAAGTAGATAAATACCAAGTGTAATAGTAGTCCTGTTTCTGCTATGGTCCCTTATTATTTCTTTTCTGGGAATTATATGTGATTTCAGATAAGATCAGAGTGAAAAATGCACATTTAATGCCACCAGTACTTTAAATGGTCAGAATTTCAGTAAGCACATTTAATTTGGAGAACGGGCAAAGGGCCAATAGCTACTAGAGGCAATTAATTCTTGACAGTTGACAGGAATGAAAATCAAAGATTCCAAAACAACCCCTACTCATATTAACTACAGCAGCATTATTATTTTTCCCTGAAAAAAGGTCTGCTGGGTTTTTTTACATGTATAGTCACTACCTACTAATAGTTTCGACCTCTATAAACCAACTTGAGTCTTTGGCTAAAAGCCTAAAACAAATAATTAATTTGGCTAAAACAACATCCTATTAAAACTCAAATGGATTCTTCCAAGCCATCTACATGTTACTATTAAAATTTGGCCACAATTAATTTGGCTAAAACAAATAATTAATTTTAGCCACAACAACATCCTATTAAAATTCAAATGGATTCTTCCAAGCCTTCTATATGCTAAAAGAGGACACTTTAGATGTGTTATGCTAGTGCATTACAAGGAAACTAACCGTTGTTTGGACAAAATCTATTCATTGTTATAAACTTTTTAAGAACTAAAACAATATCAATTATTTTAGAGAATTTATCAGGAATTACTATTGGAATCAAGGAATACTTCAATCTTTTTACTAGTCAATCAGATGCTGATTTTAATATGACAAACCTCATTTATTCCTTGGTCTCTATTATAGTCTTATTTTTAATAAAACAAACCTCATTAATACACCTAAAGTAAGTTCATAAACTAAAGAGGAAAGAATGAACATACACAATTTGGTACATGTTCCAGAGAATAGAGTAGGAGTGGTAATCTTTTGTTGGATCAAACCAGAGGTAGTGTCTCTGTTCTCTGTCTCCCTTTCCTCCCGTGAAGACATTGGTTTGCACAATGTACGGCTGTCCAGTTCGGTTACCCAAGAACTCGAAATCTATCTCATCATGCTCTGAGTTTTGAGACGACAACTAGCAAAACAAAATAAATGTTAAATAAAAACAGGGATTAGTGTAGAGTGTAGACTAGTATTTTGATACATTTAAGATGCCAAACAAAATAGGCATAAGATAGTAAGAGGTCAGTTAATCCAAAACGAAACAAGCATAAGATGGAGTAAGTACTCAGTTAATCCAGGCAGATTGACTTACTCCATCTATAGGGCTAGGGCCCACTGTAATAGGTCTAGATTCATTTTCCAACATCTTGCTCCTCAAAAAAATTAATTTAAGCCATCAATTTCCAACATCTTACTCCACGAAATAAATTAATTTAAGTCATGAATTGAGCTACCAAACAACATGTAAAATGTGAATAGTAAAATGGAATAAGCAACTTAATCCTCCTTAAATTTGAAATGGCATCCTTTGCGGAGTTTTTACCTGCGGAGCTGTGCGTTCTTTTAATCTAGACCGTTCATTTTGATCGGACGGATCAAATAAGATAATAACACGAATCTCAAAGCAAAATTAATACTGCCCCCTCCATCAAATCGAGCACTCACCGGTTGGAGATTAAATCTGGACCGTCCGATCAAAACAAATGGTCGAGATTAAAAGAACCACACAGCGCAGCAGGGAAAATCTCTGCAGAGGATGCGAGTCCTAAATTTAGGTAGCAACCAGACATGATTCTAGTAACTAAGTAACCTACCAGTTGTAGTATTTTAAGTAGCATTTAAAACAGTAAGTAGGGTTTAAACAAAAGGGGGTTGGATATGGACATACATAAAAGGCAGTGACGGTGCCAGCTGAGTCTCCAGGGACCAATTTGATCTGCATACTAAAATGTCCAAATAGATATGATCCCTTTGACTGAAATCCAGTTCCTAGGCAAATTTAGGAAAAATAAAAAAAAGTAAGAAAACAAAATGTATCAACAAAATTGCAAAAGAACCCCTTATTGGAATTGGGTTTTGTCCCAAAGGCTTTTGACAAATTATACCAAAGCTGGGCTTAAACCATTCGATCTGCATTGCGATTGGTGCGAATGATTTAAAACGTGAAAAATTTAAACAGTCCCGTGGATCAAAACTATAAATTTTGGCACCAATCGGACGGCTTAGATTCAGCTTTGGACAAGACTTTGTCAAAAGACCCCACACCCATAAAATAAACTACAAAAAATTTAAAAAGCAAAACTCCAATAGGCAAATGGAATTTTTATTTATTATTTTTTATTGGAGTTATTAGTGAGCAAAAAATGCCAATACCCTAATAACAAAATATGAATACCGTAAATTCAAATCAACACATTATTTTGACATGGACCCAAAAGTTTTTTGGCCCCCAATCCCATGATCTAAAAATGACAACACTAATCACCTAACAAGGGAACAAGACAATCCAGAGAAAATAAAACAAGTAGTTGCATTCTCTTTCTAATGTATTCTTTTTTTGTATTTTGTAAGATACCTGTGGATTTGTCAAGAACAAGTTGGATCTCTTTGCCTCCATTGAAGTACCTAATGTGGTCATAAGCCCAAGTCGGTACATAGTTTGTATGAAATGGTACATCTATGGGTTTTCTTGGTGGGGCGGCATTTGTGCTAACAATGGCTATACTGATCATACATAGCCATAATAGACAAAGGAAGCAAGAGAATGGAGGAGGAGAAGAGGCCATGAGAGAGGGTGGATGTACTGAGTCAAGTTTACACTCTTCACTCTTCAGTGAGGAGGCAGTGAAGTGTGGTACTGGGGACTTTATGTAGGCAGACAAACCTTCCTTTATGATAATTTTTGCATATAGGGGCTTTAAAGTTCAAATTTTATGACAATGGTCCCTTGCAGGAAAGTTTGATTCATATATGGACTTCAGTCTAAGTCCTCCAAAATCCATAAAATCTCCTCATATCACAATAGATAATAATAATGATAAATAAATTTATAATTTTGATAACATCTATTACATATCTTCTTAAAAAGAATAATTTTCTACCAAAATTCAATGAATGAGCTAAACCCAAAATATTTTGTTTAAAACGAAATATTTATTTGAGGGACTCATGATGGAATAGATTATTGTGAGTATCAATATTACAGTATTTAGAGATTTTAAAATACAAATGTCATATTTCACATTTTTTTGCGATGTCGTTATGATCAAAACAACAAGACAAACAATATATACAAGTCATTAAAAGAATTATAGTATCACAGTCAAATAGATTATTTTTCCTCTTGTTCAAAATAAATCAGCGTGTACATCGGATGAATGAAAAAAAAATAACATACCAAGTGTTTCCACAAATCAGAAACTTATGGGGATATATATGAAAACAAACATAATAATAATAATACTAATATACTGATACCTATGGGCTATGGGCCATGTGTCTGTTTTTTCGAATAAAAGCTGTGACATGACCACTGGGTTCTGTGATTTTTTGTTTTGTTCCTCTGAGAAAAGATAGAAAGAGTATCATGAGAGCACAGCTCTAGGCTTGTGTATCTGGCTTCCGTTGGTTGGTTGATTTTGTCCGCCTTTTCTCCATTAAAACATATCACTGGAGGTGTGAGTTTGTCAAAAGTGTCCTAAAATATATTATTGTTCATTTGTTCCTACTTCTTAGACTTCTTACTAGTTACTACTTACTACTGCATTATTACTGTGCTGTGTAAAAATAACTATTTATTTAGTTACAATCAATTATTACTACACATTAAAGTTTAATTGCATTTAATTAACAAGTTGTAATTATTTTGTTGTGATACACTATGTTATTATTATCATAATTGGTTGAGTTAAATATGTGGAAGTAATCATTCATTTAGGGCCTGTTCGGCTGCCATCCCGCGTGAACAGTAACCCGTTGTTTACTATTCACCCGTTTCTGTATCCATTTCCGTTCCCAGGCTGCAGCCGAACAGACCCTTGGTTATAATATCTTATTGCTACATCGTTTTTTTAACCAAATTATAGTTACAATTAACGAACGAATTACAACTAAAAAAATTAATTGCAAATATATTACAACAAAATCCTTTACAACCACTAGCAACCAATAGTTGAGTTCATATCACCTAAGGTAACAAAATATTTTTGTTTGGATTCGGACCGAATTAATCTAAATTATGATTAAATGATCCAAATCTAATTAAACAAAAGTATTAGATTGAAACTATAAGAGTAACACTTAAGTGATCTATCCAGTTTAGCAGCAATGGATATAGGAAAGTCTGGGAAAGAACTGAAATTAATACCATGTGCAAAGCTTAACACAGCTTGGTTATTGATGAATCTGTTGCAAGTATAGATTGAAAATAAATAAGAAAGTATGGAATGTTATGGAATTCCATGTTACCGTGATTAAAAGCATTTGTTTGGCTATCGAAGAAATTTCGGTGCGAGAAGGAGACAGATATGCGATATGCGTATGTCCTGGCATCAGTTTCGGCTTTTTGGAACTTACAAATAAACAATGCATGGATATAGAGGAAGCTGAATAGCTGATGCCCCTGGTTGGTTCGCGAGTCCTAATAAAATATAGAGAGATTAACAGGGGCGGTTCCAGCCATCTTCGCAACAGATACTCATGATGTGACATGTAGGTCCCACTTAACACGACAAGATGATCCTTATCCTCTCCACTCCAGTGTTGTTAGTTTCAAAGACTTGTTGTAAATAATATTATTTTATTAATAATATAAAGTTTAATAATTAAAATATGATAATATTTAAAAAAAATAATGGTGAACAAATAGTAGAAATAAAGGTGATGCTGAAAAATAATTAATAATTAAATAAAATAAAGAAATCAAACAAAATTGATAATATGAAAAGTGGGAGTGAGCACGAGATGACACTTGAGTCCAATCTCATATTTTTTTTTTCCAAGCATTTGTGTACAAATTTAATTCTCATATATTTTTCATGGGTCAATCGTCTCATTCTCGAATTAATGACTGCGGAACACATTCAGGATATAAATTCTATTCCACCAAATTGTCAAGAAAAATTAGCTATCTCAACATGTCTAAAAGGTGACGCAAAGGAAAGGAAAGAGAGTGGAGCGAAGGCTTACCAAATTCATATCATATGTATCAACGCACCGTTTGATCTATTTATTTCATATTAGAACGTATCTTAAAGGTCTACATGAGCACTGTGTATTATAGACATAGGTCAGATTGGATCAGATCCTAATCAGACGGTCCAGAGCTAAACTCAAACGGTGTGTTAGTACAAAAGATACAGACTCTACCAACAAATCTGACCGCGCTCGATTACTCGTTCACAATGGTAAAATCGAAAGGTGAGCGGACAGAACGGGAATGAAGCGGAAGTGAAATTAATGTGTTACTTCAGCAATGGTAAAATCGAAAGGTGCACGTATCTCAAAGCAGCTGATTTTTTTTTGCACGAATCTCAAAACAATTCAACAGTTGGATTTGGAAAAGCAGGAATCGCAGGTCACTGTTCATGAGCGAAGAATCGCAGCAAATGCGGACTCATATTTCTCACCATACTCAGAAAATCAGAGTGTAGAGGTGACTTCTTTGTTGGGTTCGGACTGTTCAAGCCCATTGATTAAGTCTGTTGAGGTTTGACTGTTCAGACCCATTTGTTTGCTTAAGATGTGGAAATAACGTAAAACAATAATTTTACTTCTAAAAGCATTTGATATTTTTCTTCCTAGCCGCCATTCTTTGATTGATAAATATCATGTATTTAATTGATACATATCATGTGTTTGATTAATATATATATTTGATTTTAATTTTTAATTTATTTAATTAAGGTTTTAATTTTGCTAATGGTTGTTAGTCCAAAATTCAAAACCATAATTAATATTTAAAAACTAAATCAAATATATATAAAAATTGTTCTCAACAATTATATTTCTTACGGTTCGGTTTCGGTACGGTTTTATACAATGCATCGAGTATGCTTATAAATTAATCGTTGTTTCTGCTTGTCATCTTACATGACATATATAATTTAATTATATCACGTATAATTAATTATAACCATCTTAATATTAATTATAACTAATTTATAATTAATCAGTAAGATTCTCCGACTAGCTCCTATATGGTGTGACCCAATAGGATCTGTGTTATGTTGGTAAATAGAATTAAAACTATTTTAACTTCTATAATCATAGGAGGCATCTGACATCTGCACTATGACCATCCAATTACACAGATGATGCTGTACTGTACAATATCATGATCCAGTAAACTTTTTACTCGTGTTAATTCTTATGTCTCACAGTATCAGATCAGTTTCAAGGTAGGTGTGTGTCATCCTTGCAAACTTAATCTTTTATTGATCTTGAGCAAATTATCAAATATAATTACTCTTGTAATTATACCGCTAGCAGATAATCTTACTCTATCAAGGGGCCCAGTGATACTATAACTCGTATAGAGATACGAGGGACAATAGCACTTTTGGTAAACCATCACTACCTCAGCTAAGCTATGTATACCGAAGAGCTACCGTTATAACTGCGTTTTATCGACAGCGTTAGATAACAATCACACATATACATCTCTTAGTAGGAAAGATAAATATCTCATACTTTAGAACTTAACACTGAATGAAAATATTAATGACATGTACACAATTCCATTTAATATTTCATTCGGGGTCTGTCAAATACCATGTTCCTAGAACATGTATCTATGTGATTAAAATGACATCTCTTGTCAGTGGTCTGTAAAACTTGACCATCTTTTAATCCACATACTAACCTTGTAACGGTAAATTAGTGTTCCTGCTAATTACCTCGGTTAGAGACTTTTAAGAGTATATATCATCTATATTATGAAGTTTTACAATTCCAGTTATTGACTCTAGTCAGATAAAGGAATGATTCATAAATTCAATAATACTCAAGGCAACAAAATGACAGTTTATTAATCACTCAATTCATGAACAAAATATATATGATACAATTATCATATTGATTGACCTCTAGATTATTACCCTAACAATCTCCCACTTAAGCTAGAGCCAATCATGGTAAGCTTTATACTTATACAAGTCTCTATATTCTCAAAGATCTCGTAGATTCCAAGAAAATCTCACAACCAATTGCCTATGTGTCTCTTGGACGCATAGCAGCATTATGCATCATATGCTTGGCTTGAGGAAGAGATTTTGTCAGTGGATCAGCTGTGTTGCTGATTGTGTCAACCTTGTAAATCTTTATTAATTAAATTCTCGTGTCGTCTCGGTCTGATTGAAAACTTACGTCGGTGTAACTGTTTACAACGAGTTTAAAATCACTACCGTAGACGAGGAGCATATCCTTAGTCCTTCTTGAGAACTTAAGGATATTCCTTGCAGCGTTCCAATGTTCTAAGCCAGGATTAGCCTGATATCTGCTCGTCACACTCAAAGCGTACGAGACATCAGGGCGAGTGCACAACATGGCATATATGATGGACCCAATAGGCTAAGCGTATGGTACTTTATCCATTATGCTTTGCTCATCAGTTGTCGAAGGACACTGAGTCTTGCTAAGCTATATACTATGATTCATTTGCAGGAAACCCTTCTTGGATTCCTGTATGCTGAACCGATTCAGCACTTTGTCAATGTATGTTCTTTGACTCAATCCTATGAGTCTCTTTGATCTATCTCGGTAGATCTTTATGCCTAGTATATAGACAGCCTCGCCTAAGTCCTTCATTGAAAAAGCTTTATTTAATGAAGACTTGGCTAATTCTAGTAAAGGAATATCATTCCCGATTAGGAGTATGTCATCGACGTATAAGACCAGAAAAGCGATTGCACTCCCACTAGTTTTCTTGTATACACAAGGTTCATCTTCGCATTTGACGAAGTCAAACTTTTTGACTTCTTCGTCAAATCGAATATTCCAATTCCGCGATGCTTGCTTCAATCCATAAATGGATTTGAGAAGTTTGCATACCTTCCCAGCATTCTTTGGATCTTCAAAACCCGAAGGCTGCATCATATACACGTCTTCTTCTAATCCTCCATTTAAGAAGGCGGTTTTGACATCCATTTGCCATATTTCATAATCATGAAATGCGACAATTGCGAGAAGTATCCGTATTGACTTAAACATAGCTACGGGCGAAAAAGTTTCATCATAGTCTACGCCTAGAATTTGTTTGAAACCTTTCGCTACTAGCCGTGCTTTGTAAATAGTCAGATTACCATCCATGTCTATTTTCTTTTTGAAAACCCATTTGTTAGCTATGGGTTTTACCCCATCAAGTGGTACAACTAGGTTCCAAACCCTATTGTCATACATGGACTGTATTTCGGATTCCATGGCCTCAAGCCATTTATCGGAGTCGGGCCTATCCATTGCTTCTGCATAGGTCAGAGGATCTTCAGTGTCAAACACAGAGACTTCATGCAGTCCCATGTACCTCTCGGGTGCATGTACTGTCCTTGTTGACCTACGTAGCACTTGTGTTTCCGGTTGTTCAACTTCATCCGCAACAGTTTGCGGGTTTAGTTCTCCTTCAACTTGCGTTAAAGTATCAGAGCTCGGAACTTGAACCTCTTCTACAATTGTTTGTGGATTTGGTTCTTCCAAACGCTCATTAACCGAAGTATCAAGTGGTGGGATTATTTGATTATCATCCGATACAATATCGTGTGATGTTTCTTGAACTTCTTCAAGTATTATATTACTCCCACTACTTCCTTTTGCAAGAAACTCTTTCTCCAAAAACACACCATGTCGAGCAATAACTATTTTATTCTCGGATTGGTGATAGAAGTAATATCCTTTGGTTTCTTTAGGATAACCTACGAAAAAGCATTTATTAGATTTGGGTTCTAGTTTGTCAGACGTCATGCGTTTGACAAATACTTCGCAGCCCCAAATTTTAAGAAAAGATATATTTGGAACTTTTCCAAACCATAACTCGTACGGAGTCTTTTCAATTGATTTAGACGGAACCCTATTTAACATTAGTGCGGCAGTGTCTAGTGCGTGTCCCCAAAATGATTTTGGAAGGGTGGCGTTACTCATCATAGAACGAACCATGTCCAGCAAGGTTCGATTCCTTCTCTCAGAAATACCGTTCCATTGCGGTGTTCCTGGAGGTGTGAGTCGTGAGACTATCCCACATTCCTTTAAGTACGTTTTAAATTCATGACTCAAGTATTCACCTCCACGATCTGATCGTAAGGTCTTGATCCTTTTGTCCAGTTGATTTTCTACTTCAGTCTTGAATTCCTTGAACTTGTCAAAGGATTCAGACTTATGTCTCATCAGGTAGACATAACCGTATCTACTAAAATCATCAGTAAATGTGATGAAGTAGAAATAGCCGTTTCTTGCACAAGTACTCATTGGTTTGCATACATCGGTATGTATGAGACTTAATAAGTCACTTGCCTTTTCACCTTTCTTGGTGAAAGGCGCCTTGGTCATTTTTCCACGTAAACAAGATTCGCACGTGTTAATTGATTCAAGATCAAATTTACCAAGAAGTCCAATTTCTTGCAACTTCTTGATGCGTTTCTCGTTTATATGACCTAGGCGACAATGCCACATGTAAGTCGTACTTTCATGAGACATTTTGAGTCGTTTGTTATTGATGTTAAATACGGGTTTATTCATTTCCAGCATATAAAGACCATCTATCATATAAGAAGATCCATAATATAACTCGTTTTTATAAAAGGAACAACGATTGTCTTTTACAACAAAAGAGAAACCATTCATCTCTAAACATGAGATTGATATGATATTCTTGGAAATGCTAGGAACAAAATAAACATTTTCTAATTCCAAAACAAGCCCGCTGGGTAAATACAACTCTATACTACCGACTGTTACGGCAGCAACATTTGCTCCATTTCCAACTCGGAGTTGTACTTCTTTGTTACGTAGCTTCCTCCTATTTCTTAGTGCCTGCATATTTGAACAAATATGAGCACATGATCCGGTATCCAATACCCAATCATTAATAGAGGTTGCAATGTTAACTTCAATAATAAAAATACCTGAGACTGAAGCTTTTGAGACTTTCCCAGACTTCAGATCTGCCAAATACTTCGGGCAGTTTCTCTTCCAGTGACCTTTGCTATTACAATAATAGCAGTCAGAGTTAGCATAAACCTTTATCTTGGGAGTGTTCACCATTGGAACCAACTTCCTTTTGCCTTTGTACTTAGGTGCCCTTTTCGCTTTTGGTTTCTTAATCTTCCTACCACCTTCTTGGATCATGAGAACATGAGAGTTTTTCTTCATGTCTCCATCTGCGATCCTAAGCATCCCTTGGAGCTCCTGCAAGCTCTTATCCATCCCATGCATGTGGAAGTTCATGATGAACCCCGAGTAGCTGGGAGGAAGTGAGTTCAGGATAATGTCCGCTGCTAACTCTTTAGATAATGGACAATTAAGTTTGTCTAACTGTTCCACATCACTAGTCATACGTAGCATGTGGTTACTGACAGAACTGCCCTCAGCCATTTTGTGACTAAGTAGAGACTTTGTCACCTTATACCTCTCTACACGTGCTTGTTCTTGAAACATATTTTTAAGCTGTTCGCACATGTTGTAGGATTTAGTGTCCATGAATCGCCTCTGCAATTCAGGACCCATAATCCCTACCAAGAGGCTTTGGACGTCAAGCTCATCTTCTTTGTGCTGGGCGTACTTAGTGACATCCTCTGCTTTGGCACCAGTTTTAGGCTCATCAGGGAACGGTGTATTCAGAATATATTCCTTCTTTTCACGTCTCAGAACGATAGTTAGATTACGGAACCAATCGGTAAAATTGGAACCGTTTGCATTGAGCTTCTCTCTTTCGAATAAGGATCGTAACGAGAAAGGTATTTCTTTAGCCATATTCTACAGCGTTAAACGTAAAGATTTTAGCTTTTGTTCATGTAATGTTTTATTCAAATAATAAAACTCCCACTACAAATTTGTTATATTCTCGATCTGTAATAGGTCCAAGATCCCTATTTTCACTAAGACACAAGCCAGCGTCGGCATGAAACTTGGCCATTAGTTATTTTAGGTAAGCAACTCTTTGCTAATCATATCGTATGTTTATCTTAAAACATCTTATATGATTCTTGGTTTCGTTAAACATCATATGTTTTAACGAAGACTTTGCCCCAAGCCCAAAACTGTTTTGGAAATCATTGATAAGTAACCTCACTCTATTTGATTCGATATGTCGGACATAACCCTCGACCACCAAAGGTAAAAGGCGATGCCTACTGAGTAGTGGACCCATCAACCAATGAACAATGGTGTGAGGAGGATAGAGTAGGAAGGGCAATTGACTTAATTATGGGTTTGTGTTTATGCATAACTTAGTAAGCAGTCAGACCGTAATGCTGACATTAGCTACTACTTATCTTTATAGAGGTAGTTTTGCGGTTCTAATAAAGTGGTAAATCTAATTTACACATTTCATATTAAAGCAGTAAATCTAATTTACATATATATGTGAACAAGTCACGTATACTTCTATCAGTTCCTAATCCTTTATTTTGCAGCTTTACGTGTGTTCTTATTCATACTATAATAATCATATAAACAATTTATATGAATTAAAATAAAGCAGTTTATAAAGCATAAAGCAATTTGGTAACGTGACAAAGTTTCCGTTTTGGGCCAGTTGTCGTATTATGGAAAGGGTTCCCAGGAAAGATCAGGGTCTCCGGGGAGCGCTTTAAATCTAATCTTTCCTAGACAGAACTTTCTTTCTCATCATACGCGCAACAGTTCTTACTTTGGATACTTTATTGCTTTATCACATCATCCTTCGTAACAATTTATAAGAAAGCGTAAAGAAAGCATAAAATCACATTTTATCTTTGTCGGTCGGTAGTCCAACCAAAGAAATCACATTTTATAAGAAAGCGAAAAGAAAGCATAAAATCATATTTTATCTTTCCCGGTCGGTAGTCCAACCAAAGAAATCTCATTTCATCAGAAAGCAAAAACAAAGTTTAAAATCAGATTTTATCTTTCTTAGTCGGAGAACCGACCAAAGAAATCTTATTTCGTGTGGTTTAGACTTTAAGCTGCAAATCTAAGAATTAAACCGATAATCGGTATATGTATCTAATTCGCATAAGTTATAACTTTTAGAAAATCAATCAGCGGGAGAGCCTCGAGCTCTGATACCACTGTTGGGTTCGGACTGTTCAAGCCCATTGATTAAGTCTGTTGAGGTTTGACTGTTCAAACCCATTTGTTTGCTTAAGATGCGGAAAGAACGTAAAACAAAAATTTTACTTCTAACTTAAGCCAAGAATTAAATGAGGTATGTCAGGAAACTTTTCAAGGCGGTCCACCTTTAGTATTCCTTTGACATCAAAGCCCAATTTAATTCTTTTACAGATCTACTCCATGATTGATTTCTAAAACTTTAATCTATTTACAAATTAAATAGATTAATATAACATATTTATACCTTGTTTCCAAATTCTAATTGGAATGTAGCAGACCGAGAAGATCGAATCTGACGAACGTCTTACTTCAGAGTATCAGACGTCTGATACCTCTATCGGTTATCCACCAGGACTAACCAGAGAGCGGTTTATTTCTTTTGTCAGAAATACTGTAAACCGCAGAGTTTATGCAGAAACACGAAAATCGAGAAAATGACAAAATAGGTATATTTACGACCCGCAGTTATTCAAATAGAAATACCGCAACTTTCGCAAATATATTATTTCCGAATCTCGAAAATAACCGTAACCGAGAAAGAGACAAAATAGACTTATCGATTCGATCAGTCAGATCAGATACGATACAAGTGAATTGGTGATTTTCTCTTTACCCCTGCCCCTCTATTTATAGTAAAAATCAAGCAGGTTGGCCGATTACTGAAATAACCTTGAAGTTTGGAATATTTACAATTATGCCACTCTCAATGGCGGTTCGATCAAATCAAAACTATCAAAATGTCAAAACCATTAAAATATATGGCGGGTTAAAATTATTAAAACCATCAAATTTGGATTTTAATCATAACGCCATATGAATTGTGATATTTTAATATTTAAATCAAACCATCAAATTGAATTAAAACCATCAAATTTATGGCGGTTCAAATATAAAATCATAAAAGCATTTGATATTTTTCTTCCTAGCCGCCATTCTTTGATTGATAAATATCATGTATTTAATTGATACATATCATGTGTTTGATTAATATATATATTTGATTTTAATTTTTAATTTATTTAATTAAGGTTTTAATTTTGCTAATGGTTGTTAGTCCAAAATTCAAAACCATAATTAATATTTAAAAACTAAATCAAATATATATAAAAATTGTTCTCAACAATTATATTTCTTACGGTTCGGTTTCGGTACGGTTTTATACAATGCATCGAGTATGCTTATAAATTAATCGTTGTTTTTGCTTGTCATCTTACATGACATATATAATTTAATTATATCACGTATAATTAATTATAACCATCTTAATATTAATTATAACTAATTTATAATTAATCAGTAAGATTCTCCGACTAGCTCCTATATGGTGTGACCCAATAGGATCTGTGTTATGTTGGTAAATAGAATTAAAACTATTTTAACTTCTATAATCATAGGAGGCATCTGACATCTGCACTATGACCATCCAATTACACAGATGATGCTGTACTGTACAATATCATGATCCAGTAAACTTTTTACTCGTGTTAATTCTTATGTCTCACAGTATCAGATCAGTTTCAAGGTAGGTGTGTGTCATCCTTGCAAACTTAATCTTTTATTGATCTTGAGCAAATTATCAAATATAATTACTCTTGTAATTATACCGCTAGCAGATAATCTTACTCTATCAAGGGGCCCAGTGATACTATAACTCGTATAGAGATACGAGGGACAATAGCACTTTTGGTAAACCATCACTACCTCAGCTAAGCTATGTATACCGAAGAGCTACCGTTATAACTGCGTTTTATCGACAGCGTTAGATAACAATCACACATATACATCTCTTAGTAGGAAAGATAAATATCTCATACTTTAGAACTTAACACTGAATGAAAATATTAATGACATGTACACAATTCCATTTAATATTTCATTCGGGGTCTGTCAAATACCATGTTCCTAGAACATGTATCTATGTGATTAAAATGACATCTCTTGTCAGTGGTCTGTAAAACTTGACCATCTTTTAATCCACATACTAACATTGTAACGGTAAATTAGTGTTCCTGCTAATTACCTCGGTTAGAGACTTTTAAGAGTATATATCATCTATATTATGAAGTTTTACAATTCCAGTTATTGACTCTAGTCAGATAAATGAATGATTCATAAATTCAATAATACTCAAGGCAACAAAATGACAGTTTATTAATCACTCAATTCATGAACAAAATATATATGATACAATTATCATATTGATTGACCTCTAGATTATTACCCTAACATTCTTCACCTTACCTTTCTATCTAACATTTCTTTTCTTTTCTTTATATGCTCCATTCTGAAACACAATCTCATTAATATCGTGATTTTTAGCATTTGAAACACATGCATTTTAGTTTCTTTTTCAAAGAAAAAAAAACGTGATTCTTCGAAATATAAGGTGCTTTGGATTTTCATTTTTTTTTTCCGACACTAGTGTTCGAACGGCCGGTAGCGTTTGATAGTAAAAGCATTAATTATTTTGCAGTTAATTAGTTAAATATATATTAAAAAGTCATAATTTAAATAAAATTAAATTATTTACCAACTATTTTATATATATAAAAAAAGGTTTTGAATTTAAACATCCGAATTAAAAATATTTTAGTTATCTTGACTCTTGAGGATAGAATATACACCAATTCATTATTTTTTCTTTTTAATCAGGTAATATGTTTTCAATGGCTATAATCAATTCAGAGAGAATAAAAATAACCCATTTTGAGAGAATATAAAATAGGGTAATTTTATCTTCCTCCGCTTAACCATCCCTATTCTGTCCCTCCGGATAAAAACGCGTTAATCACGCTAAACGACAAAAAAACGTGTTAATCGAGCAAAAAAGATGCGGACCATAAAACTGTCCGATAGTATTCATTCGGAACACAAATGTATTTATCCTAAAATAAAAAAATATTCAACTAAAGTCTGCACATTAAGACAAAAAAAACTGGACACATCACTCATCATCTTTTATACGTTTTCAGAGGTGGGTGGTTTTTTCTCCGTTCAATCTAATCAATATCTCTAATGATTTGTAAGGAATTTTTCAAATCTAAAACTGCGAACGTCTTTTAAATAATTTTCTCTTTCAAATGAGATCCATGATGACATAATTTCGAGTTGTCGATTGCACAAGCATTCATCCTCGTCATGCAAGTATTCATTCTAGTTGTGTAAGTATTCATCCTTAGGATCCACCTAGCTGTCCTGCTAATCAATCCCTATGCTTGTAATACTCTTGATATATATTTACACTTACACGGTGAGTATGAATACTTGCTCGATGAGAGATGAATACTTACATAACGAGGATGAATATTTGTGCAACCGACGACTAAAAACGTGTAAAAGATGGGTGAG
Source organism: Carex arenaria (assembly GCA_964058825.1). Lineage (NCBI taxonomy): Eukaryota > Viridiplantae > Streptophyta > Magnoliopsida > Poales > Cyperaceae > Carex > Carex arenaria. The sequence goes on along the minus strand of CAXKVW010000389.1, from coordinate 22,712 downwards.
TGATGTCCAGTTTTTTTTTAAATACTTGATATCTTATGATGAATACTTGATGTATTAGAGATGAATACTTGATGTATTACAGATGAATACTTGCGTGCGACAGTTATAAATGTTGTTTCAAGCAATTCTCTTTTTTAGTCTATTTGACTAATTTGCAAAACATACAATAAATTGAATTTTACGATTCTTTCTATTTTAGAATTTATGCAGGTTCAAGATATATGGAATTGCAATATGCATGTATTGAACTGAAGAAAACATTAAGAGATTTATCAAGAAATTAGATTGTAAAATTACAAACTTGGTAAAGTAGTTTTTGATGTTGTTTCAAAGGAACAAACGTTGTGTAACGTTTTACAAAACGTTATAACATTTTATGCCTATAAAAATCCTGTGAAATGAACTGTTCAAAATGCCAAAATAAATGAAAACGTTACCAACGTTTTAGAAAACGTTATAATGTTTTAATTAATTTCATAATTTCAAAATGGCTATTTTGATCGATTGATTTCCAGTGAATATCGTTATGTAACGTTTTACAAAATATTATAACGTTTTAGGAGTATTGTTCTCAGAAATTCAAAACGATGAAAACGTTATAAACGTTTTAGAAAATGTTATAACGTTTTAGAAAAATAGTTCACAGAAAATATAACCAAATTCAAAATCTATCAAAACGTTGTATAACGTTTTATAAAACGTTATAACGTTTTAGACCAAAAAGCTCTTTCTAGAGCTGTCTCTATAAATAGAACTTTGGGCTCCTTTCCAAAGTAACTTTTAGCCGACCCTAACTTTCAAAAACCTACTTTCTGTGAGCTTAAGTTCTACCATTGTTGTGAGAGCTTTCAAACTTCAAACCTATCAAACAACCTCAAACCCACTTCACTAATCTTGAGTTAGATTAGAATAGAGTGAGCTTTTGAGTGTTTCTCTTGCGAACATTTTTCTCGAATACTTTGTCCTTCATTCTAGTTGGCCGTGTGACTTTCCATTGGTTGTAAGGGCTCACCGGTTCACAAGTTGTAATCCTTTTTAAGTTGGGTAATAGAAAGGCGCACCAAGAAGTTGGTTGCGACACCCCGGAGACGTAGGCCGTTGTTTTGCCGAACTCCGTTAACATTCCGCGTGTTAAATTTCTCTGAACTCTTCTATTTACTTTTTAACTTGCAATTATTTTAAATAGAAGATTAAGTGGTGCATTTAGTATAACAATAAAATCTTTCAAATATTAGGCGGTCTCTAAATATTAAGTGGTATTCCAGTTAGTTGGTAGTTACTCATATAGTTATTGACTAGGGGACAAAATATGAGATTGATTAGCGTGACAGTTAGGCAGATGAATACTTACATAATGAGGATGAATAATTGATGTATTATGTATGAGAAAAAAAAAACGTTGTTGTAACTCAAAATTGTTGTAACTTGACCCTTCATAATTTTTTTTTTCATACATAATGCATCAAATATTCATCTACCTTTGTGAGGCACTTATAGTGCATAAAAAAAATTGAATCACTTTCCAAAAGTTATACAGATTATCTGGATATTCCATAATAATTATATTAATAAAAAGTATAAACTATAATTTGAAAAGGATTATTTAAGTCTAAATATGCATTGAATTTGGAAATTTCAAAATGCATCGTTCAATTGGAGTGAACGAAAGAATAACAGAATAATCGTTAATCACGACCTGCTTTAATAAAGTAGATAAATTGTTACAGTGCAAAATAGTTGGCAGACTAATAAAGTAGATAAATTTAGAAACATCGGACTCGGAGGAGAACGATGAAAAGAGAAGAGCGAGACTGTACGCTAGAGAATTCGCATCCTCTGAGATATCTCTCAAACTTTTGAGTGTGTATGTAGCAAATCTCGCTCGTTCAAATACGTTCTACATAAATATCAAGGCAATAGTATTGATCTCGTAATAGCCACCGAAAAAAATTTAGTCCAACTTTAAGAGCATAATAATGGGGTGTTGCTACAAATTTTTTAAAATCTATTGAATTGACTTTAAATATCAAATTGTTGAAATCCTTCAATCTTATGATTATGAGTAATATACATATATATGTAAAAAGATGAGGGATCAAGTTACAACAATTTTGAGTTACAACAATGTTTTTTTTTTTTTTTTCATTTTCAAAGTCCAAATCGTCGATCCAAACCGTTCAACATGATTATCTAAATAAGATGTGCTTCCAGATCAAATTTTACATTTTTTTGAATTTTTCTACTATTTATTAAGATGGGTACAATTCAATGATCTGAATTTGACTAGTTTTTGTAAAATACTTAATAAATAGTAAAAAAAATTCAAAACAATGTAATATTTGATCTGGAAGCACATTTTATTTAGATAATCATGTTGAACAGTTTGGATCGACGATTTAGACTTTGAAAATAAAAAAAATAGTTGTTGTAACTTGATCCCTCCTCATGTAAAAAATTTTAAGTTTTGAATTAATTTAGTATAAAGTCTAGTGGTCAAAATTAGAATGTTTATAAATTAATTTTAATGCATTTATTTTTCGGATGCTTTTTAACCACTTGACTCTATACAAAATTATTTTAAAATTTTAATTTTTTGCATGTAGAGTTGTAGACACATCACTCGTAAGGTAGAATGATTTTAATAGTTTGGATTCGTTGTTTGAAGTCAATTCAATAGATTTTAAGATTGAGTTTACAAAGAGTCTTGGTGAACTTAGGAACACTCTAATTCTACTCCTGACTTTAGATTAACTCAAAACTTGAGATATCTCTGTTCAGGTGCAACACGTACGACACTGCGAGAGAGAAATTTAAAAATGATTACTCCTATAGATTAATTAGATTTCTTTCACAACAGTCTGTTTAGAAAAAAGAAAAAGAAAATCCGGACTTGATTTGTGCGCAGAGTGTGATTCGAAAAAAAATCTCATTAGACAAGACACGTCTAAAGAAAAAAGAACACAACGAGAGCTTGAGGTGCAAATAGGTCGGATATTATCCGTCTAAATCCAGATCCGTATGGACCGTATCCGAATTTTTGTGGATTCAGATACAGATAGTTGCGGATTCGAATACGGATACGGATATTATTTTTGCAGATTTGAATACAGATACGGTTTGAGTTTTGAAATCGGATACGGATACGGATACATATAATTATCCGTATCCGTATGATTTAGTTTTTCGGATATCCGGTAAAATTCTATCTTTATCCGACATATTTCTCTCTTCCAGTTTCTCTGGCACTGTGGTAAAAAATGAACAGTAATCTTCTGTGGTTGATCTAATGTGGGGACCTACTGTTTAACCTTTGACACTTTCCTTCCGGATTTACTGTTTCCATCCCTGTGTAGTCATAAAGCATCTCTTCATTTGTTCAGCTTATTGATTGCCTACTCCGGGGCCACCTCTGCACGAATTCAAAATTCACAAATTCTTCAGCTAATTTGTGGAGCACCACTGCTAGACAAAAAAATGTGCTTCTTTTTTATATAAATTTAATTAGAACTGGAGTGTGTTTGCTTGAACCAAAGAAAATAAAATATAACAAATTTTGATTTTCGTTCTCTTGGTATCCTCTATTATATACTAATAGCACAGTTATATTATTAAGACTTAAAGGGAATATTTTTGTTTCCATTTATCTTTTGTGTTAGAATAATATATTTAGAGAAAATATCTTTTTAATTATTGGTATATTTTAATTAAAGTTATGATTATGTTGGTAAACTTTAGTTAATTAGATATATATTTTATTTTGTAACGATGTAACAAGTTAATTAAATATATATTTTTGAATTAGAAATCCGAATTATATCCGTATCCGATTAATATCCGATCAGTATTCGTATTCGGAAAAAAAAATACGGATACGAATATGGGTTAAGCCCTATCCGATTCGTATCCGATCCATTTGCACCTCTAGCGAGAGCGATTCCAAACAGTAAAGCACGATTTAAAAATAAAAGAAAAAAGATACAACTCAGGCGAAAACAGAAGTGGGAAGGGAGGCTAGAAAGAAGTTATGGAGATGATTCGAACTGGAACCTAATTTGCTCATAAAATACAAATTAATAATGGAGGTAAAACTCAAATCCGATAATACTGACTTAAATTCTGACTGCGTTACTAAGTGCGAGGCTGGCAGACTGGTCATGAGGGACTCGGGAGGTGGGTCAGTATTTTTTTATTTTGTATATCTCTCATTAATAATCGGGCTACGGCCATGACGTACTTTTGCATTTCTTCTGAAAGCTGAGCATGTGCGGCGATGAACTGTTGTTACACAGTAGTACAGTGCACCTTATTCCCATTCTTGATTTTAGAAAAACCAAATTCGTACTTCTCAGATCGCGAAGGTGCTCTGTTGAGGTAAGTTTCGGTTGGATGAGATCAATAAAACGACCAAAGCATGTGCGTGGGCATCAGGGCATGGCAGGGAGCCTGATACGGAGATATCCATTGATTCCACTTCTGGAATTCATATTACATAAGTAACATAATATTTCTGTTTAGACTCCAACCGTCCGATCAGACTTCTTACAAATATTTAAGAAGATCCGAATCTAAACAGAAATATTTTGTTACCACATAGATATAAACTCTTGTGGTGAGTCATGAGTGTATCCGCAATGTTTGGCGAGATATTTATTTCCTAATCTAGATCTTACAAAATGCCTTTTATATAAATATATAAAGTTTGGCTAATATACCAACATTGGTATAGAGCAGTTCGTTATATTAAGTGGATTTTGTGATTTTGAAGTCCAAATAGCCGATCCGAACCGCTCAACATGTTCTCCATATTGAAATGTGCTTGGAGACCAAATTTTTCATTTTTTGAAATTTTTTTACTATTTATTAAGCCACTTTGAAAATCGCTGATCCAACAGTGGCTTAACCAAACAGTAAAAACATAAACCACCGTTGGATCAGCGATTTTCAAAGTGGCTTAATAAATAGTAAAAAAATTCCAAAAAATATAAAATTTGATCTCCAAACACATTTCAATATGGAGAGCATGTTGAGCGGTTCGAATCGGCTATTTGGACTTCAAAATCACAAAATCCACTTGGTATAACGAACTGCTCTATACCAACGTTGGTATATTAGCCAAACTCATATAGATATATATATATGTATACACACACAGTCACACACAGAGAATTTAGCTTTATGTAATTGCCTATTTGAGTCTCGATTTATATACACGACGTACTATTACGTTATATGACAAATATGTTGTAATTTTGATCACGTTATATCATAAAGATAAATATTTACTAATATGATGTTATGATAGAAGAATACTCATTATAATGTTATAACATGTCAAAATTGACAGAGAAAATCATTACACATAATAATTCATACATTTTGTCATTTATGAAAAAGTGATTTGTATGAAATGGTGGAGAGAATATTCGTTACGCTTAATAGCACGTAATGTGATTGTCACGTTTAACTTTCTTTCACTATAAAAATTGAAAAACAAATGCCAAACATTGTGAAAAATCTGTAAAAATATTTTAAAATGAAGAAAAATGTTGAGAAATGTTTTTATTCTATTAAAAAATATTTTTAATTAGAATTTAAATTGTTTATTGAAAAAATTTGAGAAAATGTCTACAGTTGAGAACAAAGTTGGAAAATTATTTAAAAATAAAGAAATATGTGAGAAAATCCACAAAAAAACAAATAAAAATAGAGATTAATAGAATAGTGAGAAAATCCACAAAAGACAAACAAAAATAAAAATTATTCGCTAATTCAAACACACTCTAACATAGAATAGTAGCTTGGAATATAACTAATCCGGATTAATGATTATTCTTCATCCATCCAAACACACCAAGTTAATAGGGAACCGCATCCTCTGCTGCATTTTTAAAGTGCAGCAGAATGCTGCACTTTTAATCCGTTCGTTAATTTTTGATCGGACGGACAAAATAAGATTTTTGCACGAATTTTAAAGCAAAATTAATACTGCCCCCTCCATCATCCGAGCACTCACCGGCTGGAGATTAAATCTGAACCGTCCAAAAGTGCAGCACCCTGCTGCACTTTTAAAGTGCAGCAGAGGATACGGATCCAAGTTAATAGCCCATGCATACGGAGACAAGCAGATGTACTGGGCTTTTTATTGGGCTTTTTTCATGTCTTATTAATTCTTTAAACTGAACAAATGTAGTGGGCTAATTAAATTGTTAACTGAAGACGCTTAAGCAGGGTCCCAAAAAATAAAACTCGTCCATTATAATTCAGTTCATTATTGAGAAGACAAAAAGTAGCTCACACTAACCTCACGGCCCACGACCCGCACAATATCCATTTTTTTGTTTTGGATTAATATGGGCCTAATTAATAAGTAAAGAATATTGAGTTACACAGCATATATAATAGTCACTCTTTTGAAATACATTGTGCAGATTTGTCTTTATGATCAAACACAAGAGAACTAATTTGGTACAAATTAAAATTTACTGACCAACTTGGTACAAACGACAATTTGATGACTAAATTGGTTTTCACAGAAAAGTTCAAAAATCAAAACTTAGAAATTTACCTTCTTAGGAATTAATACCCCATTTCATCTCTGATTAAATAGGCCTCGACCCTGAGGGCACTGGAAATATTTCGCTTACTAAAACTTAACAGTAAGAACCTTTTATATAATTACATTTATTGAAAATGTGATTAAAATTGTACACATTTTTTCTTCACAAAATAAACAATCATGCCCCTCAACCAATCATGTTTACTTAAGAAATGAAAAGCAGAACAACACACCCAATTGAGAATAAGATTAATAAAACACATAAACAGAGAACAAAAATAAATTAAGCCTTCTAGCACAACTCTTAACTCTCTCAACGTTTACACTTCACTGGAACCTTCCAATGAAAATTCCCTGACATCCTATCATTGGCCGACTTGGCAGTAAAGTTCTTCCAATCCTCAAACCCTATTTTCAGATCATGATACTTATTGTCGAGCCCGATACAGCAGTCCGCATGGAGCGTACATAGCTTGTTCAGATCATTGCTCAGTTGACAAAATGTACCAATATAGGCTGTGTCAAGGAACTGTACCCGCACTTTCATCTGTGACACCACATCAGTTTTGATTACATTGAAGACATCCTGGTCGTTTCCCGAGAACCTCTTGCGGGCCTCATACCAGAACTTGTAGAATTCAATGGTTTTGTTGCATGACTTGGCATAGAGGAAACCACCATTGGCTGCATTGGCCACACTATATGGATCGCCCAAAAACTCATCACTCGCAATCACAAAGTGGGCCCCCACAGAGATATATGTGAATGGGTTTCGAAACCATAGGATATCCACATCCTGAAAGAGAAAGAGAGTAAATATTATTTCTATATCTTGCAAGGGAAAATTTCATGTATACCTCTAGAGAACTGCAATATTATGTATTTCTTCCTCTAAAATTCATAATATCATATTTATCCATCCCTCTAAATTTCAAATATAACTATGGTAAATTTACCGTGAACAGGAAGTTGAAACCGAGCTCAAGGATTGTGAGCTGGAACTTGTTGCGAAGCCACATCATGTCGATGTAGTCTTTGGAATTGTAGCGCTTCGCATCCTTGTAATTTACTCCGTCGTCTGCTGTTCTCAAAAAGTAGCAATGCGGATGTAGCGACTTGCACCTGTTTGCGAACCATTCTTTTAAATTAACTCATGTAAAGTAAAAGGAAACAAATGCATCATCAAATGAAAAGGATTAAAAGGAGTCAAGAGTGGGTTCCACCTGTCGTACGCATTCTGATCAATTGCGACCATAACAAGATGATTCAAATAATGCTCGATGTTCTCTCCGGCATGAAAGCTCTCTAGAAACAGATCGAGTAAGGAGCCCTGTGCAGCAAATGCCTCGTTTATTTGTGTCATTATCACTGTGTTGTCATCATTGGCTGCTTTTTTCAAAACTTCCTTCAATTCCTTCATTGGATCGTCTGCCTACAAGTCACATGCAGTACACTGGGGGCAGTAAATCAGAAGTTCTTTTTAAGCAATATTCGTGCCGAAGCAGATCGAACAGTCCGAATTCAAACTAGAAAAATGACTCTTAGGTTATATGAATTTGGTGTTGGAGGGGAGGGGGTGGAGAAGATTTTTAACGGGAAAATGAAAACGAATATCTGTAAAAGTGACACTTAAAAGGGAATACATCTAAATTTTGATATAAAGAATAAGCATTGCCATGATTTTTTTATCAGGTGTATGAAAAAATATATATAATTTTTCATTAAAAATTAAAAATGGCAATTTACTCTTTCTTTATAATGAAGAATTTTTTTTTTTATAAAAAGGTCAAGTTAAAAATAACTTTAATTTTAGATAGCATGGCCGTATTGAACTAAATTAATAATATGGAGACATGGTACAAGATATGAAAAAAGAAAAAAAACTTAAGGATCAACTATTTTTGAAAAATATTACAAGCAATTTAAGAATATAGCTCAAATTAAAAAAAAATAATACTTCAATATATTTCAAGCTCAAAATAATGATTTGAAATAAAATGAATATCGAAAATCAAAATTTGAAAGTCCTAAAATTATAGTATTTCATTAATATTGTTTCAAGCAATTTTCTTTTTCGTCTATTTGACTAATTTGCAAAACATACAATTATTTGAATTTTATGACTTTTTCTATTTTTAGAATGTATACAGGTTCAAGATAATTGGAATTGTAATATGCATATGTTGAACCGAAAAAAACATTAGGATACTTATCAAGAAATTAAATTGTAAATTATAAACTTTGTAAAGTAGTTTTTGATGTTGTTTAACAGGGACAAACGTTACATAACTTTTATAAAACGTTGTAATGATTTATACCCGTGAAAAATGCTGAGAAATCAATTGATAAAATGTCAAATTTGATGAAAACATTAATAATGTTTTAATTCATTTCAACAATTCAATTTGGCTGTTTGATCAGTTGATTTCCAGAGCGAAATCGTTAGTAACGTTTTATAAAATATTATAACGTTTTTTAAGAAAGCTCCACAGAACATAATGACCTAATTCAAAATCGATGAAAACGTTACCAACGTTTTATAAAACGTTGTAACGTTTTATGTCAGACAGCTTTTTCTGGAGCCGTCTCTATAAATAAAACTTTGGGCTCATTTCCAAAATAACTTTTAGCCGACCCTAAATTTCAAATCTGAGATTTTTGTGAGCTTAAGTTCCACTATTGTTGTGAGAGCTTTCAAACTTCAAACCTATCAAATAATCTCAAATTCACTTCACTAATCTTGAGTTAGATTTGGTTAGAGTGAGCTTTTGATGTTTCTCTTACGAACATTTTCTCGAAGACTTCGTTCTTCTCTCTAGTTAGCCGTGTGACTTTCCGTTAGTTGTATAGAGATGTTTTGCCCATATCATTGGCAAGATCTAGGGTAAAGATTTTAACAGACCAATTTTGACTTCATGCAGTGCATTAAATATAGAATCAAAACAGCACTGCATATGGTTCGTGCTCTGCATGAGGCCAAAACTGCTCTGTTAAAATCTTTACCCAAGATATATACAGTTCTTTCATTGTTTGAATGAAATATTGGAGAGGAGTCAGATCCTACAGAAGACCTAGGATGTAAATCGAACATGTAGCGAAGGCGTGTCCGTATGTGGTTGGCTCTAAAAGTGAGAGCGATTTTCGAATTTCTTAATTTTAGTTTTCAACTTTTGGCACACACTGACACACATACGTACACGCCTTCGCTACATATTCGATTTGGCAGTAAATAATATTGTTAAAAATTACGTGACGTAATTATAAATTCAGATTATAAATATTGTTAAAAATTTCTTAGCTTAATGAATTCATTAAGCTAACAATATTAGCTTAATGAATATTTCTTAATTTTCACGTGACATGATTAAAATAGCAGTAGACGATCACGTCACGCGTAGTCACGCCGTGACCATACGTGACGTGAGATAACGTGAATTAGTCACGCCAAACTTTTTTTTATATTTTAATTTATATTGTTAAAAATTCAGAAAAAATAAAAAAGTATGAAAAATTCTAAAAAATATTAAACGAGTAAATAATATTGTTAAAAATTCAGATTATAAATATTCATTAAGCTAAATTAATAATCCCAACTCTAATTGTACATATTGTACTTATAATCTTCGTAATTGTGATCACACGTGACTATACGTTACCATGTGACGTGACGTGATTGGTTTACGTGACGTATAATTTTCATATAATGCAGTCACGTCACACGAATAATCACGTCACGCGACACGCGAGTCATGTCACGTAATCGACACACGTGACGTGACGTGACTCGTCACGCTGTGACAAATTTCCTTCTCTAGGGTGATCTGTTAGAGGCAAGCAAAATCCAGATTTTGAGGTAGACAAAATTCAGATCCAAACAAACTATTCACTATTGTTATACATATATTTTATTATTTTAGATATTTTAACTAAAACATCTGATATGATCCGAATTTAATTTGAAACCGCTATAATATTGAATATATTTTTTTATTTAATATAGATCCGCATGTACGTAGATCTTGTAAAATTTTAATGAATATACATTTAATTAGATTCTACTAGAATATATATTCCATCTGAATCTGATCCACTGACCACTGACAGTCCTAGCTAGCAATACTCATACCCTCTAAATACTACGACGAACATTGCAACTTGTTACACATACGAGATATATAGAAAAACACATCCATAAATAGTCCAACTTCGTTTTACTTATTGATTTTTCATCCTCATGTTTTCGATCTTAAGGTCACAAGAAAGTATATTATCCACTATTTTTCACAATATGAAAAGGTTTAGCGCACCTCAGAAACTTAAAAATAACAGATGCAAAAGAGCAAGTATAAAATTAACGAACCTCCTGGGATGTCACATTCACAGTAGTTCCATTGCCAAAGCTGTCTTTTTGCATAAGCTGTATTTTTTTTTATAATAAATTATTAGCCTCAAATACTCCAATTTTGTTACTATGATTAAATTTTTCCATGTTTTCTTAAAGTCGCAAGAAATTCTATCCACTACCTCCATGTAAGAAAAGTTAGCTCCCATATACTATCTCCGCTCACAAAGTTGAAAAATAGAGTGAAGCTGCATGTTGTGCATACTATGCACAACGTGCATCGGTTCGTACTACAGATTCATGTTCCTCTCAAAGTCAAAACATTTGATCTGAACCGCTCAACATGAATGTACTTAAATGCTAACTTATATTTCTTAGAATTTTTTTACTATTTGTTTCGTATGAAGTAGTTTGGATGAAATGTTGGAACTTTAAAAATAGAAATACAGATACAAACTGATATGCACTATGAATAGCAAAATAGCCTTACCCAAAAATAATATATATAGAAGAGCAAGTTTAAAAATACCTTCTGGGGTGGAATATTCACAGTTCCATTGCCAAAGCTTAATTTTTCCAATAAATTCTCACTGTTAAAATCTGCAGACTGGTAAAATATCATTAACGTTAGTGTTGTACCAACCCCTAAAAGAAAGGAGGCAATCATTCGTAGACACATTCCCTCACAATTCATCATCAATTAGAGAGAGAGAGATGTTTCTGTAGTAGGTATAAAAGCAACATGCATGGAAGTTATCCTGAGGTCTATTCAATTAGAGAGAGAGGTACTGTTGGTTGCAACTCTTATCGAGAGATCTTATAATAGAAGTTATCCTGATCAGTTGAATTTAAAACAAAAACAAAATAAAATCAAAATTGATCAGTTGACTTTCCTTTTTAATTGGATACAAATACAATAGAGTGAGACTTACGTAAAGCCGGCTGGTAAAGAAAAATGCACCATTTAACTACGGGAATGTATTGCAAGTTGCAAATTATTTATGCACAATTTAACTATGGCAATGTATTGCAAGTTGCAATTAAGTTATTAAACCGTGGTGAGAACAACAATTGGTCTAATGACAAAAACAATACTCTCTATGTGAGAAGTCGCAAGTTCGAAATCTGAATGAGAAAATTAATTTCTTGTGTGTATATTAAATAGTTGAGTGACTTGATCTTAATATTTACTAAAAAGTTATCAAACCGTAGTCAAACATACTCATAAGGAAAAAATGTAAATAAAGAAACCGTGGTTTATTATAGGATATATTGCTCCTTTATCATATTTGTTGTTGTGCTTGTGCACATATGGAATGAGAATATTTGCCGCAAATTTTGAACCAAGATGTTGGTCGCATCTGACAAATTAAAGGAAATAGAGCGAAATGAGAAATACTGTGTTATATATATGCTGGAAGGGTGTCATACGATCTTAATTCCATTTGAACGAGAAAAGTACATTTATGCCCAAAATATAAATAGGTTACACAGAATATTACAGACGAAATTGCCAGAATATGGATCGGACAGTGGTAAAACTATATTTGTATCCTCTTTTATTTTTCGGATACGGACATGGATCATATATATATTAGACAAATACAAATACAGATCAAATATTAAACGAATATGAATACGGATATCCGCTTTTTATAATAGTGAATAACATAACTTTTTTTCATAATATATATTAAATTATATAATATATATTTACTATTCGGATATAGATAATTAAAATTTAAAATCATATCCGTATCCGTATCTGCGAGGATATTCGGATATCGAATATCTATATCTAATTTTTAAATACAAATTCGGATACGATCGGACAATATCCAACCCGTTTGCACCCCTAATATGCATGCAGTATTCATCTGCCTAGTTGAACTCAGAGACGGAACTATATATAAATTTACTATCGCGAGGGCTGAATTTGATACAAAAATAAATAATATTCAACAAGATATATTTAGAACGGGGCATTTTTTAAAATTACTAGTAAAGGGGGCAAATTATAAATTTACATTAAAAATAGTAAAAATTACATATTAAATTTCAACTTTTTTTTTAATATAGGTCTTGCTTCCGCTTAAAATTCGCTACTAATTGAACTTGTTTAAAGACTCCAAAATCAACGTAGAATTACTTGGGATGGGTGAATGCCATATTGCCATGTGATGCCCAACTAGGCTCTAACTCCTCGTAGGTGTTTTAGATCTTAAAAGTATTTTTTTTAGAATGGCCGCAATATATAGACAATAGTAGAATATATATATATATATACTAGTATCATGCCCGTGCGTTGCAACGAGATTAGATTATAACAGAGAAAAAATCTCATACAAAATGACATATTTTTATAAAAAAAAATTAAACAAAATAACAAATAATATTTCTAAATGACATATTAAATAGAGAGATGCCATTTTGCAGCAACAACTAGATTATTGAATGTAGAGATAATTTTTTTTCTAAATACAATTTTACCGTTCTTAAATACTTTCTTATTTTTCCTTCTTTAATGTTGCTATAAATTACTTTAATGTTGCTATAAATTAATATATTAAATTGACCAAGTGTTTTTTTCCTTTAAGCAGTGTAACGTAAAAGGAAATTTGTAATATATTTGATAGGAGGGTAGACATTTAATTCAAAAATTATATCTTTTAATCACAGCTGTTAACCAGAAGAGAGGCAGTGTGTTAGCTTTGCGATAGCATTCTGATAACTATGAATCTCTGAGAGCATTTTGATAATTATGTTTATGCTACACATTTCAACCTCAACTCTAACAAAATCTAAAAAATGCCCCTAACACCTATAATCAGAAAAAATAAAAACCTAATAATCAGGAAAAATAAAAAAAGTAAAATATATTCGAACCTCAATTACCAGCATCATATCACCACCACCGATGAACAAGAACACCCCTCCGCCGATGCGATTGAAACAAATCCAAATATTGGCCGTAAGAATTTTTATACTTAGGTGACCTAACACCAGGGCAACACCTATGCCACCTGTTGTAATGAGTAATGACATTCCAAAAACAACTCATCAATTAAAAACAATGCACCAGTCTCAAACAGCCACAGTATCAGGTCAAACTCTGTACCCTCCACATCCATTTCATAATCACATAGTCTTTCTCTGAAAATGACCATTTTACCCAATTAGCGAAATAAAACCTGTGCACACCTCACAGTGATGGACCCGCTAGCGGGTCAAATTTGACCCATGACACCTTCACCTTTCTCATCCTCCTGGTCATGGTCCCGGTTTCTCTCAAAAGATAAAGTCCCATTGTTATGTAGCAGAACCTAATACCAGCAAAAATTGAAGTCATAAACCAATAATTAGAACGTTTTTGTTTTAGCCTTAGATCAATTGAAATGACTAACTGATGTGTCTCGTATTTGTATGCATTATCAATTGACAATTCAAGCTATGGTCATATTTGAATTCTTAATTGGACAGAAATTAACCAAGCCATACCAATTTTGTAATTAGTGAAAATATAACCCAAATCCACCTTCAATCAAATGTCTTATCTCAGGCCAATTGTGATATACAAGAGAACCCAAAAATGGTCACCTTAGGAGTTGGCTCGTCTTCAAATATGCTTTTGAATGGTATTGATACCTGAAGAAGGAGACATTTATGATTAGTTGATTACTTGACACAAAGCTAGAAGTCTTAAGTTACAAATACAATAGGAATAATTTCATGCTTGCTGATACAGAACACGTACACCCAGTAACCACATTACTTATCTTTTAGGAGTGCCATATATTTAATTTTTCAAACAATAGTTCCAAAATTGCCCTTCTTTGCTTGCTCTTTCATATATGCAATTAATCACTTTATTAGTTAAAGTGTACCTCAGTTACATCTCTAGAGAGCTTAATGCGAGGCTGGTCGTTTATTTCTACCAACTTGAATACACTTGTGAATAACATGTCACCAGATATGTACCTATTCCAAAGGCATCAACTTCATGACCCTGCCATAAATACATAAAATGAAACAAATATAGCATCTATTAAGTATTTGAGTTGCCTAGAAGAACAAATTTCATTTTAGAATCATGCCAAGTAACTTATGACAGATTTGCTGCAGCAAGTAGCGGCACGTTGTATTCATGGATTTTGTGCATGCCAACTTGCGATAAAATAAAATAGGAGCAAAATTAATCCGCTGAAACTTCCTTTAAACCATTAAACCATACAAAACATGATCTAAAACAGCAAATGCGGTCCAGAGACGAAACATCTGACCTGTTTCTAATACCTATAAATGTTCTCAAGAAAAAATGTAGGGAAAATGTAGAATTATGCCTCAGCTTGCACCAAATCAGCAGCAGTGGAATCAATGTTATCGCCTTTTTCATCCTCTCCTAGGCCTCCTGGTTCATCTCTTTCTTCGAAGTCCATCCCTTCTTTCTGCAGAAGCAATTGCTTGAGCCTATTTATCTTATAGACCTTAGCTGCTAGCTTCTCTTGCATCATATACACCTTTCACAAAAAGACAATCATTATTATTTATTAAACATATGACAAATTGAATTTGTTTTTTAAACAAAGAATGTACAAGAAGCATTGGTAATACCATATCATTAGATCTCTCCACATCATTGCTCAGGAAATCCATGTGCTTATACAACACTGTAAATTTTAAAAAATAATTAACAAACTTTTGAAACTTACATATGTTACTCAGTTCCTGTTGTAAACCAAATATGAGAAAAATATTTCAATGAAGAACAACACCAACTTCTTTATTACAACTCAGATACAATGTTCTAATAAATTGTTTCTGTTGACAGAAAGTCAAAGAAAAGGCATGAAAGTAATATTAAACTCACGGTCAAATTGGTTCTTGAGTTCAGTGTTTGGGATTTAAGCATAGCAATCTTCATTGCCAGTTCATGAATCTGTATGTCAACACTTTACTCATTAGTGGACAAATTGATTGTCAAACAGACAGTGAACCATTAGAAATCTTTGCAACACTTATATTTTTCAAAATTAGCACAATACAATTATATTTTTCAACAATTATATCTTTGCAACGAAGACATATGAAATAGGTATTTCCACTTAAAACTCAACCAAGAAAACTATCTTTTTCTTTTTCATATATGGGTATGCCAGTATTGCAAAATTGTTTGCCATAAATTTCATTTGGAAAAAGTTGAAGTGAAAATGAAATTAGCATTTTAGTTGTTCTCCATCCAATACAAACATTCGTCTCATCTCCTTCTCGTTTTCTCTCTAGTTTTTTTTTTTTCAAATTTCAGTCAATATCAAACGAAGCATCATTTGATAAAATCAGGAAAAACAAAATTGTGAATGGTAAACTATTTAGTACCGTATCGTGCCCAGATCTGAGGCTCCACACCGGAGCATTTTCGGATCATAATAGGAAGCTTGGAATTCTTCGTCTTCAGACTACGGCGGCGAAGGAGGTTGCAGCGCTTTTTCCCTCGGCGCTGATCATTGCGCGCCTTGAGCGAGGAGTCCTTGTGGTGGCGCCTCCTCCGAGATGATTCACCTGAGGAGAAGAAGCAGCCATGGCATCCGCAAAGAGAGATTTGAATTTCCGGGAAGAGAAAAATCGAGTGAGATGATCTCGTCGTTGTGCCGATCAGAGAGAGAGAGATTTTGCGGCGGCGAAGAAGAAAGGGAGGAGAGCAGATTCGCGAAAGAGAAACACAAAGCAACTTTTCGCTGGCAGTCGCTGGTAGTGTTTAATTTTATAACATATTGACTGTGTGATCCTACGTGTAGCGAGTATTGTTTTTAACTAATTTTAAACTTCTATACATAAAACAGATGTATTTAATCAAAAGAAGACAGATTATTTGATTTAAGGGTTGATATTAAATCCGAAAATTTATCTTTCTATCACAACCGTTGCAGGATAGGAACTCCAAAGTGCTTAATAATAGAATGGAGATATAAGTAAAACTGGAATCGTATAAATCGAATATTTCGAATATTCTCTCTAAAATTGGAATCGTATAAATCGATATAATTCAAGTTGTGTATAATGATTATTCAATTAATGAATTTGAGTTGTTCATAGCATTTGTAAATATTTTTTGATTAAAGAGGCCAGAGGTCCGTTTCAATTCATTGAAACTAGAATTAAGTTACAAAGTACCAAAAGTCGGATCTCAATTTGGGCACACAAGTTGTCCTACGCCTGAAAGGCAAGTGGAAATAGCATAGAATAGTTTGTATCTAAGGGAGGAAAGAGCTGAGTAAAATATTACACACAAAATCTCTCAGCTCTTTCCTCCTTTAGATATGGCTCACAATTTGCTGGTTGAATCTGCCAACACAAAATAACTAGTTATAGTCTTCTAATCCGAGTCTTCATGCTTAATGTAATGCTATTTCCTCCGCTTAATGGATAACTCTACCAATGGAGAATTACTTCTTATTTCAAATTGAAAATGATTGGATTTTGACCAACGGAAACCATCAATTTGATAGAATAATTAGGTATATAATATACCTTTATGTTACTATCCTATTCATTTACTTCTCGTTGATACTAGAAATTTTTTCTTATTTGTTCGAATTCATGATCTGAACGAGCCGCACATACACCCTAGCACACGGTCTTGACATCCTTCAAGAGCGGGAGATTTCTTACTATTTTTTTTGGTCGTCTTATGTTTCTAAGAAGTTGTGTATATAGTTGGCATATTGTGTATATATCTATACATAATTCAATTTCTTTCTTTCGATCTTAATCAGATGTTATTTTTCTCAATTTTTTTTTGAATAAGAAATACTCCATATTCAAAAAAGAAAAATTCGACTTTTGTTTCTAAGAAGTTATGTATATAGTTGGCATATTATGTTGGCAGATTCAACCAGCAAATTGTGAGCCATATCTTCAGGCATCTAGGTCTTGACTGCTTCAGATGTTTCCACAGTAGTACTTGTCGATAAAAACATCCAATTAATTGTTTTCAACACAGAAATTCTAACTGTATCACAAGGAGTTTGTTCAAAACATATATAGAGTTTCTCAAATTACAAATTGTCCAGACTAAATCTCCAAATGCAGCCAAGAAAGCGTTTCTAGCAGATTGGGACAATGACCAAGCAAAGGAGAGGACATCCTCTACTGAGTGCCATTCTGAAATGAGATTCTGATATTGACCTAACCAAAACCATACTTGTCTCGTTCAAAGACAATTAACAAATAGATGATCTATGGTTTCCACAGACTGGCAAAAATGACAAGTGGTATCTTCGGCCCATCCTTTTTTTCTTAGGATGTGTTTGAATAATATTTTTGTTGTTGCCAATAACCACATAAGTACTTGTATTTTAGAAGGAAGTTTAGAATCCCACCAAATGAGAGCATGTATGAGATACCCCTAAATGTGATAAATTGGTAGAGTGAATTAACTGAAAACATTCCATTAGATTCCCATTTCCAAGATAATCTATCTTTCCTTTTCTCTGTGGAAAAAGATCTAATTATTTGAAGTAATTACTTCTATTCATGTCTAATAACACCTGTCAAAGTTCTAGTAAATAATTGAATTGCATATCCCTGAGAAGATAGAACAACTGACAAAGAAATAAGATTGTTAGAGCAAAATTCATATAGGAAAGGATAGCATATAGCCACAGGGTGATCTCCGAACCAGACATCCACACAAAATTTTATTTGACTATTTTTTTTTGATAAAAAGGCCTAAGCCCATTTCATTGAAAATTTTTATTTGACTATCACTCATAGGAGTGTATTTGATACTTGGCTCTACCAGTAGAGTGAAAGAAATAATGACTTTCCATAATGGCGAAGGAGAAAGGGATATATAAAGGAGGATGGCCGCTTTCCAAAGACCATGAACACATGGATCCTTGAATCTCCATAATCGTTTGGAAAGCAGAACTATATATTCATACTTTGTAAATCTAGAACTCCCATACCTCCAAATTTTTTGGAGTAGCAAACATTTTTTCAGTTAATCAAAGAACATCCTTTATTATTAGTCCCAAATTATTGTCAGAGGAATTTCCTTCTAATATTGTCAATTTTTTTCAGGACCCCAACTGGGACTTGATAATTAAAAGGGCATATAATGGAACAGATGATAAGGCATAATTGAGCAATGTCAGTCTATCATCTAATGAAATCAGTATATTTTTTTCAGCATTGTAACTTGGATTCAATTTTTCTAATCATGAATTCCCAATCATAGTTAGATAGTTTTTTAAAATGCAAGGGTAAACCAAAATATTTAAGTGGGAATTTGCTCACTGAGCAACCAAAAATAGCAGCTAAATCCTGAGTAACCTTCTAATCTAGATTGATGGGAAATATGGTTGTTTTATCTACATTGATTTTAGTGCCTGACAAAAACTTTTCATAACTCACCAAACTCTTAATTTCTACAATATAATGTTCCTGAGACAAACAAAATTGTGTCATCAGTTTAATGACAGTTGGTGACAGAGAGCAATTTTGCTAAACACATGTAGGGTGTTTTGATCTCCTTTGATAATTCATTTTGCTCTTACGAATCAATTTCAATGTTCTTTTGTTCTTTTGTGTAAAACCGAATTATATGCAATTAATATGTCTCACCAAGATATAAGAAACGTCTGCCAGCCAGCATAGAGGCATTAGGCTTGAAAGGTACTATTAATTAATTCTCCTTCCATTTTTCTAGGGAAGAATCTCCCCCTCTTAATTAATAATATAATTCAGTGTTTGTTATAGTTGATAAGAGACCAAGTTGCAAATAAATGCTATAGGAGAGCCAACGCTTCCTTCTATCCAAGAGTGTATATATATATCAAATGTGCAGATCAGCAAAGGAATGCTTAGCCGGCTAAGGTGGCACCAAGGCTATCTAATTGAAGAGTATTCCTCCTCACTAAATTGCAATCAACAAAGGAAAAAAACAGAAAAGAAATTCATATCACCTGAAGTAACTTAAATTTTAAGTTTAGATTCGGATCGTTCGATATGCATTCAGGGGCGAATATTAATACATTGAAAAGGTGGCTAAACCACCTCTATGATTTTAAAATTTTAGTTATTTATATTAAAATTTAATAAAATTTTATTATTTTAGAACTTTCTATATAGTCCAGCCTCCTTGAAAAATAATCAAATCTTTACTTGTAGTCCAGTGGTTATTGTTCTATTTTGTTTTGAGAGAAGGTTATTGTTCTATTTTGTAGTTGAAAGATCTTGAGTTCAAATTCCACTCATCACATTATGCATTTTTAATTTTCAGCCCCTTTATAAAAAGTTTCTAGTCCCCCCCCCCCCCTGATAATTCCGCTTCGATTTAAGGATGTTCCAGTATTATAATCAAATTGCAAATCAACACAACAAATGAGAAGTAGAAATAGTTAAGAACTCCTCCAGCTTTTGCACAAACTTTAATTGTTTTCCTTTCCCTTTAAAAAAATCCTTCAAACAAATACACTTGATTAAAACAAACAACAGGAGGTGCTCCATTCCACACAATCTCCAGCAGTGTACTAACAAGTAACAACTATCTATATCTACCTGTACTAACACGTAACAAATATCTATATCTACCTGTACTAACAAGTAACAAATATCTATATCTACCTGTACTAACAAGTAACAACTATCTATATCTACCTGTACTAACAAGTAACAAATATCTATCTAGATGTTGTTACTAACAAAAAACTATCTATCTACACACATTAATCCCAGAAAGGTTGGCTAATTAAGTATGCCGTACGATTGTGCCAACATAGCCGATGCCTACTGTGAAGAAAGCCATTGCTTGAAGGAAGAGATATATGAAGTAATGATTATTCCCAAATGCCAGATCATAGCATCCACAGAAGAAGAGGTATGCTCCAGTTCCCAGCTCCAATAGGTGCAGCCTAGTTATATTTGGTACCAATAGATCACATGAATTTTATTCATTGCAAGAAAAGAAAATGAAAATTACAATTACACTTTTATAATAATGCATTAAACATGCCAACAAAAAGAAAGGAGAGAATTGGAAGTATGCATACCTCTCCCCGATACGGAAGCAAGGTTTCTTGGTAGCTTTGGCAGCTGTTTTAGTTTTGAGAGCCTCTCCAAGCTTTTCAGTGACAACCCATTCATTCACTCTTCCTGCTTCTAGCAAGCCTATAAAAGTAGCTTTTGTTCTGTGCAACGACATTACATTCTCAAAAAGGATCCAAAATACCAGCAAGTGAAGTGACCTACATACAAAGACAGAAGATATTAGTACTATAATCAATTAAACACTGTTGTTGTTACTAGATCTTTTGATGATTAATCAATGTGGATTGAGGAGTATTAATTATACCTTGGAGTACCAATGGCATTGAGGATGGTGATCAGGGAAGGAATATAAACAGCACCCCATATTGGTATTTGTACCTCAGGAACCAGAACAGTTGTAGGAATAAGAATAACCACACAGTAAAATACAAATGTTACAATATGTGCCACTATCTTCCTCACGAAAAAGAAACTGTAGATGACATGAATCTTTTTCCAAAGATTTACTTTCTGCGTGTTAAAAATCAAATGATCATGTTACTAAAGCAAAAAAAAAAAAAGGTATTAATAAATAATCATGCCGTATTGTGTTGCTTAAAAGTGTTTATAATGGAGCAAAGGACTGACCTTGTTTCTGGCAATCTCCTTAAACATTTTTCTGAACAAATTGGCAGGTCCACAAGACCACCTGTGTTGTTGATATCTGTATGCTTTGAGTGTGCTTGGCAACTCATTCTTAACCTGAAAGGGAACATAATTAATTAAGTAGATAGGAACTTTTAATTATTAGGAACATGTAACACACAATCATCTTATTTGTATTTTGTATCAGTTCATATCTGTGCAAATCAAATGAAATCATTACTGATATATATAGAACAAATTCTAATGAGTAGGACTGGTACCCTGACATCACCGAGGAAAACAAATTTCCAACCCTTGAGGCTAGCACGAATAGCCAAATCCATATCTTCGACAGTAGTTCTGTCCTTCCAACCTCCTGCTTCATTCAGAGCTGATATCCGCCATACTCCCGCTGTCCCTGTACATGCAAACAACATGAAAACTATTAGACTGATAACTAATAGGACTCGTGGGAGATGAGACTTGTCGGGTATTGATTAATTTATTACATACGTACCGTTGAATCCAAAAAAGGCATAAGTGGAGGATCCGACTTCCTGTTCCACTGTGAAATGGTAGTCCAGAGACATCTCTTGCATCCTTGTCATCAAGCATTCATCTGCATTCACTGTATCAATTGATTCACAATTAGATTTTTATATTTTGGAATACCAAATTAAGCTTAATTAATCTGAGTTTCAAGTGTTATTTTCCCCAACTTAAAAGATAAGCGTTCTGTTGACAACCGCTTTTCAAAAGAAAAAAAAAGCGTTATTTTCCCCTTTGTTTACAAGAAAAAAAATATTTTCCTTAATATTACAGTGCGGTGAAATTACAGAAACTAAGGTTGAATAATTACTCGGGGAAGGCACATTTCGATGGCAACTTTTGCACAATTTAAACTCCTAATTGTGGCACTATGTAGGAGCGTTATACTATAATAAACACAACAAGTTATTGGTCTACTAAACTTCCCATCAGACCCATCATTCAAAGTAATTATCATGTCACATCCATTTACAAAAAATAAAACAGAGAAAAATAGATGGCACAAGAAAGATGCATACCGAACTTCCAGCGGCCTTGGACGAGGCCAATTTCGGAGTTATGTATCAGGAATGGGATGGTGCGCCACAAGAAGTC